>OW121740.1:24953588-25553588 GCA_933228675.1 Stomorhina lunata
TCATGAAATGTTATAAAGCAACAGCCTGCAACCAAATGAAAAAAATATCCAACCAAAAAATCTTGAATGAAAAAGTATAAAGAATTAAGGCTACAGAAGAATTAAAGCAGCAGAATAGGTAAAAAATGTGAAAATCATTGCAGAAAAAATATTAAAGAATATTACCTGCAATATTTAGGAAATATAAGAATGAAAAAATGAAAGACACAGACGAGGCAATATACAAAATACAATTAGAATAAGTGAAAATAGGACAAAAGAATAGTTTAGGACTCGATTATAATATAATGGCTTTTTTTAATTTCCTATAAAAATAGGTAATTTCTGAAAAATTTCCTATAAAAATAGAAAAATTTCAAAAAATTTCCTTAAACGTAGAACATTTTTGAAAAATTTTCTATAAAAATGGGAAATTTTTCAAAAATTTTCCTCTAAAAATAGGAAATTCTTTTAAAATTTCCTATAAAATTAGAAAACTTTTGAAAAATTTCCTATAAAAATAGGAAATTTTTGAAAAATTTCTTGTAAAAAAATGGGAACTTTTCGAAAAATTTTCTATAAAAATTGGAAATTTTTAAAAAACTTCCTATAAAAATAGAAAAGTTTTGGAAATTTTCCTATAAAAATAGAACATTTTTGGAAAATTTCCTACAAAAATAGAAAATTTTTGAAAAATTTCCTATAAAAATAGAAAATTTTTGAAAAATTTCCTATAAAAATAGGAAACTTTTGAAAAAATTCCTGTAAAAAAGGAAATTTTAAAAAAATTTTCTATAGAAATAGGAAATTTTTGAAAAATCTCCTATAAAAATAGGAAATTTTTGGAAAATTTCCTAAAAAATTGGAAATTATTTAAAAATTTCCTATAAAAATAGGAAATTTTTGAAAAATTTCCTATAAAAATAGGAAATTTTTAAAAATTTCCTATAAAAATAGAAAATTTTTGAAAAATTTCCTGTAAAAAAAGGAAATTCTCAAAAAATTCCCAATAAAAATAGGAAATTTTTGAAAAATTTCCTGTAAAAATAGGAAAAAAATAGAAAAATACGAATTTTTTAAAAAATTTCCTATAAAAATAGGAAATTTTTGGAAAATTTTCCTCTAAAAATAGGAAATTTTTGGAAAATTTCCTATAAAAATATAAAATTTTTGGAAAATTTCCTATAAAAATAGAAAATTTTAGAAAAATTTCCTATAAAAATAGAAAATTTTTGAAAAATTTCCTATAAAAATAGGAAACTTTTGAAAAATTTCCTATAAAAATAGGAAACTTTTGAAAAATTTCTTGTAAAAAAAGGAAACTTTTGAAAAATTTCCTGTAAAAAAGGAAATTTTTGAAAAATTTCTTAGAAAAATAGGAAATTTTTGAAAAATTTCCTATAAAAATAGGAAATTTTTGAAAAATTTCCTATAAAAATAGGAAATTTTTGAAAAATTTCCTATAAAAATAGGAAATTTTTGAAAAATTTCCTATAAAAATAGGAAATTTTTGAAAAATTTCCTATAAAAATAGGAAATTTTTGAAAAATTTCCTATAAAAATAGGAAATTTTTGAAAAATTTCCTATAAAAATAGGAAATTTTTGAAAAATTTCCTATAAAAATAGGAAATTTTTGAAAAATTTCCTATAAAAATAGGAAATTTTTGAAAAATTTCCTATAAAAATAGGAAATTTTTGAAAAATTTCCTATAAAAATAGGAAATTTTTGAAAAATTTCCTATAAAAATAGGAAATTTTTGAAAAATTTCCTATAAAAATAGGAAATTTTTGAAAAATTTCCTATAAAAATAGGAAATTTTTGAAAAATTTCCTATAAAAATAGGAAATTTTTAAAAAAATTTCCTATAAAAATAGGAAATTTTTGAAAAATTTCCTATAAAAATAGGAAATTTTTGAAAAATTTCCTATAAAAATAGGAAATTTTTGAAAAATTTCCTATAAAAATAGGAAATTTTTGAAAAATTTCCTATAAAAATAGGAAATTTTTGAAAAATTTCCTATAAAAATAGGAAATTTTTGAAAAATTTCCTATAAAAATAGGAAATTTTTGAAAAATTTCCTATAAAAATAGGAAATTTTTGAAAAATTTCCTATAAAAATAGGAAATTTTTGAAAAATTTCCTATAAAAATAGGAAATTTTTGAAAAATTTCCTATAAAAATAGGAAATTTTTGAAAAATTTCCTATAAAAATAGGAAATTTTTGAAAAATTTCCTATAAAAATAGGAAATTTTTGAAAAATTTCCTATAAAAATAGGAAATTTTTGAAAAATTTCCTATAAAAATAGGAAATTTTTGAAAAATTTCCTATAAAAATAGGAAATTTTTGAAAAATTTCCTATAGAAATAGGAAATTTTTGAAAAATTTCCTATAAAAATAGGAAATTTTTGAAAAATTTCCTATAAAAATAGGAAATTTTTGAAAAATTTCCTATAAAAATAGGAAATTTTTGAAAAATTTCCTATAAAAATAGGAAATTTTTGAAAAATTTCCTATAAAAATAGGAAATTTTTGAAAAATTTCCTATAAAAATAGGAAATTTTTGAAAAATTTCCTATAAAAATAGGAAATTTTTGAAAAATTTCCTATAAAAATAGGAAATTTTTGAAAAATTTCCTATAAAAATAGGAAATTTTTGAAAAATTTCCTATAAAAATAGGAAATTTTTGAAAAATTTCCTATAAAAATAGGAAATTTTTGAAAAATTTCCTATAAAAATAGGAAATTTTTGAAAAAAATCCTATAAAAATAGGAAATTTTTGAAAAATTTCCTATAAAAATAGGAAATTTTTGAAAAATTTCCTATAAAAATAGGAAATTTTTGAAAAATTTCCTATAAAAATAGGAAATTTTTGAAAAATTTCCTATAAAAATAGGAAATTTTTGAAAAATTTCCTATAAAAATAGGAAATTTTTGAAAAATTTCCTATAAAAATAGGAAATTTTTGAAAAATTTCCTATAAAAATAGGAAATTTTTGAAAAATTTCCTATAAAAATAGGAAATTTTTGAAAAATTTCCTATAAAAATAGGAAAGTTTTGAAAAATTTCCTATAAAAATAGGAAATTTTTGAAAAATTTCCTATAAAAATAGGAAATTTTTGAAAAATTTCCTATAAAAATAGGAAATTTTTGTAAAATTTCCTATAAAAATAGGAAATTTTTGTAAAATTTCCTATAAAAATAGGAAATTTTTGTAAAATTTCCTATAAAAATAGGAAATTTTTGTAAAATTTCCTATAAAAATAGGAAATTTTTGTAAAATTTCCTTTAAAAATAGGAAATTTTTGTAAAATTCCCTATAAAACTAGGAAATTTTTGTAAAATTTCCTATAAAAATAGGAAATTTTTGAAAAATTTCCTATAAAAATAACTTTTGAAAAATTTGCTATAAAAAATAGGAAAGTTTTGAAAAATTTCCTATAAAAATAAGAAATTTTTGAAAAATTTCCTATAAAAATAAAAAATGTTTGAAAAATTTCCTATAAAAATAGGAATTTTTTAAAAAATTTCGTATAAAAACAAGAAATTTGTGAAAAATTTCCTATAAAAATAAGAAATTTGTGAAAAATTTCCTATAAAAATAGGAAATTTTTGTAAAATTTCCTATAAAAATAGGAAATTTTTGAAGAATTTCCTGTAAAAATAGGAAATTTTTATAAAATTTACTATAAAAATAGAAAATTTTTGAAAATTTTCCTGTAAAAACAAAAGAACTAGAATATGAGAAATACATTACCAATTTAAAATTTGGGGCGTATGATAAACGTTTTTAAAGCAATTTATTTAGTTAATACTCATACGCCCCATATGTTATAATATAACAATGATACTATACAATATATACAATATTTTCATATCAAGTTTAAGTTTTTACTCTGACTATACTAAGGGACCTCAGATATGTCTGTGTATTGTGTGACACAGAAAAGTCCTTATATGAATATTTTATGTATTTATAAAGATTTAAATACAACGATATCGGTTGACGTTGATTTGGAAAAGGAAAAAAAAATTAAAAATGACACATTATGAATGTCAGTATGTAAAGCTTACATTCATATATTTTTTAATACTTCAGACCATTTTAATTATTTTCTTTTTGTACTGATTGCAGACGGAAATTAGTGCATATTAAATTGCATAAAAGAAAGAAAAGTAATGAATGAAAGCAAAATTATTAAATAAAAGACAAATGAATATTTATATTTTTGTAATAAAAAAGGAAGAATAAAAATTGAATTATAAGAATAAAAGGTTTTAATAAATTTTAGGAGTCTCTTTGGTTAAACAGATAAATAATAGGGGGCTTTAAATTTTAAAAATGAAAAACTTAATGATTTTTCTAAAATATAAATGTTTAAATCAAATTCTAAATATAATTTTCTGGCAATATTTTTTATGCAGTAGACATTTAAAGTACTTACAAATAATACAATTTTCGTTACTAATATTATTTCTATTATTTTCATATTTTTTTCCTTTCCACAAAATTTAAAATAGCAGCAAAACTAAACTTCCAAATATTAAAATATCTTTTTCCTCAATAAGCAAAATATCTCAACTTGTCATAAAATATCTAAATACTCTATCGGTATAATAGAATAAAAATTATAATAAATTCTGAACATTGACATGATTTACGTTTGCTTAATAGACAAAACACTTAACATGTTTTAAGCATAAAAATCTAAGAAACGAATGGAAAAGAATCTATCGAGCAATAAATTTCGGAAAAGGAAAATAGAAATAAAATTGCAAAGCAATAGAAAAGTAAATATGAAATATTTTTGATATATAAAGAAAAACTGTTATGGTGCATAAATTTAGTTTACAGACATTATGCAAAGATCAATGTGAATACTACACATTTGGAAAAGTGTCAGTCTTAATCATTCAGCCATTCAAACTTAAAAGCCCATCAACAAAATTGTTATGAAACCCAAACATAGATTTAAACTTTTAAATATACTTATGAACAAAGTTCACAAATAATTGTTCCAAATACTATACAGGTTGGGAACTGCTGGACTTCTACTTCATAACCTTCGCAGTGTTCTTAATGTTTTGTGTCTGAATCTATATTAACCATAAAAAATATTTATGCCAAAGCTACAGTTATAATATATTTTCTATATCGTTAATACGAGGGTAGTCTGGAAAGAGCAAATAGAACAATGTTCAATAAAAAAACTCTCCGCAAATAAATTTTGGGAAATTTTCTACAAAACTGGAGAAATTTTGGAAAATTTTCTATAAAAATAAAGAAAATTTGAAAAAATGTTTATAAAAATAGAGAAAATTTGGAAAATTTTTTTTATTAAAATAGAGAAATTTTCAAAAAAAAAAATATCTATAAAAATAGAAAATTTTTTTTTTAGAAAATTTTCTTAAAAAATAAGGAAATTTTGGAAATTTTTTTTTTATAAAAATAGAAAAATTCTCAAAAAATTTCTATAAAAATAAAGAAGTTTTAGAAAATTTTCTATAAAAATAAAGAAATTTTGGGAAATTTTTTATAAAAATAAAGAAATTTTGAAAACATTTCTATAAAAGTAGAGAAATTTTCAAAAATTATATATAAAAATAGAGAAATTTTTCAAAATTTTCTATAAAAATAGAGAAATTTTGGAATTTTTTATAGAAATAGATAAATTTTGTACAATTTTCTAAAAAAAATAAAGAAATTTTGAAAACATTTCTAAACAAATGGAGAAATTTTGGAAAATTTTCTATAAAAATAGAGAAATTATAACTAGATTTATTTTGGAAAATTTTCTAAAAAAATTAAGAAAATTTGGAAAATTTTCTAAAAAAAATAAAAAAATTTTCTAAACTAATAGAGAAATTTCGCAAAATTTATAAAAATAGATACATTTTGCAAAATTTCTGTAAAAATAGATAAATTTTGCAAAATTTTCTATAAAAATTGATAAATTTTCCAAAATTTTCTATAAAAATAGATAAATTTTGCAAAATTTTCTGTAAAAATAGATAAATTTTGCAAAATTTTCTATAAAAATAGATAAATTTTGCAAAATTTTCTATAAAAATAGATAAATTTTGCAAAATTTTCTATAAAAATAGATAAATTTTGCAAAATTTTCTATAAAAATAGATAAATTTTGCAAAATTTTCTATAAAAATTGATAAATTTTCCAAAATTTTCTATAAAAATAGATAAATTTTGATAAATTTTCTATTAAAATAGAAAAATGTTGTAAAATTTTCTATAAAAATATAGATATTTTGCAAATTTTCTATAAAAATACAGAAATTTTGCAAAATTTTCTATAAAAATAGTGAAATTTTTCAAAATTTTCTATAAAAATAGAGAAATTTTGGAAAATTTTCTATAAAAATAGAGAAATTATTTAAAATTTTCTATAAAAATAAAGAAATTATTTTAAATTTTCTATTAAAATAGCAAAAATTTTGGAAATTTTTCTATAAAAATAGAGAAATTTTGAAAAATTTTCTATGCAAACAGGGAAATTTTGAAATTTTTTCTATAAAAACAGAGAACTGTTTCGAAACTTTCTATAAAAATAAACAAATATTACAAATTTGCTTTTCGAACTATCCTCCTTTAAATACACTTAAAAGCAAAACAAAAATATAAGAACGAAAAAATAAAAAACCTACATTCATATAAGTAATAACTCATTTACATGTGTAAGTTTATGGGTATGTTAATATCCTCTAGTGATAGTCATTAGGAATGTCCTTGCCAGTTGTAAGTAGTATAAACAAAAACAAAGCTTAGAAGAAATATTTTCTGTAGTATCATATAAGTAAACCTAAGAAAACAGACTCATTTAAATGGTAATTCTCAAAAAACTAACATTCAGAGGTAATGAATATGTGTTACATGACTAAGAAATACCCTACATCATTATTAAATTCCTTTCAAATTAAAGTAATTTTCAACAAAAAGCTATTAATGAATATTTTTCTGAGTATATCAGTGACCAATATTTTAAATCTATAATAACTCTAGGCACAAGAATAATACCCTTAAAATCTCTAATTATGTAGGGTATGAAAACACGAAAACTATATATCAGTCACTTTCTCTAGTTCTTAATTCCGCACTTACAAATATACCATTAGGTACAACAGACCACACAAGAGTGAGTATGTTTTTACGAAAAGTGCAAGGAAATGAGTGAAAAGAAAAATTAACAATAGGAAAAACTTAGAAAGTTTGCATGTTTAACAGACACTTTAGCACGCATTGAAAAAAATGTATATATGTATATGTATTATTATGTGGGAAATATTGCTGAAAAAGGAAGATAATAAGTTTTCACATGACAAGCAAGACCAAGGACGTTTACATATAAAAAAAAGTCAAACTCCTCATAAATTCAAAAGAAACCCAAAAGAAAAGTATAAAAATTGAAAAAGAAATGCTTAAATTCCATTAAATAAATTCCTAAAATTTTAATGTAAAATTTTCTATAAATAAGAAATTTTCTATAACAAAAAATTTACAAAAATATCAATTTTCAAAAAAAAATAAGGAATTTTCCAAAAATAAGAAAATAAGAAATTTAAAAAAAAAATAATTTTCAAACAATTCTTGAAATATAAGAAATTTTTGGAAATCTCTTATTTAATAAGATTTATTCCAAATTTTTTTCTTTTATAGAAAATTTTCGAAAATATTTTTATTTCATAGAAATTTTTTTATTTTATAGAAAATTTTCGAAAATTTTTTATTTTATAGAAAATTTTCGAAAATTTCTTGTTTTATCGAAAATTTTCGAAAATTTCTTATTTTATCGAAAATTTCTTATTTAATAGAAAATTTTCGAAAATTACTTATTTATTAAAAATTTTCGAAAATTTCTTATTTAATAGAAAAACTTCGAAAAAATGGAAATTTTCGAAAATGTTCTATAAAAATATAGAAATTTTTTCAAATCTTCAAAAATTTTCTATAAAAATATAGAAATTTTCAAAAAATATTCTATAAAAATATAGAAATTTTCAAAAAATTTTCTATAAAAATATAGACATTTTCCAAAAATTTTCTATAAAAATATAGAAATTTTCCAAAAATTTTCTATAAAAAAATATAGAAAATTTCGAAAATTTTCTTTAAAAAAATATAGAAATTTTCAAAAATTTTCTATAAAAAAATATAGAAATTTTCGAAAATTTTCTATAAAAAAATATAGAAATTTTCGGAAAATTTCTATAAAAAAAATATAGAAATTTTCGAAAATTTTCTATAAAAATAAAGAAATTTTCGAAAATTTTCTATAAAAATAAAGAAATTTTCGAAAATTTCTATAAAAATATATAAATTTTCGAAAATTTTATATAAAAATATAGAAATTTTCGAAAATTTTCTTTATAAATATAGAAATTTAAAAGTTTGCTATAAAATAAGAAATTTTTCAAAACTTTCGAAAAAATGAGAAAATTTCAAAAATTTCCTATAAAATAAGAAATCTTCAAAAATCTCCTATAAAATACAAAATTTTCGAAAATTTTCTATAAAATAAGAAATTTTTGAAAATTTTTTGTAATTAGAGATTGTGCAAAAATTTCTATAAAATAAAAATTTTTTGAAAATTTTCTATAAAATAAAAAATTTTGGAAAATTTTCTATAAAATAAAAAATTTTGGAAAATTTTCTATAAAATAAAAAATTTTGAAAAATTTTCTATAAAATAAAAAATTTTGGAAAATTTTCTATAAAATAAAAAATTTTGGAAATTTTTCTATAAAATAAAAAATTTTCGAAAATTTAAAAAATTTAAGAAATTTTCGAAAATTTTCTATAAAATAAGAAATTTTCGAATATTTGCTATAAAATAAAAAATTTTCGAAAATTTATATAAAATACAAAATTATTGAAAATTTTTTATAAAATAAGAAATTTTCGAAAATTTTTTTTAAGAAAGAAATTTATGGAAAATTTTCTATAAAATCAGAAATTCTCAAAAATTTTCTATAAAATAAAAAATTTTTAAAAAAAATTTTATAAAATAAGAAATTTTCTAAAAAATTAAGAAATTTTCGAAAACTTTTTATAAAATAAGAAATTTTTGAAAAATTTCTATAAAGTAAGAAATTTTTGTAAATTTTCTAAAAAAATTTCTAAAATTGTTTTGAATATTTTAAAAGACTTGCAAAGTTGTTAGAATTTGTTCCTTTCTCTATTTGATCTTCAATACAATATTTTTCTTAGATTTCCCCAACTTTTTACATATTTTATTTTTTATAGCTATTCTGGAATTTTTGCTCTAATGACATTTTCCCCCTATTATTAAAGAATATTTGTGCTCTATTTGAAAAATGCTAACAAATAAAACAGTCACGTCTTACTTTTAACTTTTCATGGTTCCTAGTTATTCCAAGATTTGCTACCGACATTAGCAGCAACAGCAGAAAGAGCAAAAATAAACTCTGGAAACTCAATTGGAGTTTTTCTTATACAATTTTACATCAATATTTTATAATCCTAGAGCAATTGGAAACGATTTACAATCCAGTTCGTGTTCATTATATTTCTTTGAATTTTTTTTCTACTCCTCTTGTACTAATAAACCCAAAATCTCGTTTTGAACAATTTTCTTTTTGCTACTCTTGCAAGGATCTCGAATTGAAGTAGTTGTGAAAAGTTTTTCTATAAATTATTAAACAATAAAATATGCATTTTATATTTGTTTTCATTATAATGATTTTAATAATTGCTTTTGTTAAACAATACGATTTCTGTTCGATTTATTTTTCAAGTTTTCCCTATATTTTACCTTACAAATGAAGTTTCATTTGCTTGCGTTTATGTGCCTGTGTATGTGTGAGTCTAGTAGAAAAAGCGTGTCTATGTTAAAATAAAAGTTTTTTTATTTTTTTAATGCCACGAGTTTGTCTTAAAAGATAAGATGAGCATGACTTAGTCAATTTTATGGTTTGCTAAATTGGTGTGGGACAAAACTTTTCTGCATTACCAACTAAAGAGTTTTAAGAGTTTTTTTCTACTTTTTTTGTTTTAATGTTTTTATTAATACATAATTTAAGACAACAACAATAACAACAAAAGAAAAGAAACAAACATTATCAGTAACATTAAGAACAACATTTAAGCGCACACCTACACTTTTAATCACGCAAATTATATAAAGCAGAGGAAATAAATATAACATTTCTTTTAAGTTTTTGTTATTTGGAAAACACTACGGTAATGAATACACGTAGAGAAAAGTTTAAAAGAAATAAGGGGGAATTTAGAAAAATAAAGATATCTAAGAAAATTGTTTAAAATTAATTATAAACAATGGAACTGTTTTTAATTTAATTTAAAACATAACATTTTCCTCAAAAATTTTCTATATAAATAGAGAAATTTTCGAAAATTTTCTATAAAACTAGAGAAAATTTTGAAAATTTTCTATAAAAATAGAGAAATTTTCGAAAATATTGTATACAATTCGAGAAATTTTCGAAAATTTTCTATAAAAAAATATAGAAATTTTCGAAAATTTTCTATAAAAATAGAGAAATTTTAAAAAATTTTCTATAAAAAGATAGAAATTTTTGAAAATTTTCTATAAAAAGAAATTTTCGAAAATTTGCTATAAAAAGAAATTTTCGAAAAATAGAGAAATTTTCGAAAATTTTCTATAAAAATAGAAAAATGTTCGAAAATTTTCTATAAAAATAGACAAAATTTTGGAAAATTTTCTATAAAAATAGACAAAATTTTGGAAAATTTTCTATAAAAATAGACAAAAGTTTGAAAAATTTTCTATAAAAATTGAGACATTTTCGAAGATTTTCTATAAAAATAGAAAAATTGTCGAAAATTTTCTATTAAATTAGAAAAATGTTAGAAAATTTTCTGAACAAATAGAGAAATTTTCGAAAATTTTCTATAAAAATATGCAAATTTTTATTAAAAGTAAAGAAATTTTTGAAAATTTTCTATAAAAGTAGGGAAATTTTCAAAAATTTTCGATAAAAATATAGACATTTTGAAAATTTTCTATAAAAGCAGAGAAATTTTCGAAAATTTCTCTATTTTTATAGAAAATTTCCTATAAAAATATAGAAATTTTCTAAAATTTTTTATCAAAAATATAGAAATTTTCGAAAATTTTCTATAATAATACAAAAATTTTCAAAAATTTTCTGTAAATATACAGACATTTTCGACAATTTCATATAAAAATATAGAAATTTTCGAAAGTTTCCTATAAAAATATAGAATTCCTATAAAAATATAGACATTTTCGAAAATTTTCTATAAAAATAGAGAAACTTTCAAAAATTTTCTATAAAAATAGAGAAATTTTAGAAAATTTTCTGTAAAAATAGAGAAATTTTCTTTAAAAACAGAGAAACTTTCAAAAAATTTCTATATTTTTATAGAAATTTTTTGAAAGTTTCTCTGTTTTTAAAGAAAATTTCTCTATTTTTACAGAAAATTTTCTAAAATTTCTCTATTTTTATAGAAAAATTTTGAAAGCTTCTCTATTTTTATAGAAAATTTTCGAAAATGTCTATATTTTTATAGACATTTTTCGAAAATTTCTATATTTTTATAGGAAATTTTTTATAAAAATAGAGAAATTTTCGAAAATTTTCTATAAATTAGAGAAATTTTCGAAAATTTTCTACAAAATAGAGAAATTTTCAAAAATTATCTATAAAAATAAAGAAATTTTCGAAAATTTTCTATAAAAATGGAGAAATTTTCGAAACTTTTCTATGAAAATAGAGAAATTTTGGAAAATTTTCTATAAATATATAGAAATTTTCAAAAATTTTCTATAAAAATAGAGAAATTTTCGAAAATTTTTTATAAAAATAGAGAAATTTTTAAAAATATTCTATAAAAAGATAGAAATTTTCGAAAATTTTCTACAAAATTAGAGAAATTTTCGAAAATTTTCTACAAAATTAGACAAATTTTCGAAAATTTTCTATAAAAATAGAGAAATTTTCGAAAATTTTCTATAAAAATATAGAGATTTGCGAAAATTTTCTATAAAAATATATAAATTTTCCTATAAAAGTACATAAATTTTCGAAAATTTCCTATAAAAATATATAAATTTTCGAAAATTTGCTATAAAAATATATAAATTTTCAAAAATTTCCTATAAAAATAAAGAAATTTTCGAAAATTTCCTATAAAAATACAGACATTTTCGAAAATTTCCTATAGAATAGAGAAATTTTCAAAAAATTTCCTACAAAAAATATAGAAATTTTCAAAAATTTCCTATAAAGGTATAAAAGTTTTTGAAAAGTTCCTATAAAAATTTAGAAATTTTAAAAAATTTCCTATAAAAATACGAAAATTTTTGAAAATTTGTGATACAAGTATAGACAAATATAGAAATTTTTGAAAATTCCCTAAAAAAATATATAGAAATTTTTGAAAATTTTCTAAAAAAAATATAGAAACTTTCGGAAATTTCCTATAAAAGTTTTAAAAAAATTTTCTGTAAAAATATAGAAATTTCCATTTAAATACAGCCTTTTCCTCTTGACATTCATACACACATGACTATCTTAACATCTACAATAATTACAATTTTCATACCCTGTAATTTACATAAGTGTGTGTATCTCCCAAAAAATATAAGAAAGAAAAAACTTTACACTCACAGCTCTTATTATTTAAACAATAAATGCTTTCATTTAAATATCATAATTGCATTTGTATTTAACGCTATTTCTTCTTTTCTTGTCTCAGTTGAAAAACTATCACCAGAACGGAAACGGAAAGCTAAACAAAAAGGAAAAGTATGTTTCGTATTAAAAGCATTAAGGCAGAAGAACAACAAGAATGAGAAGACATTGAAATAAAAGCAACAACAACAAAAAACACTAAAACTATAGACAAAAGTCACGCAATGTATTCGAAAATTACAAACAAATAACAATTTCGCCTGTTCGTTCCATCAAATTGCTCGGCTGACATTCATGGCTAAACTTAAATACAAGTTTTTCTTTTTTTTGCTTTTGTTTTTATTTCTTTATGTTTCTGCTGTTGCTACTTATCTAGATGAAAATCTCTAATAGTTGTTATTATGTTTATTCATTTGTAGAATTTTACATGTGATGGTTAAAAGCATATCATAAATGTTATCTTTGTTTCTGAGTGAGTCTTTCGCAGATACATTTGAATTCATTTAGTTTTTGCGTTTTCTAAGTATTTTCACCTTAAAGGTGAAAGTTTTTTTGTGATTAAATATTTGCAACAAAATAGAGAATGTATGAAGCAAACTAAAATTTGTAAATTTTTTGATATGGGGGAGTTTTATTTATGTCATGCAAATATTTAATGTTCCATTTTTAAGGGAAATTGTTTAAACTTTCTTTACTTATAGAAACAATTTTTATGTTAAATTCAAAAAAAATTGTTTAAAAAACTTTTGCAAAATTTCTCTAGTTTTATAGAAACTTTTGTAAAATTTCTCAACTTTTACAGAAAATTTTACAAAATTTCTTTACTTTTATAGAAAATTTCTCTATATGTTGTATGTTTTATAGAAAATTTTGCAAAATTTCTCTATTTCTATAGAAAATTTTCCAAAATTTCTTTATTTCTATAACAAATTTTCCAAAACTTCTCTACTTTTATAGAAAAATTTTCAAAACTTCTCTACTTTTATAGAAAATTTTTCAAAAATTCTCTATTTTTATAGAAAATTTTGCCAAATTTTTCTAATTTTATAGAAAATTTTGCCAAATTTTTCTAATTTTATTGAAAATTTTGTCAAATTTTTCTATTTTTGTAGAAAATTTTGCAAATTTTTTTTAGAAAATTTTGCAAAATTTTTTTATTTTTTAGAAAATTTTTCTATTATTATAGAAAACTTTGCAAAATTTCTCTATTTTTATAGAAAATTTTCCAAAATTTCTCTATTTTTATAGAAAATTTTGCAAAATGTTTCTACTTTTATAGAAAATTTTGCAACATTTTTCTATTTTTATAGAAAATTTTTCTAATATTATAGAAACTTTCTAAAATTTCTCTATTTTTATAGAAAATTTTGCAATTTTTTTTTTATTTTTTTTAGAAAATTTTGCAAAATTTTTTTATTTTTTTAGAAAATTTTGCAAAATTTTTTTATTTTTTTACAAAATTTTTCTATTATTATAGAAAACTTTGCAAAATTTCTCTATTTTTATAGAAAATTTTCCAAAATTTCTCTATTTTTATAGAAAATTTTGCAAAATTTTTCTATTTTTATAGAAAATTTTGCAACATTTTTCTATTTTTATAGAAAATTTTTCTATTATTATAGAAAACTTTCCAAAATTTCTCTAGAAAGTTTTCCAAAATTTCTTTATTTTTATAGAAAATTACTCTATTTTTATAGAAAATTTATCAAAATTTCTCTATTTTTTAGAAAATTTTCCAAAATTTCTCTATTTTTGTAGAAAATTTTCCAAAATTTCTGTATTTTTATGGAAAATTTTCCAAAACTTCTCCATTTTTAAAGAAAATTTTCCAAAATTTCTCTATTTTGATAGAAAATTTTCCAAAATTTTTCTGTTTTTATAGAAAATTTTGCAAAATTTCTCTATTTTTATAAAAAATTTTGCAAAATTTCTCTATTTTTATAAAAAATTTTGCAAAATTTCTCTATTTTTATAAAAAAATTTACAAAATTTCTCTATTTTTATAGAAAATTTTCCAAAATTTCTCTATTTCTATATTTTTTTAGAAAATTTTAGAAAATTTCTATATTTTTATAAAAAATTTCAGAAAATTTGCAATATTTTTATAGAAAGTTTTGCAAAATTTCTCTATTTTTATGGAAAATTTTCCAAACTTTCTCTATTTTTATAGAAAAATATCCAAAATATCTCTATTTTTGTAGAAAATTTTATAAAGTTTCTCTATTTTTAAAGAATTTATTAAAATTTATTAAATTTAAATTTTTAATAGAAATTTGTTGCCTTGATTAAAACATATTTTAAACAATCAATCTAAATTTTCTTTACCTTAACTTAAACAAAATTTATTGTCATCAATTTTCCCGCCAAGTAAAATATTAGCTCAGGCACATTTTCCTTGATTTCTATTCTTTACAGCAAAGAATAATTTAAGGAATTTTTTTTTTTTGTTTTTTTTTTTTTTTATTTAGTTTGACTTAAACTATGGGGGATAACTAAGGAAATTGTAAGACAAGCAAATTCACACAGAAACAGAACAAAAAACACCTGCATACTTTTAGGAATACAAAAAATGTACACAGAGGCATATATAGTACGCATATATAGTATATTTATGTATGTATAAGGGCGGTAGTAAATGCAGTAGCAAAAGATCGTATTAAATTCTTAAGATATTTTTCTTTAAAGTTATACCACTAACTTACGTCTTAATACAGAATAAGTCGGACACACATACTAACACTTTAGTATTTATATATTCGTTTTGCTAACACAACTATAGCTAACTCATGTACTTAAACAAGATTATGTATGAAGTTAGCCAAAACGTAAAAGGTTATACAAATTCTTTAGCTAAAAGTTATAGAGAAGTAGTTACAATATTTGGTATATTAATTCTTTTGCTTATGTTCTTTTACATTTCACCTAACGATATACATGTATTTATTATTCAAGGTAAACTTTAAGCCTTAATGGTTTCATTTGTATTTTCTTACGTCTCTGTTTGAATCCTGCTGCAAAGCAGGAAATAAAACAGAATAAAAAAACTCAAAAAACCACAGAGTAAAGAAGGAGATAAAGAATCCTGAAAGTAGACTACATGTTAAATATAGGACTTGTGGGCTGTAAATTATAGGAAGAATATAAGAAAACTAAAAAAAAAATATCTTTTGACTTGAAATAAAAAGAGCGAAAATAAGACAGAACTTCTTTAAATACAAATAAATTTACATAGTAAACTCCTGTAATCAAATAAATATGTAAATATTTATCTGTTTTAAATAAAGTTATCACATTTAATAGAGAGACTTATTTATTGATTTAAATTGGTTCAAACAAGAAAGACCTAAATTTAAGGAAGGTAGAACTTTAATAGTACAAAAGTATAAAAATTTTCCATAAAAATATAGAAATTTTAGAAAATTTTCTATAAATATATAAAATTTTTCTAAAATTTTCCAAAATAATGTACACAAATTTCTCTATTTTTAAAGGAAATTTGTTCATTTTTATAGAAAATTTTCCAAAAATTTATTAATTTTTATAGAAAATTTTTCAAAATTTCTCTTTTCTTACAGACATTTTTTCAAAATTTATCTGTTTTTATAGAAAATTTTCCAAAATTTCTGTATTCTTATAAAAAAATGTTTAAATATTTTTTCAAAATTTCTCTATTTTTATAGAAAATTTTCCAAAATTTATTTTTTTATAGAAAATTTTCCAAAATTTATCTATTTTTTTTTAGAAAATTTTCCAAAATTTCTTTTTTTTTATAGAGAATTTTGAAAAAATTATCTATTTTCATAGAAATTTTTTCAAAATTTGTCTATTTTTATAGAAAATTTTCCAAAATTTCTCTATTTTTATCGAAAATTTTCCAAAATTTCTTTATCTTTATAGAAAATTTTGAAAAAAAAATCTCAATTTTATTAAGAAATTATTCAAAATGTCAATACTTAAAATGAATTTTAATCAAAATTATGACATATAAATCCAATTATATTAAAACCTCCTAAAACCATGCAACACTTTTTTATAAAAACTGTTGTTTAATAGAAATCTCCAGATTTCCTTTAATTGAGCCGTGTTTGATGGTTATTACTACCGAGGCTATCACACCAGTATTTTCTATTTTACATTTGCCATTTCCTGCTGGTTTCATTTGAAAAAATTCTCATTAATTTGAAATAATTTTTAAAAATATCTTTGGTTTCATTTTGTACACAAATGCATGAACGTATGAATCGTTCGTCAAACATATTAATTTTATTTATTTAATGATTTACCAACAAAAGTATAACAAAATAACCAAACTGATATCTACCGCAATAATATTGTGGTTTTAACTATTTATTTATTTCAAGGAAGTGGATAATAAATATGTATCACAAACAAATTGATTGAATTTAATTTTTGAACACACAAAAAGGGATGTGAGTAATAATTAAATTTTAATTTAAAAAGAAAATTTAATATTTAAATTAAGTTACAGAAAAAAAAGGAGTTTTTTACCTTTAGTAAATTATTTATTTTTAAAATCCATAGCATACTTTCAGGAGCATACACTTACCGTCAACTGGAAATAAAGAAAAGTTATGGAAATTATTAATGATGATACATTTAAAGACAATTACATTAACTATGGAAAATTTGAATTTTTTTAATATGATAATATAATTGAAAGAAAAATATTTTAAGGTGAAAATAGGTGGATATTTTCACTTTAAATTATTATAAATTTATATACCTCTTTTCCTTAATTTCCATTTGAAAATCAATACAATATCACTATCGCTTAGACTTTAATATTAATCAATCCTTTTTCTTTAAACGACATTTTTATTCCAAAAATATGTTTATATTGGATGTTCTAAAATGTACTTTCCCTATTTTAATGGAACAAAGTGACCAAAACGATTGAGTTAAAGAGCTTTTAGTAAAATTGTAAAGTTTTTTGATAAGAAATAACAATTTGTGCTTAACTAAAATATGCCCAAATACTTTTTAGATGATCCAATATTTTTCGAAATGTAATAAATTACAATTCATTACATAAAATTATACACTTGCTTGAATATTTAAATAAATTTAATTTAAGTATTTAAGCAAGAACCTAATGTTTATCCTTAAATGGATAAATACATATTCATGAGCTTCTTAGTAGCTATTTAATTAGATAAATTAATAGAATTACCTATAGAAATATAGATGTAAAATTACATTTCATGTATTTAGTTATACATATGAAATACAGACTTGCACAGTGGGTGTAAAAAGGAAATTTGATTTCAAGACATTAATACCTAAGTCATTTAAAATAAGTCAAAAAAAAAAAAATATCTTCTACCAACAATCTTAAATTTCTCAAGCCTTTTTCAACAAAAGCTCTTTGTTTCCCCAAATAAAACTTTTTCATAAAAACCTTCTCATTTCTAGAAAAACTTGTTCTTCTTAAATAATTTCAAAAAAACTCAATTCCCACACCACACCATTTCGCCCTTTCACAAAAATGTCATGCTATATACTCAATATCTCCTTCACTTCTCTATACTCGAATAAATTCAATAACTGAAACAATTCAATATAAAGTCAAAACAAATAATTGTATCAATATGTCAATGTGCCAGAAGTAGAAAAACGAAACAAAGTGGAAAGAATTAAAAACAAAAAAAAACTTAAATAAATTAAATCAATTTAAACATGCAATAAATAGGGTATTTTAGGAACAACAAGTACAATTTCGAATGCGCATAAATTAGGTGAAACTTCTTTAAACAAAAAAAAGAAAAGTATTGATAGAAACGACATTTCTAAACATTAGGAAGGAGAAATTAAGAAAGCTTTCAAAATTCTCCTCCAAAAGAGTTTGGTATTATTGATAACCAATTAAAAAGCTTTTTAAAAGCTTAAAGTTATCCTAAAAAGATATTTTTTTAAAAGCTTTCATTTGTATTATTTTTTCAATAGCTTTTATACTCTTTTCGAAAGCTTTTATACTCTTATATATAAAATCTTTTGTAGCAACAGTTTTGTCATGTTAAGCTTCATATACGAGTATAAAGTTATTTTCCTATCTAATTTTTGTATAGGAAACTTTAATTTGATTTCATATTTATAAAGACTTTTACTTACTTTAAAAAGGCAAAAAAGGTTTTGTACCAAAAAGGCTTTTTCTAGAAATAGTTGTGAACAACTAGCCTTAATTTTCATTAAGTTTTCTTCACAAAGTTTTTTTGCTATCATTTTTAACAAAAAGCTTTTAAAAGCTTTTTATAAATCTTTGTTTACTAAATGTTTTCTATAGAAAGAAAAATATATATATGCAAAGTTATTCTACAAAAGCGGTTCATGTGCAATAAATTTTCTTTAGAAATCTTTTATTTTTTAGGGAAATTTTATAAAAAGCTTTTTTAAAAAATTCTTTAACATGAAGACTTTATTGCCAAGATTATTGTTTTAAGAAATTTATTATTACAAAAATATCTTTTTATTGAAAGCTTTTAGTATCAAAAAATACCTTTAGCAAGTTTTAAGTAGCAAACAGTTTTCTATAGAAAGCTTTAAATTTTCTAAAGAATCTTTTATTGAAAAAAGTTTTTTAAAGATATTTTATTCCACAAAATTGAGGTAACCATTTTTTTAGTCTTTTTGCAGAAAGTTTTCTTTATAAAAAGTTTTCATCGTGAACATTTTATTGCCAATAAGCTTTTTATAGACATTTATTATAAGAAAAATATATTTTTTGAATGAAATGCTTTTATTATCAAAAAAAACCTATAGCAAGTGTTTCGTCATAGTGACAAAATTTATTACAAAAATAACAACAGTTTTAAGTAGAAAGCTTTAGTTAGTTTTCAGAAGCTTAGTAGTTTTCTATTAAAAACTTTAAGTATGAAAAATTTTGTAATTAAAGTTTTAAGATATTTCATTCCCATTTAAGTCTTACTTATAAAGTATTTTGTAAAGAAAGCTTTTATATGTTAGTGGATTTTTTTCAGAAAGCTTTTATTCCTGAAAAGTTTTCAACAATAAAATTTTAATATGTGCCATGATAGTTTTTATAGAAATTTGTTACTAGAAAAATGATTTCTTTAAAAAGCTTTTATTATCAAAAAATACCTATACCAAATTTCCAAAGAAAGCATTAATTATGAAAAGCTTCGTGTAAAAATTTTATTTTTCAAAGATGAAGTAACAGCAATTTTCTATAGAAAGTTTTAATTTTTAAGGTTTTGTTTTGCAAAAAGCTTTTATTCGTAAAAAGTTTTATCAAGATGGTTCCAATAGATATTTATTATTAAAAAAATGTTTTTATGGAATTATTAAAAGATACCCTTAGGAGGTTAAGAGCTTTCCATAGAAAGCTTTATTTAGCATTTAATTTTCTACAGAAAAGTTTTAATTAGCAAACTGTTTTTCATAGAAATCTTTAGTTAACATTAATCTTACTTTTACATTATTTTCTATAAAAGCTTTTATTTGTGAGTGAATTTTTGCAGAAAGCTTTTATTCTTAATAAGTTCAAAGAAAGAAGATTTTATTATCAAAGTAGTGTTTGAATAGGTTTATTAGTAGAAAAATGCTTTCCTTTTAAAAGCTTTTATTAACAAACAAATAACTACAGCAAGTTTTAATAAGCTTTCTGCAGAATTATGAAAAGCTTTATGTAGAAATTTTTTTTTATGGAAGGTAAAATAAAATCACTTTTAAGTCTTACTAATACCACATTTTCTATAGAAAGCTTTTATTTGTTAGTGGATTTTTGCAGAAAGCTTTTATTTGTAAACAGTCTTTAACAAGAAGATTTTATTAGATACTTTCTCTGATAAGAATAAAAAAATGTTTTTAATGGAAAGCATTTTTTTAATCTAATCTAAATTTTAAGTGGCAAATAATTCTCAAACCGTGTGAAAGCTCTTTTAGCATTAAGTTTTTTGGAGAAATCTTTAATTAAATATAAAAAGTTTTTTGTAAATATAATATAGTAAATAAAGTTCAGCTTAAAAGCTTTTTTTATGCTTCTTGAGATTTTTAAAATTTGTGTACTATGTAGAAAAAGCTTCTTTGAATTATTCTAAGACATAATTTACCAGAATAAATTTCTTTCAAATCTTAGTCTTTTTACAGAAGGTCTCATCCTTACTTTGGTTTCCTATTTAAAATAAAGTTTCTCTATAATAAAAGCTTTTTTGAAGAAAGTGTGATTTCTGAATTGTTTCATTCTGAAAGTGTGATATCTGTAAATGTTATACAGAAAATTGATAATTAAAAATTTTGAAAACTCTTTTTTTCTTCGAAATAAAAGCTTTTTTGGAGATAGGATGTTCTTTAGCATAAAATTTAAAATGAACAAAAGTTTCTCTCAACTGTCATTGAAAAAAAAAATTAAAAATCGTTCCAACTCTTTCTCAGCTTTAGACAAAAGTTTTGATAAGTTTTTGTTTTTTCAAAAAAGTTTGGTCATAATAGAAGCTTTTTTAGGATAGTGCGATTTCCTATAGAAATTTCTTTAAAATCTTTGTCCTTTGATACAGAAGATCTCATCTTTAATCAGTTCTTCCATACAAAGCTTTTTATATGAAACTTTTGTTAATTTTGCTTAGTTTTTTTTTTCTGAATAAAATATTGCTATAATAATAGAAGGTTTTTTAATAATGTTATTTACCAAAAGTTTAGAATATTTTTTTTTTTTTCAGAAATTCTTTATAAGAAACTTTGTTCAGATTTCCTTAATTTGATAAAATTTCAGGGACCGTAACTGTTATAACTTTTATCGTAAAAGTGAGAAAATAAATGTTATTTTTTGACTTTTATTTTTTCAAGCAGAAATAAAAGTTATTTTTTTGCGTTTATTTTTTCGATAAAAAATAACAGTTATTTTTGACTTTTATTTTTTCAAGCAAAAATAAAAGTTATTTTTTAACTTTTATTTTTTCAAGCAAAACTAACATTTATTTTTTACTTTTATTTTTTCAAGCAAGAATAAAAGTTTTTTTTTTGATTTTTATTTTTTCGAGCAGAAATAATAGTTATTTTTTGACTTTTATTTTTTCGAGCAGAAATAAAAGTTATTTTTGTTTGAAATTATGATAAATTTATTGAAAAATTTTTTCAAACAAAGATAATTTTTCAGTCAAAATAATTTACATATGCTCAAAAATTAATGGAGCTGAGTTTTGTAATCATAATTGGGGTTGGAAACACAAAAATAACTTTTATTTCTGCTCGATAAAATAAGAGGCAAAAAATAACTTTTATTTCTGCCCGAAAAAATAAAAGTCAAAAAAAAACTTTTATTTTTGCTCAATATAATAAGAGTCAAAAATAACAGCTATTTTTGCTCAAAAAAATAAAAGTTAAAAAATAACTTTTATTTTTGTTCGAAAAAATAAAAGTTAAAAATTGCTATTTTTGCTCAAAAAAATAAAAATCAAAAATAACTGTTATTTTTTTCTAAAAAATAAAAATCAGATTTTTAGAAAGCATCGCTTTTTATGAAAATTTGGATTAAGACTATCAAAATGGTATACTTGGTTTAATTCTCCGACATTTCCTTGCGGTTGCTTTTTTTAATCAAAAATTCAAAAATAATATTTATTTTCGGTCCCTGTAAAATTTTGCCAAAGAAAGTTTTCATTCGAATGAACAACGACAAGGACTCTATAATATAAAGGTGTTTCACTTCCATACACTGATTTGCCGTATGGTCGTTTTAAAAAGTCCCATGAAAAGAGAATGTTGGAAACACAAAAATAACTTTTATTTCTGCTCGATAAAATAAGAGGCAAAAAATAACTTTTATTTCTGCCCGAAAAATAAAAGTCAAAAAAAAACTTTTATTTTTGCTCAATATAATAAAAGTCAAAAATAACAGCTATTTTTGCTCAAAAAAATAAAAATTAAAAAATAACTTTTATTTTTGTTCTAAAAAATAAAAGTTAAAAATTGCTTTTTTTGCTCAAAAAAATAAAAATCAAAAATAACTGTTATTTTTTTTTCTTAAAAAATAAAAATCAGATTTTTAAAAAGCATCGCTTTTTATGAAAATTTGGATTAAGACTATCAAAATGGTATACTTGGTTTAATTCTCCGACATTTCCTTGCGGTTGCTTTTTTTAATCAAAAATTCAAAAATAATATTTATTTTCGGTCCCTGTAAAATTTTGCCAAAGAAAGTTTTCATTCGAATGTACAACGACAAGGACTCTATAATATAAAGGTGTTTCACTTCCATACATTGATTTGCCGTATGGTCGTTTTAAAAAGTCCCATGAAAAGAGAATGTTGGAAATACAAAAATAACTTTTATTTCTGCTCGATAAAATAAGAGGCAAAAAATAACTTTTATTTCTGCCCGAAAAAATAAAAGTCAAAAAAAAACTTTTATTTTTGCTCAATATAATAAAAGTCAAAAATAACAGCTATTTTTGCTCAAAAAAATAAAAATTAAAAAATAACTTTTATTTTTGTTCTAAAAAATAAAAGTTAAAAATTGCTTTTTTTGCTCAAAAAAATAAAAGTCAAAAATAACTGTTATTTTTTTTTTTCTTAAAAAATAAAAATCAGATTTTTAAAAAGCATCGCTTTTTATGAAAATTTGGATTAAGACTATCAAAATTTTGCCAAAGAAAGTTTTCATTCGAATGAACAACGACAAGGACTCTATAATATAAAGGTGTTTCACTTCCATACATTGATTTGCCGTATGGTCGTTTTCAAAAGTCCCATGAAAAAGAGAATATACCGCTTTTACTCTTATTTGGAAACAGCTAATGGAAATGCTTATCTATTAAGAGAAAGCACATGCTTATGAAATGTACGTTTGTTTGTGCGTTTATCTTTATAAGAAACTTTAGTCAAATCTCCTTAATTTATTCAAATTAAGCTAAAGAAAGCTTTTATTCGAATGGTGTGATATATTAGAACAACGATTTCTACATAAAATGTCTAAATAAGGAAAGCTTTGGTAAACTTTTTACACTAAAACCATTCAGATAGATGAATAAAAGTTTTTATTAGGCTAGGTAATAAGTTTTTTATAAAACAAATGCTTTTTTAAAGTTTTTTAAAAACTATTTAAAAATATAAATTAAAGCTTTAATTTGGCTTGGTAATTCTTGTGTTTTGCCACGATAAGCTTTTGTTTAAATACACCTTTGAATAAATTTTGTAACTAAAATTCTTTAGTTCAAATATTGCGAAATCTTTATCAGGAAAAGTTGTCTCTCAAACAAATGAAATTCTAGAGTATTTTTCTCTAATATTAAAATTTCTAACAAAAGCTTTTGTGAAATTTTCATTCAAAAAGCTTTAGCAATTGTATATTTGCAAGATATTTTTAAAATTTTGTTTTTTTTTTTGGGTGAGAATGTTAAAATGAATTTTTATTTGTTCCCATAAACCCATTTCCTCCAAAACAATCAAACACTAGGAGAACGAAAATCCTTTAAACCTAAAAATTCCTAACAAAAATTTAACTACTAAAAATATTTTCTCACATAAAGAAATTTATTGTTGTTGTTTTTTTTTTGTTGTTCCTCTTGAAAAACTGCTAGAAACTGATGCTTGAGTTAGTAAGTAGTTCAGTATTGTTTTCAAAACTGACCTGGCTGTGATGTTGTTTTCTTTTTTTCTCTCTTTACTTTCTTTCATTCATTTATTCTTTTAATAGGACGAACTTTACTTTTCATTTTTTTGTAATTTTTTCCACATTTTTTCTAGAATTTTCTATACTTCAAGTACAAATTGCTAGGCAAGCAAAAAATAATAAAATAAAATAAAAATAATAATATTCCATCAGAAACAAAACAGAAAAACAGAAAAAAATAAAAAAAACCCAACTGTAGAATAACAACATCTGAAAAAGTTTGTCGTTGTGAAAATGGGAGCAAGAAAAAAAATTTAATAAAATTAAATAGTTCAGTTACGACGTTGTTCAGAAAAATATATTTTACAAAAGGTTCTTGTTTTCAAGAGTTCCTTTTCTATTATATTTAAGCAAAATTGTGGAAAATAGTTGCTGCTACTGCTGCTAAAAAAAAAACGAGTGCTAAGTGTAAAAAGTATAAAATCGTAAAGAGCTTTTAAATTAAAAATTCTTAAAGTGAGAAATTTATATTTGAAATTATTAGATATAAAGGTTTTAATTTAAGAGGATTTATAATTTTTTGTATTGCTTAAAATTTCTTATTACAGATTTATGCTTAAATCGCTCTATCTCCTTTTGTTTCCCAGAAAATCGATGTTTCATATTAAATAATTTTGAAAATCCCTAAGGTATGCTACACAATATTTGCTTAAAAGTCTGAGCTTTTGATCAATATCAAATCTGTCGATTTGGGCTAAGGTTCTGGAAAGAATTTTGAAATTTTATTTAGTGATCACAAATTTTTGCTTAAACGGCTCTATCTTCTTTAGTTTCCAAGAAAATTGATGCTTTATATATTCATGTAAAAATTAAAACAAAAATAGGTTTTGGTACGGATTTTAAAATTTCTTTGAACAGATCAAAGACTTTGCTTTTTATATAAAATTTTATATTTTTTTATTAAAATTTTAATTAAAACTGTTTTTTTGTACAAACTTTAAAATATTTTAGTGATCACAGATGGTTCTATCTCCTATAGTTTCCAAAAATTCGAAGTTTAATATTTTCATATAAAAAATCTGGATTTAATACGAATTTTTAAGTTTTCTTACTTAAGATTTTATCAAAAATTTTTTTATCAAATATTTCTTTATGAAAAGTTTTTCTATAGAAATTTTTCTAAAGAAAAAAATTTCAATTGAAAATTTTTCTAAAGTAAAAAATTTCCATCGAAAATTTTTCTAAAAAAAAAATTTCCATCGAAAATTTTTCTAAAGAAAAAAATTTCCATCGAAAATTTTTCTAAAGAAAAAAATTTCCATCGAAAATTTTTCTAAAGAAAAAAATTTCCATCGAAAATTTTTTTTAAGAAAAAAATTTCCAACTAAAATTTTTTTAAAGAAAAAAATTTCCATCGAAAATTTTTTTAAAGAAAAAAATTTCCATCGAAAATATTTTTAAAGAAAAAAATTTCCATCGAAAAATTTTTTAAAGAAAAATATTTCTATCGAAAATTTTTCTATAGAAAAATATTTCTATCGAAAATTTTTTTATAGAAAAATATTTCTATCGAAAATTTATTTTATATTAAATTTATATTTCTATCAAAAATTTATCTATATAAAAATATTTCTATCGAAAATTTTTCTATAGAAAAATCTTTCTATCGAAAATTTTTCTATAGAAAAATCTTTCTATCGAAAATTTTTCTATAGAAAAATCTTTCTATCGAAAATTTTTCTATAGAAAAATCTTTCTATCGAAAATTTTTCTATAGAAAAATATTTCTATCGAAAATTTTTCTATTAAAAAATATTTCTATCGAAAATTTTTCTATAGAAAAATGTTTCTATCGAAAATTTTTCTATAGAAAAATATTTCTATCGAAAATTTTTCTATAGAAAAATATTTCTATCGAAAATTTTTCTATAGAAAAATATTTCTATCGAAAATTTTTCTATAGAAAAATATTTCTATCGAAAATTTTTCTATAGAAAAATATTTCTATCGAAAATTTTTCTATAGAAAAATATTTCTATCGAAAATTTTTCTATAGAAAAATATTTCTATCGAAAATTTTTCTATAGAAAAATATTTCTATCGAAAATTTTTCTATAGAAAAATATTTCTATCGAAAATTTTTCTATAGAAAAATATTTCTATCGAAAATTTTTCTATAGAAAAATATTTCTATCGAAAATTTTTCTATAGAAAAATATTTCCATCGAAAATTTTTCTATAGAAAAATATTTCTATAGAAAAATATGTCTATCGAAAATTTTTCTATAGAAAAATATTTCTATAGAAAAATATGTCTATCGAAAATTTTTCTATAGAAAAATATTTTTATCGGAAAAATTTCAATTAAAAAATATCTCTGATCTAAGGAAAACAATTCATATTTTCATTGTAACAAAAAACTTTTTATGAGTTAATGTGTCTTATTAAAATGGATAAAGCTTTTTAACCAATTTATAATAATTCCACATTTAGACTTTTTTATATAGATAATCATTTGTATGGCTTTAATATCGTTTTGTTCTTGATATCTTCAACCCCTTAACTTCAACTATAATTCTTAAAATTTCTCCATTATCATATTCTGACATTAAAAATTCACTTATACTTCAAACAAATTTCTGAACTAATTGGTCTTGATTACAAAATCAATAATATTGATTAATAACAAAAAAAAATATTATTCCTAATGCATTAAAATACAAATAATTTGATTTATTTTCATATCAAATATTAAATAAATATCAATAAAATTGTAATTGTTGTAATACGTTTTTCAAACAAATAAACCTATTATAGTTAAGACCCATTACAAAGACATTACTTAGGCAATTATTATTACTCAGATAAGAATAATAATGTTAAAATAATATTTAAATAATACAAAAAATATTAAAATATTTCCACATAATCTTTTTCCATAAGCTCATCCTGTTTGGAATAAAAGGATTTTGTATTTGATATTCAATATAATTTAATAGGTAATTTATAGAAGTATTTGATTTATATTGCATATAAAAATAAACGTAATATTTATTTAAATTTATTATAAAGTAAATTAATAGTTGAAATTGCTTTTCGTATGTTTAAGGTTTTAATTTATAACAAAAATAGTAACATTTTTGAAAAAGCATGTTCGAACAGATGCATCAATATTTATACCCTTCACCATAGGTAGAAAAGGTATTATAAGTTTGTGCTGATGTATGTAACGCATAGAAATATTTGTCTTATACCCACCTTTTAGTATATCAATAGACTTAGAATGTTTTTCTGAGTCGATTTAGCGATGTCAGTCCGTCCATCCGTCTAACTGGACGGGTGACTGGCTGGACCCCCATGTAAACCATATAATCAAAGAACAGATTACAATTCTAAAGATAATTTGATGAAATTTGGCATTGATAATTTTTTTGATAGTGGGACCACGGCTGTTAATATTCTTCAAAATCGGTCTATTATTTGTGGTACCTCCCATACTTCCCAGAATTGATATTTTCTCCACAAATATCAATATTTTATCATGAAATTTAAAGCAAATACTGAATCACTGTACCACTGTACCAAATTTCGTTGAAATCTTCTGTCAAAACGAACTAAATGAGACAAAAATCTTTAAACGTTTGTAAATCTGAAGATAATGACAATTTTAAGTTTATTTTTTACATACATAATTTTTGTAAAAACTTCAAGATAATCGGTCCACATATGACCCCAGCTCTCATATAAGTCCAAATGACGGAAACAGCTTAAATATAACAGTTTTAAGAAGATGTTTACATGATGGCAAAATTTTGCAAATATTTGTCTTTATAAAGGAAAAAGAACACCCTTGACCTTAATGGTGAAGGGTATCGTATGGTCGGGCTTGACTATAGCACTTTCTTACTTGACAATAGCACTTTCTTACTTGTTATTAAGATTTATCTGTTGATAGCTTTTGTTTTCTTGCTGATCCTTTTTTAAATAAAGCTTTTATCTATTAAATTTACTATTTCTCATATTGATATAAAGAAAGTTAAAAAAAGTTTTCTGTACATATAAAGATATTTTATATAAATTACTTAAATAATATATAGTACCTGATTGACCGAGCCTTGCTCGGAGCTCTATGATAAGCATTCTAAGGCAAATTTTAAAGTTTTCATATATTTTATTTTATAAAGTACTAAACTAATTTTAGAGGAAAGACATTACACAAATATTCAGTTAATTTTGAATCATTTTATTTATTTTGTCCGATCAAAACATAGTTTACATTTTAACTTATTTTGAATAATTTTGGAAATTGGTTATACCAGCAAAAACCTCCGTCGACTCGTGCGCAATAACATTGCTAAAGATTATAGCCTGATAAAATGCACAGTTTACGATTTAATTCAATTTGAGTAGTTTTTGTGCGGCGCCACCTGCCGAAAGTTATTCGTATCAACTAAAAAACCTTCGTCTGCTCATGCGTAGCAACTTTGCTAATGGTCAACATGATCAAATGCATAGTTTACGATTTCATTCACTTTGAGTAATTGTCAGTGGCGCCACCTGCCGGACTTTGGTCATAACAATTAATAAACCTTCGTAGGCTTATTCGCAATAACTTTGCTAAAATTCATAGCATGATCAAATACACAGTTTACGATTTAACTCACTTTGACTAATTTTCAGTAGCGCCACCTGTCGGAAGTTGTTTACACCAACTAACAAACTTTCACCGGCTCATGCGGTACAACTTTGCTAAAGATCATATCATGATCAAATGCACAGTTTTCTATTTAATTAATTTTTAGTAGTTTTCAGTGGCGCCACTTGTCGGAAGTTAGTCTTACTAACTTAAAAACCTTCGCCGGCTTATCCGCAACATCTTCGCTAAAGAGGATAACATGATCGAATGCATAGTTTACTATTCTACTAAGAACATACATACAGAAAAACATTTATTTGTTTAAAAGCTATAACATTGCTAATGTTTTTCCCTAATTTCAAAAAGTTCCACATGCATATTTGGTACTTCTTTGGTACCAATTGAATTCGGTACATTTTACTAAAACGGAGATACCATTATGTTCCTATTCATTTTACTTTTTGAGATCTTAATGATCATCTTGATGATGTTTTGCAGTTAAAATTGCCTAAGTTTATTTTTTTGTATGACAAAAGCTGCTAATTTTGTTTAAATGCTTAACTCTTGATAGCTTTTATGTTCACACAAATTTCTTGATGATCTTTCATTAGAATTAAGTTTTCGTCTAGAAAGCTTTGATTCGGATTTCTTATTTAAAGCTTTTAAAATTACTATTTATCGGATAGAGATAAAAAAAACTTTTGTACTTGTGAAGTTTTTTTATATGAATTTTTCAATTGTTTCAAGTTTTCATTAAATATTTTTAAAGGGTTCCAACTGGGATATACAAACTTTGACTGTTAACAACGCTCATCCTGTTAAAGTTGTACTGTCAAAAATATCAAATTCAGAACGATAGCAATCTACATGAGATTCAAGTTAAGAATAGAAAATTCAATGATATCGAAGACATTGTTAGTTTTATCAAAATTTTAAATAGATGCTTTTTTATGCCAAAATGTTAAAAGTGATAGGATTGGTAGCTTTTGTCCTAATAAAGCTTTATTGTAGAAAGAAACAAAAAATATAAGAGTTTTCGAAATAATGCTTCTTTTTTATTAAATAATGCCTCATATGCCAAAATATAAGCTGAGATGGGATTTGTTACTTTTGACTTAATAAAGTTTTCTTATAGTAAGAAAAAAAGCTTTTATTCAGATAAGAATTTTCTAAATAAAGTTTCTTAGTGTATCTTAAAAGTTTACCTTTTATAAAGAAAGCTTTAACGTGAATATATTGTAGTTTATCGCATTTATATTGATTATTTTTATAAAAACAGAAATCAAGTTTGCATCATTAATGGATTTATACAAAAGCTTTTATTACAAACTAATGACATTTTCTCTAGAACTACAGTTTTTATAAAGGACATTTTTAAAACCGTTTGCCTATAGAAATAATAAAAAGCTTTTATCCATAAGAGTTTTCTAAATAAAGATTTTAGTGCTTGTATAAGTCTATCTTTTGGGTATAGAAAGCTTAAAAATGTTTTTACTTTATTCCTTTGATGTAGATTTTTTTTTAATAGAAAGCTTTTATTTCGATCAAGTTTGCATTACTAATAAATCTACAAAGAACTTTTTATTAAAAACTACGGACAGTTTTTCTAAAGAAAGAAAGAATTTACATTTTTATATGAAATAAGAAAGAAAGCTTTTACCCGTAAATAATAAAGAAAACACTTGTTGCTTTAGCCCTAATACCGTTTTTTCTTTAGAAAGAGTAACAAGCTTTTATTCAGTTAAGAATTTTCTAAAAAAAGTTTGTTGTTATATGTCTTAAGTTTATATTTTTTTTTTGTAGATTATTTTGTTTTAACAGAAAGCTTTTATTTCTATAGTTTGCATTACTAATGAATCCATTCAAAAGTTTTTTTTAAAAACCTCCGACAGTTTTTCTAACGATAGAAAGAATTAACAATCTTTAAATAAAATAAGAAAGCTTTTACCCGTATGGAGTTTAAGAAAAGTTAAAGAAAACATTTTTTGGTTTTGCCCTAGTACAGCTTTTCTTTAGAAAAAGTGTTAAGCTTTTATCCAGATAAGAGTTTTCTTAAAAGGTTTGTGATTGTATGTATAAAGTTTATATTTTGAAAAATAAAGAAAGCTTAAAGACCTATATAGTTAATTCCTTTCCTTAACCGAAAGCTTTTATTTTTATCAAGCTTGCACCATTAATGTATTTATAAAAAAAGCTTTTATAAATCTTTTTTTTATATATACTTGGCTTTTTCAATTTACGAATTTTATATTCAAAAGCTTTCTTAAAAAACAGATGAGTTTAACTTCAATAAATTATGCTAACAAAAACCTTAATTATAAGCTTTAGATGAAAAGCTTACAAAAATATAAACAGAAAGTTATATTAAAGAAATTGGAACAAATTTATAGGGACAAAGCTTTTCTTAAAAACTGTTCGATACATAATCTTAATTGAAAAAGCACTTATTAATATACACTTTTTTTAAAACTGTTTATTCAGTATAAAATCAAAACAAGATAATAAGCTGTCAATAAAGCGTTTCTTTGGATTTTTTTAAATAAGTAAATAGAATACATTTCAAATAAATTTATATGAAATTTTGCATTTAAAAGCTTTTTGAAAAAAATATAAAACTATGCTAACAAAAACCCTAAATTAAAGCTTTATAACAAAAGCTGATAAAGCAGAAACAGAATATTATATAGAGAAATTTAAAGAAAAAAGACTTTCCTCAAAAATAGTTCGATACAAAATCGTTTTTGAAATACAGCTATTGAAGAAAAAGCTTTTTATAAAACTATTTATTCGAAATAAAATCGTAATAAGATAATAAGCTTTCAATAAAGCCCTCCTTTAGATTTTTTTTTTTAAATAAATAGAATAAATTTCAGATAAATTTATGTGAAAAAAGCTTTTTCTAGAGACATTATAAACATAAAAGCAATACAGGAGTAAAATTTAATAATAGAAAATTTTTCATGAACGACTTTTGTCATCCAAAAGCTTTCTAAAGAAGTAAAAAACTTTTATAACATTTTTTAAAAGCTTTTAACTTTTTTAAAAGCTTTGAAAACATAATTTTAAAGCTTCTAGAAATTTTTTGAAAGCTTTAAAACCTTTTTAATCTTTTTTTAAAAGCTTTTAAAACTTTTTTAAATCTTTTACAACTTTTTTAAAATCTGACAACAGAATAAACAGAATATATTAAATTAACGAAATTACATAGTCTTAATTTATAAAATAAAAAAAATCTTAGAACAGTAAAATCGATACAAAAACATAATTGGAATAAGAGCACTCCGCGAAAGCTTTCGATGGTATGTTTTAACATAAATACAAAATATTTAAAGCAAATTTATTTAAAAAGCTTTTCATAAAAACTTTATAAAGATACAAGTATTGTAAGTAAGTATACAAATAAAAACCGGTTTTTAAGAACGAATTTTATTACCTTAAAGCTTTCTTAAGAAAACAAAAAGCTTCCCAAAGGAGTACAAATAATAATAATAACCTTTTATTAAAACATGTTTATAAAATAAGAATAATATTTTATTTATAGAAATTAAGACGAATTAATGGAAGAAAAAGCTTTTTAAAACCATATTGATAAAGACAAAAGCTTTATTGTGTTATAGTTAAAACAACAACAAAAGTTATTATATCAAAAAATTTGATAATGTTATTTTATTTTAATAGAAATTGTAAGTTGTATGAGCTTTATAAATATAAAAGCTTTTGATAAGAAATCTTTCTAATGAGACAAATTTATACAAATTACCTCTAACCTTGACCATTTATTGTTTATTTTCAAACTTTGTTGCCTTTAATTTGTACTTGTAATATTTTACTATTAAATTTATGAACCAAACTTATTTATTCTATTATCAAAACAGAAATTAAATTAATTTATTTTCAGCAATTTATCATAACTGACCTTAAAGTTAATAAATTCCGATATAAATTTAAAATATTTTCACATAAAAAAAATTTATTTCTAACATTATTTCTTTCTATTCCTGGAAATGCTTTAAATTTAAATCTGAGAAAAGTAAATAAAATATTTTGAATAAAATTTTCCCTTTTTTGTTTTTCCTTTTTCCTTACAAAAGTATTGAATTTCATGCTCCTGGCAAATTCTAACAATGTTCACTTTTCTAGAATACTCGTATATTTAACAAGTGTTTATAATTTATGGTATATTTTCTTTTTTGTTCTAAGTTCCATTTAATACCCATTGATGAATTGTTTTATTTTCTTGTACTTCATTGAAATTTTTACGTTCATTTTATTTTAAATATTTGCTCTTATTTTGAAGCGCTTGCAGTTTATTTTTTCTTTATATTTCAAATATTTTTGTTCAAAAGATTCCTTTTGTCTTGGCAGCTACTTAAAAGGTATTTGTAGCTGATTTTTTCTTTTTTTCTTCTCAGTTATTTAAAATATTCAGTTTTTTTTTCTACTCACATTCTTTTTTTATGGCAGTTGAAAAAAATTGAAAAATTATACTTTCTATAACTTTTTTGTTTTTCTCTTTCCTTGCGAATTGAAAATCTTATTGTCAAAGTCTGTTTGTCAAAATGAAAATTTGATATGAATTTTATACTCTTTTTTTTGCTGTTGTTATTTCTTCTTTTGTTTCTTTACGACTTGTCTAAGACGTATTGATGTATTGTCTATAGAGCTTTTGACTTTTTGATAATTTATTACCTTGAACTGATTTGTTTATGGGAAGATTGTTGATACTTTTTTTTGTTTGTCAATTGTACGAGTAATAAGCTAAAAGGAAAATGAATTGTTTTGTACTTTTCAAATAATATCTTAAATATGATTGAGTGTATTTAGGGAAAATAAGATTAAATTTTAATATATAAAGGGAAGAAAGCTGTGATGATTATTACAAAGGAGCCGGATGTAAATAAAAGCTTTTAAATGGCAAATATCAACAGATAAACTTAATTATTTACAAGTTTAGTAGGGAAAAGCTCTATCTAAATGCATGACCTTCATTGTAATAAAAACTTTTAGTTTTATATGGATAAAAACTTTACTTTTAAAGCAAAAGTTTATACAAATTTAAACTTTTTGAAAAAAAGGAATATAGTAATGTTTCATACAAAAGCTTAGAAAAAGCCTCTGATAAAAAATTTTATATAAAAAGGCTTTCTTATGAATGTTTCATTATAAATAATGGAAGAAAATTACATTTCTGAAAACGAACGTTTTTAAGACCTTTTCTAGCAACAAAGATCTTTTTCAGAGCTAACGTTTTCTAGACCAACAAAACTTTATTAACCTTTGTGTCAACGGCAAGTTACCTGGGTATGTTTTCCGTTTTTAAAATGCTGTAACTCAAAACTGAATAATCAGATCGACTGAAGGACTGAAGTACCCATTTGGAAGATAAAGCCCATTTACAAAGTTGCACCTTTACGACAACAGCAAACATACCTGGGTATGTATACTAAAATGCATTTAAATGATGTAATGGAAATGATGTAATGATGTAATTCACAAGAATGGGTTTTTTTCAGTTAATTTTTGTAATAAGTTAATAATATAATTATTTTAATTAAAATTATGAATTCAAATACATCTGTCACATTGTGCCAAGGCTTTAGAATGCTTTATGAGGAGGGCGACGTTTCGAGCAGATGTTTCAATTCCCCTTTTCTTTCAGGCGGCCCGAACTATAACGTTCCTTTGCTTCATGTGCTCCAACATCCAGAACTCGGATGGGGCTACCTAACATGGCTTTGTTGGCGTTCCGCGTTGAAAAACCACTCCATATTCTACTGTTATTCGCTTTTTTTGCATAGTTGCTCGCTCCGTCATTTCATTTGAGGCCCTATGCTCCACTGGGAGTGAAGGATAACAGAAGAAGAAGCTCGCTTCGTTGATGTATAAACACGGCGGTTTGTAGATGCTTTTAGGTGTATGTTGTTCTCAAAGTATATTATGTATGCAGCAAACGCAGTAACAATATTATAAAAAAAAGCAAAAGGGTATCTATTTGTTCACCGTTTAGGGCTAAATTCGGACAAACGTTTGTCCATGTTATCAACGTCACGTTTGATGTTGTTGTAGTCCAACATAAGCAATGGTTTCTTCTTAGGGCCAGCCGTTTCTGTTGTAAATGAGCAGTTGACAATATTACAATTGCCCTTTTTTTCTTAGCTACATACGAGCACATTGTAACGTTATTTTATAGCCCGAACATTGATGATTCAGCCTCACATCTTTAAGGGTTGGCAGATGCTGCTTGTAAGAATGCCTTTTGTTGACTTTCGATTTGATTCATGAATAATTATGTCACATGTTTCGTCTTGAACGTTTCTGCAATAATTAAATTTTTCGCTGCCCGTACTGGTCCAGATTGTGTACTTCTTAGAATGTTGTGTGTACAGAATTTTACGTATTGTGGTTGTATTGAATACCAAACATTACCATTTTTGGCAGTAAAAAAGTCGCCATTTTCAGTGCATCTTCAAATTCTTCGTCAAAATCACTGTCGTCCTCTGGGTCATATTCTGGTAACGTGGGTTCTTCAGTGTTTGATTCGCCATAGCCAATATCACCTAAAGCCTCATCACCATCATTGAATCATGGTCACTTATTTCTTCTTGGCTCTCTTCAAGCATTTGACGAATATATACCTGTTGTTCTTCGAAAGATAGTGAGCTTATATTTCTTGGAGTAAGTCATTCACCATCTGCCATTTCACTTGTTTTATTATTTTTAATTTCCACAAAATAAACTTCTTTTTACTTCATATTACAAATATAAAATAAATTTGCCGGTCAAACCTCAAAGAATGAAATCTTTGCATCAATACATTGTCCTATCATATATGTAAGTGCCTGTTTTGACAAGAACTTTTTTGACTAAAGCATAGAAGATCGACTTTGTTTGACTTTGCTTTTTCGTATCCCACTGGATAGGCAAAGAAAGTATTTCTTGCTGCTTTTAAGACACTAACAATTAAAACAACAACAATAAAAACAAATGAGTTAAATATGCTAACGACACGTCATTTCCCATATAAAACGTATGAACATACCCAGGTATGTTGCCGTTGACGTGCGTAGAACAGTTCTGCTGTTGACATAAAGGTTAAGAGGAAGCTTTTTATCACCATCAAAAAGAATGGGGTTATATTGAGATTGTCATTTCGTTTGTACTTTCCTTAATATTGGCTCAAAAACGAAAAGCTAGGTTCGAAAAAATACTCTAAAATACTATATTTCAAGGTACCGTACTGTACTTAGGCAAGTTCGGTATACAGTCACATGCGTAACAAAATATTCAATTTAAGTATAGGTACCCAAAAACTTTATAGTACCTATAAAAATACACAATCTTTATCATAACGAACTTTTAGGAAGTATTCTAAAAATAACGTACTTCATTGAGTACTAAAACGTATTTTGTTGAGTACTCTTATGAAAGTGATTATGATAAGAAAAACAGTATTGTCTGTCTGTCTGTCTGTCTGTCTGTCTGTCTGTCTGTCTTTCTGTCTGTCTGTATGTCTGTTTGTTTGTCTATCTGTCTGCCTGTCCATCTGTCTGCCTATTGAAAGCACGATGAAAAGAGCTATTTTACTAAAACTTGGCAAAAACCTTGTTCGTTTCTGGAAAATTTTGGTATTGAAATTGGGCAAAATAGGTTAAGATTTGACCATAGCTCCCGTATAACTTCGTCTAGGCTTATCGCTTATTTGCTAATAAATGACAAATTATAATAGCTATGATAATAAAATAGAAGTTTTACATAAGTACTAGGCAGCATATAAAATATCATCTAAATCGGTTCACATTTAACCATAGCTCCTACACAAAAAACTTACGGAAACATTCTAAATTCCACCTAAAATACACTAAATGCCAATAAATGATAAACTGTAATAGCTTTGGCCACTAAATTTTATGCTAAATTTACGTCCTACGTGAATGCCAGCCAGTGTGCAAAATTTTATTACAATCGGTCACCATTTGATCATAGCTCCCATATAAAAAACTTACAGAAACACAAAAATACAAAAAGAAAAGGAGATTTATGTCCGCCTGTCCGTCAGTATTTTTGATATGTAACAAAAGTTGTTTTCTGAAAATGGGCGAAGTCGGTTCACATTTAGTTAGAGCTCCCATATAACTCCGCCCCGGGAAACACATGAATGCTGATAAATTGAGTACAATTGTAATAGCTATGACAACTAAATTTAGAATAGGGAGGTTTTATGCAACTATTGGTCAGTATATCAAATTTTATAGGAATCGGTTCATATTTGACTATAGCTTTCATAGAAAAAACACTCCCGGAAACCAAAAAAATATTTAGCAAGGACCAGTTAAAAGCTATTAAATTAGAAGCTGTGGCAGCAATTGCCACAAAACTTTATATAAATACCAGCCAGTGTGTGAAATTATGTTACAATTGGTCAACATTTGGCTATAATTCTTAGTGGATACATTTTTTGATGTATAGGTCGAAGAAGAAGGGACTTTTGGAACCTTTGCCTCTAAGAGGGTAAAAACGGGTAAAAAGGGGAAAAATCGAAAAAGTTATATCTTCTAAAGTAATAGGTATAGAAACAAAATTAAAATTACGTTTTAAACAGCTATTAAAATAAGCGGACAGGTGTTTGGTACTTTTTTGAAACTATGTTCGATAAGGGGTAAAAAATTAACCCACTCTTATTATTTAAAGAATATAGAAAGGAACTTTGTACTGCAGTCAATAGATGTGAAAGAAATATTGAACACGTATTTGGTACTTTCTTGATTTTGGGGCCAAAATGGGTGAAAAAAAGGGATAAAATGATAACTTAACATCTCAAAAAGTAATATGAATAAGAATTATGTTAACTGCGTTTTAATAAAAATATACCAAATTCAATTGGTACCAAAGAAGAACCAAATATGCATATGGAACTTTTTGAAAGTAGGGAATAAAAAGGGGAAAAAATGAGTAATGTTATAACTTTTAAACAAATGAATGTTTGTATGCGGATAAGCCGGAGAAGGTTTTTAAGATGGTAAGACTAATTTCCGTTAGGTTAATTAAATCGTACACTGTACACTTGATCATGCTATGATCTTAAGCAAAGTTGTAGCGCAAGAGACGGCGAATAATTTCCGACATGTGGTGCTACTGAAAATTATTCAAAGTCAATTTAATCGTAAGCTGTACATTTAATCATGCTATAATCTCTAGCAGAGTTGTTGCACGTAAGCCGACGAAGGTTTCTTATTTAGTATGAAGAAATTTCGGCAGGTGGCGCCACTGAAATTTACTTAGAGTCAATTTAATCGTAAGCTGTACATATAATCATGCTATAATCTTTAGCAAAATTGTTGCGGATAAGCCCACGAAGGTTTATTAATGGGAATGACCAAAGTCCGATAGGTGGCGCCACTGAAAACTACTCAAAATTAGCAAAGTTATTGGGCATGAGTCGACGGAGGTTTCTGTTGGTATGACCAATTTCCAAAATTTTTCAAATGAGTTAAACTGTAAACTATGCAAACTATGTGTTTATCGGACAAAATAAATAAAATAATTCAAAATTAACTGAATATTTGTACAATGTATTTCCTCTAAATTTATTTTACTACTTTATAAAATAAAATATATAAAAATTTTAAAATTTGCCTGAAAATGCTCTACATATTAAGCATATTAAGATTATGTATATGGTAGATGCATTAGGAACTCCTAACAAAGGGAAACCACTTACACACTTTTGAATGTTGAACTATAAAGCTACTGCAACCGAATTTATTCCAAATATTTTACCAACAATACCAACTAGCGTAACAACTTTTTTCCAATTGGGTCCACGTTTTCAATTTGCTGCACCCTCGTAGATATATGAGATATGTTTCTAAGCTTAACGCAACTTGATGGTGGGTATATAAGACTCGGCACAGCCGAATATAATACTCTTACTTGTTATATCTACAATCAAAAAGATTTCGAGGTACATTGAGTATGTAAAGATTCCACCGACAAATTTAGATAACTATTAATCAATGTTAAGTCCAGACTTTATACATATACGGTAGATGTAGTAGGTACTCCTTAAAAATATATGGACCTGCCATATTACTATCCATATCTTAACTACATATTAAGCGTAACGAAAAGTATTTAACAGCTTAACCCCTTGACGTATCAATCTGCGCAAGGAAGTTCGCTTCCAACTGTTCGCACACAAGTTGCACTAAACAAACCGGTTTTGATGCTTAAGAACAGTCGCACAACGAGTCAGACTCGTGATAATCATATTAGGCACATAAATAGTACCACGAGTCGGACTCGTGATAATCATGTTAGGCACAGAAATTGTACCACGAGTCAGACTCGTGGAAATACGTCAAGGGGTTAATAATGTAAAACTATACCTGGTTATGGGACAAAATTTTTTGCAAAGTAGATACTAGGGAAACCACTTAGATTCTTTTAAATGGTGAACTATAAAGCAAGTGCAACAGAATCTAGTCCAAATATTTTACCAACAACCATAAGAAATTTTTTCGAATTTGGTCTAGGTTTTGAATTAGCTGCACCCTTGTAGTGATATGAGATATACTTCTATATTTAACACAACTTGATGGTGGGTATGTAAGATTCGGCACAGCCGCATATAACACTCTTGCTAGTTTATTTGAAAGATTCATTCAATTCTACTAAAACTCAATAGAGATACAAGTTTTCAATAGAAATCTTTACTAAATGAAATTTCCATTATTATTAATAAAAGCTTTATCCTAATATTCCTTATAGAAAAACTTTAACCATACAAAAGCTTTAAATTACAAACAAATTTAAATGAATAAAATCTTTTTGTTTAACAAAACAAAATTTTTCCAAGCAACAAAAGTTTATTCTCCATTTCACATTTTTATATTTTTCTTTTCGTTACTCGTATATTAGGTCAAGTATTTTTCATATAAAAGAAAAAATAGAAAAAACAGAAAATCTAGAATTTCCAGCTTAAACAATATCTTTCTCTCTCTCTCTAGAATAAAGTCTAATAAATTTCCCCAAAAACTAAAACAAGAACAAAACAATTTTGCTTAAATTTTCAACTTTTCGGAAAAATAAAAAATAAAACAAGAGAATAAATTAAATAGATTAGAAAGAAAAACCAAAGCAAGCAAAAATAGAATATCTGTTTACAGTTTAGCTTAAAATTTAAAATTACTTTAAAATAAATTTTATATTTAAATGGCTAAAATGCCATAAATTACCATTTTATGGTCAGTTGGGGAAAAATGCCTATAATTTAAAGTAATTTGATTTTTTTTTTTCTCCACAAAAAAATAACAGAAAATAGAGAAATCAACCTTCGAGTTAAATTGCTAAATGGCTAAAAATTCAATGAGTTTTTTCTATATTTTTTGTTAAACAAAATGAATTGAAATTTAGCAAAAACGCCTAAAATGGGTTTTTAGTATAATCAACTCTTTGACTTGTTTTTTTTTTGCTAAATTTTCTATACTTTTGTACTTTTTGCTGTTTTAGTTAAACTTTTATGCTTATAAGCTAATTTTTAATATATTCGTATTTTTTGCCATTAGTAGAAAGAAAATAACATACTCGTATTCTAATATATTTTTGTATTTTGCCTCGTGATTTATTAGTTCGACTTATTTTATAGCCTCCATTATCGTTTAGTTTGTGTGTGTTTTTGGCATTTATACAAGAATTTGTTAGACTTGACGTTTGTGTTTTCTAATTTTTTTCGTTTTCGGATAATAAATATTTAAAAGAGTGATAAGCAGACTAAAGTCATAAAAACAATTGTTGTGACTTTAACGATAAATGAGCTCAAAAGCTTTAATATGAATAAAATTTAAGTTAAAGCTTTAGTTGAAAAAAAAAAATTACATTAAAGAAAATGTTATTAGAAAAAAGCTTTTTAAGAAAAATGTTATACCTGAAAAAAAGCTTTTTAAAAAATGATTTCAATAAAAGGTTTATCTGAATGAAACTTTTCAAAATATTAGAAGGCAATTGCTTCTTTTCTGTTTTCTAAAAAAAAGCTTTATATATTGAATCAGTTGTTAATGAAAGTTTAAATTTAAAATGTGTTTAATATCGAAAGCTTGTTTTTTTAAATGGAAATATTAAGAAGACATTTATAAACCTAATATCCACATGAAAGCTAGTAAAAAGCTATATATATATATATATATATATATATATATATATATATATATAGCTTTTATATTTAATTCAATTTTTCGGAGAAAATATTAATAGAGCATCGTTTTTTTTTGGAATTTTTTAGCATTAAATAAATTTTTTTTTAAGAAAAACATTTTTAATACAGTGCTTTATATGAAAAAGCTTTTTTGTTGAAAGCTTCAAAAGTTTATGCAGACTTATCTAAATATGTTTTATTAAAAGAGTTCTATAGGCAAAAATTTCTTAGAAGATCAAATATATACTTAGAGAAATATATAAAAGCAACCAAAAATAATAAACTAAACAAATACTTTTCTAAAGAAAAGCTTTATCATTAAGAAGCTTTTTATTATTAAAGCATAGCTGTAAAAAAACACATACATTAATATATTTTTTTACTATCAGTAATTTTTTCTTCATATATTAGACCATTTTTAATCAAGCAAAAAAATATAATCTGCCAGCACTGACTGACTGACGTAAGCATGAGCGGGACAAATATATTTGCGTCTCGTTCATATATAGTGTGTCGTTGTGAAAGCTCAAAAACTCATTTTTAAAAGTTCGTACATTGTACTGTAGAGCCGATTTAAAGCTTTATTTGATCAAAGAATAATTTAAGGAAAATAAGAGCTTTTACTCGCGTTTAAGATAACAAAAAATTTTTTTATCAAAAATTTTTCTATAGAAAATTATTTTCTCAAAAATTTTTTCAACAATCTTTTTTCTATAGAAGAAAAATCTTCTATAGAAAAAATGTTGATAAGAAAATGTTTTTCTATAGAAAATTTGTTTATCAAAAATTTGTCTATCAAAAGTTTTTCTATAAACATTTTTTTTATCGAAAATTGTTCCATAGAAAATTTTTTTATCAAAATTTTTTCTACATAAAATTTTTTTTATCAAAATTATTTCTATAGAAAATTTTTTATCAAAAATTTTTCTATAGAAAAATATCAAAAATTTTTCTATAGAAAATTGTTTTTATCAAAAAATTTTTTATAGAAAATTATTTTATCAGCAATTTTTCTATAAAAATTTTTTTTATAAAAAATTTTTATATAAAAAATGTTGATGAGAAAATGTTTTTCTATAGAAAATTTGTTTATCAAAAATTTTTCTATCAAAAGTTTTTCTATAAAAATTTTTTTATCAAAAATTGTTCCATAGAAAATTTTTTTACAGAAAATTTTTTTATCAAAATTTTTTCTACGGAAATTTTTTTGTATCAAAATTATTTCTATAGAAAATTTTTTATCAAAAATTTTTCTATAGAAAAATATCAAAAATTTTTCTATAGAAAATTGTTTTTATCAACAAATTTTTTATAGAAAATTATTTTATTATTTTATTTTTGATATGAACCTGAGCCCGGATTCGAACCCACAACCTCTTAACATAAATTCATGGTTCAACTAAAAATTAATTTCTTTCAATTAAATTGCATGGGCACCGCGATTTACATGTTTTCACTAACTCTTTCAAGTTTATACTAAATTCAAATTTGCATTAACGTAAAAGAATAAACAGAAACTTGTCAAAACAAAAATCTTTGTCTTCATTACCAGCTGACAGTTGGTTAAAGTACAAAGTAAATGTAGATTAATAAAGGATAGGAATACAAAACATAAAGGAAAAAACTATGGTGGATAAGTTCGTCTAACTGAATCGATCATATGGTCATAGGTAAAATAGAAATGAGGGTTAATATAATTCTCGTTTTCAATTTCGCTTAAGAATTCAGTTAAATAGATGATCTTAACTACTGGCATCTAACAGTTGGTGACACAGTGTGCTGATGAAGTCCGTAACGGGACAGAAAATGCAGCATTCCACACTGCTAAGTGTCACATAGTTTTTTCAGTATTCTTAAAAATTATTAATCTAATTTAAAAATCATAAAAATTATTAAAAAAAATTAAAAATAAAAATTTATGATATGAACCTGAGCCCGGATTCGAACCCACAACCTCTTAACATAAATTCATGGTTCAACTAAAAATTAATTTCTTTCAACGAAAATTATTTTATCAACAATTTTTCTATAAAAATTTTTTTTATAAAAAATTTTTATATAAAAAATTTTTTTATTAAAAATTTTTCTATAACAATTTTTTTTTAAATATTTCTATAAAAAATTTTTATCGACATTTTTTTTTTTAAATTTTTCTATAAAAAATTTTTCTATTAAAAATTTGTTTCAAAAATTTTTCCATCAAAAATTTTTTTGTAGAAAATTTTTATTCAATTTTTTTTATCGACATTTTTTCTATCGAAAAATTTTCTATCAATAATTTTTCTAAAGAAAAATTTTTTATCAACAATTTTTTTATAAAATATTTTTTATCAAAAATTTTTCTATAGAAAAGTATCAAAAATTTTTTTATAAATTTTTTTTTATCAAAAATTATTCTATAGAAAATTATTTTTATCAAAATTTTTTTTTTATAAATTTTATTTATCAAAATTTTTTTTTTATAAATTTTATTTATCAAAAATTTTTTAATAGAAAATTTTTTTCTTGAAATTTCTTCTATAGAAAATTTTTTTATCAACAATTTTTCTAAAAAAAATTTTATCAACAATTTTTCTAAAAAAAATTTTATCAAAAATTTTTCTATAGAAAACTCAATTGACAATCTCATCTTTCACTTATGGTTTACAAACGTAATTCGTAGTTATTGTGTTTGATAAATAGGCAATAGTGCGAGGTTTGCGATCTGTATAAAAGTAAGGATACTCCTCCTGAACAGATGGCCTAACTAACCATCAAAACGGTTCAAGGACTTGGTCGTCTCGCAACCATTTTTGGACTTTTATCAATAAATTGGCTGTTACATTAATAAATAAATATAACAGATTGGGATCAAGTGCGAATACTCCTGTTTTTTTGAAGAAAGTTTTTTTATCAAAAATTTTTCTTAGAAAATTTTTTATCAAAATTTTTTCTCTAGAAAATTTTCTACAGAAAAAATTTCTTTGTAGAAAATTTTTATATTGAAAAATATTTTTATCGAAAATTTTTATATACAAAAATATTGAAAAATTTTCTTTGTCGTGATCAATAAATGTTTCTTTTGTCGGTATAAATAAAAGATCTGTAAAGCTTTAACAGTAAATGATCTTTAACAATAATTTAAAAACTTAATCTGGATAAAAGTTTTCTAAGAGAAAGCTATATATTGATAAAAGCCTTCTAAAGTTAGCATTATCCGAAAATAAGCTTTTAAATATTAAATCTATCTGGCGATGACATTCTACCTAATATGAATTAAAGTTTCTTTTTTAAATAAATAATAAAATATCTAAGTATTAAAGCTCTGTAGTGATAAGAGCTTTTAGTTTTTAAGCTTTATTAGAATAAAATTATTTTACTGTTTAACTATATTTTCCTTGTAAAGTGATGTCTTTAATCTTTAATTTTGCCAAAAGCTTTTTAGGGAAAAAATCATTTCCGAAACTCCCCTTTGACAGTTTTTCTTTTATCAATTTAAATTAACAATTAATAACAAAATTCTTATAATATTTTTTCTTGGCTCACATAACAATAGCTTTGCCTCATTTAGGCTCTAAGTAACTGCAAAAGTCTTATTTAATATAAGAACAAAATCATTTTGTAATGAGTTTTCTCTCTCGCTCCCTCTCTATTACTCTGGCGTCTTTAGGCTGATTTCCATAAATAGTCATCAGGCATATTTTAATGTATTCAAAAATATCTCAGGCATAAATTACTGTTGGCTGTTGCGAGGTATTACATGAAAATTATACTTTATTTGGCTGTCTTGTGGTTTGGCTTCGTTATGAAAAACAATTTAGATACATACGGGGTACAATTTTGATTAAGCTTTTAAGGAAAATTATAATATATTTAATGTACGTATGAACATATGGGAATATAAGTGTTAAAATTTGAAAATTATTTGGAGTAAATTTAAATTGTATATATAAATTGTTTAAAAACTTTCTGCCAAAAGTTGAAAGAAATTTTTAATGAAAAATTATTATAACCAGCTATTAAAATTTGCTCACCGGGGTAGCGCACAGTGGGAGCAACCATGACGAAATAAGTATTGACTACAACAAATGGCTTTATTTAAATTATGTGTATGTGAGTAGGGAGGACCTAAGGTTTTGACTTAAGATACCTATCGTTTGCTTTTAATCTCTATATTTAATTCATTTTGCTTCAAAAAATTATTGCTTAAAATCTTGATTGCTCAAGAAAAAAAAATCACTTAATTTTATATTTCGCACGCAGTATAATCAATTTTAATCAACAAAACTTAAATTTTGCAAATGCCTAATGAAACATTAACGCGCAGATGAAGAAATATTGTTCGTAGGCTTTTAAGGAAAATTATAATATATTTAATGTACGTATGAACATATGGGAATATAAGTGTTAAAATTTGAAAATTATTTGGAGTAAATTTAAATTGTATATATAAATTGTTTAAAAACTTTCTGCCAAAAGTTGAAAGAAATTTTTAATGAAAAATTATTATAACCAGCTATTAAAATTTGCTCACCGGGGTAGCGCACAGTGGGAGCAACCATGACGAAATAAGTATTGACTACAACAAATGGCTTTATTTAAATTATGTGTATGTGAGTAGGGAGGACCTAAGGTTTTGACTTAAGATACCTATCGTTTGCTTTTAATCTCTATATTTAATTCATTTTGCTTCAAAAAATTATTGCTTAAAATCTTGATTGCTCAAGAAAAAAAAATCACTTAATTTTATATTTCGCACGCAGTATAATCAATTTTAATCAACAAAACTTAAATTTTGCAAATGCCTAATGAAACATTAACGCGCAGATGAAGAAATATTGTTCGTAGGACAGTTCTGTTGGGTTTGCGTGTGGCATGAAAGCAAGGCCACCGAAAAAGGTGTTGGAAATTATTGCAAGGACACATTAAAATAAATGTTTAATCAACTGCTAAACTAGATTTTTCGGAAAGTGGAACGAAGAAGAATAGTGAAAAATTTAAATATTTATAGTACAACTAAACTCTGGTGTTAATCAAAGGATTAGAGCTAAGAAAAAATTACAATGATCAATTTTTTTATAGAAGAGTTTTCGTTATGAATAAAGGGAATTTTTATGAAATTTTTATTTAAATAGAGGCTCTCATTTGAAAAGCTTTTTCTAATAATGATTTCTTAAAAATTGATTCTCAAGATAAAATTCTTCTAAATAAATGTTTTCACAAGCTTTATCTTTAGACAAAACAGTTTTCCCAAGAAAATCTTTATCTGTATAAAAATGTTCTTTAGAATAGTTTTACCTGGATAAAAAGTTTTCCATGGATTCAATTTTTATTTGGAAAAGCTTCATACGGATAGAATTTTTCTTTAGAAAAGCTTTATATGGTAAAATTTTATTTAGAAAAGCTTTATCTGAGACAAAGTTTTCTTTTCTGTTCTTTGTCTGTTTTTTATACAAAAGTAAAGCTTTATGTGAATAAAAGTTTTATTTAGAAAAGCTTTATGTAGATAAGCCTTGTCATTTGGAAAGCTTTATCTGGACAAGAGATTTCTTTAATAAAACTTTATCTGGACAAAAGCTTTATCTGAATAAAAGCTTTTTTCAACAAATCTTCAGAAGAGCTGAATAAGTGTTTTTTAAATCTTTATATGGATATAACTTTTCTTCAGAAAAGCTTTATTTGGATAAAAGTTTTCTGTAGAAAAGCTTTATCTGAATAAAAGTATTCTTTAGAAAAGCTTTATCTGAAAAAAATAAAGATTTCTTTAGAAAAGCCTTATCTGAATGAAAGTTTTCTTTAAAAATTTTCAATAGAAAATTTTTTGTTCAAAAAATTTTCAATAGAAAATTTTTTGTTCAAAAAATTTTTAATAGAAAATTTTTTGTTCAAAAAATTTTTAATAGAAAATTTTTTGTTCAAAAAATTTTTAATAGAAAATTTTTTGTTCAAAAAATTTTTAATAGAAAATTTTTTGTTCAAAAAATTTTTAATAGAAAATTTTTTGTTCAAAAAATTTTTAAAAGAAAATCTTTTGTTCAAAAAATTTTTAATAGAAAGTTTTTTGTTCTAAAAATTTTTAATAGAAAATTTTTTGTTCAAAAAATTTTTAATAGAAAATTTTTTGTTCAAAAAATTTTTATTAGAAAATTTTTTGTTCAAAAAATTTTTATTAGAAAATTTTTTGTTCAAAAAATTTTTAATAGAAAATTTTTTGTTCAAAAAATTTTTAATTGAAAATTTTTTGTTCAAAAAATTTTTAATAGAAAATTTTTTGTTCAAAAAATTTTTAATAGAAAATTTTTTGTTCAAAAAATTTTTAATAGAAAATTTTTTGTTCAAAAAATTTTTAATAGAAAATTTTTTGTTCAAAAAATTTTAATAGAAAGTTTTTTGAAAATTTTTTGTTCAAAAAATTTGTAATAGAAAATTTTTTGTTCAAAAAATTTTATTAGAAAGTTTTTTGTTCAAAAAATTTTTAATAGAAAGTTTTTTGTTCAAAAAATTTTTAATAGAAAGTTTTTTGTTCAAAAAATTTTTAATAGAAAATTTTTTGTTCAAAAAATTTTTAATAGAAAATTTTTTGTTCAAAAAATTTTTAATAGAAAATTTTTTGTTCAAAAAATTTTTAATAGAAAATTTTTTGTTAAAAAAATTTTTTAAAGGAAATTTTTTGTCCAAAAAATTTTTAATAGAAAATTTTTTGTTCAAAAAATTTTTAATAGAAAATTTTTTGTTCAAAAAATTTTTAATAGAAAATTTTTTGTTCAAAAAATTTTTAATAGAAAATTTTTTGTTCAAAAAATTTTTAATAGAAAATTTTTTGTTCAAAAAATTTTTAATAGAAAATTTTTTGTTCAAAAAATTTTTAATAGAAAATTTTTTGTTCAAAAAATTTTTAATAGAAAATTTTTTGTTCAAAAAATTTTTAATAGAAAATTTTTTGTTCAAAAAATTTTTAATAGAAAATTTTTTGTTCAAAAAATTTTTAATAGAAAATTTTTTGTTCAAAAAATTTTTAATAGAAATTTTTTTATTCAAAAAATTTTTAATAGAAAATTTTTTGTTCAAAAAATTTTTAATAGAAAATTTTTTGTTAAAAAAATTTTTTAAAGGAAATTTTTTGTCCAAAAAATTTTTAATAGAAAATTTTTTGTTCAAAAAATTTTTAATAGAAAATTTTTTGTTCAAAAAATTTTTAATAGAAAATTTTTTGTTCAAAAAATTTTTAATAGAAAATTTTTTGTTCAAAAAATTTTTCATAGAAAATTTTTTGTTCTAAAAATTTTTTAAAGAAAATTTTTTGTTCAAAAAATTTTTAATAGAAAATTTTTTGTTCAAAAAATTTTTAATAGAAAATTTTTTGTTCAAAAAATTTTTAATAGAAAACTTTTTGTTCAAAAAATTTTTCATAGAAAATTTATTTGTTCAAAAAATTTTTCATAGAAAATTTTTTGTTCAAAAAATTTTTTAAAGAAAATTTTTTGTTCAAAAAATTTTTAATAGAAAATTTTTTGTTCAAAAAATTTTTAATAGAAAATTTTTTGTTCAAAAAATTTTTAATAGAAAATTTTTTGTTCAAAAAATTTTTAATAGAAAATTTTTTGTTCAAAAAATTTTTAATAGAAAATTTTTTGTTCAAAAAATTTTTAATAGAAAATTTTTTGTTCAAAAAATTTTTAATAGAAAATTTTTTGTTCAAAAAATTTTTAATAGAAAATTTTTTGTTCAAAAAATTTTTAATAGAAAATTTTTTGTTCAAAAAATTTTTAATAGAAAATTTTTTGTTCAAAAAATTTTTAATAGAAAATTTTTTTTTCAAAAAATTTTTAATAGAAAATTTTTTGTTCAAAAAATTTTTAATAGAAAATTTTTTGTTCAAAAAATTTTTAATAGAAAATTTTTTTTTCAAAAAATTTTTAATAGAAAATTTTTTGTTCAAAAAATTTTTAATAGAAAATTTTTTGTTCAAAATATCTTTAATAGAAAAAAAAAATTTTAAAGTTTTACTGTAGTGTATTGCACTAAGATCCCAATTTTTACAATTTTTTATTATGGTAATTGTTCAAAAAATTTTTAATAGAAAATTTTTGATAGAAATTTTTTTATTCAAAAAATTTTTAGTAAAAAATTTTTAGTAGAAAATTTTTTGTTTAAAAAATTTTTAGTAGAAATTTTTTTTTTTTCTTCAAAATTTTTAACAGAATTTTTTTTTTTAATTGTTTAATAGAAAAATTTGCATTATTAAAATATTTCCTATAGAAAAATTTTTGTTGTGAAAAAAAATTTTCGTTATAAAAATTTATTAAGATGATCAATATTAAAAAAAATATCTTTAGAAAAGCTTTATCCGGATGAGAAAGCTTAAGTTTAAACGGAGTTGTGTGTAAATGATATGATATAAATCAAGGTTTTCTTTTGCTTTAACTTGATCATAGTTTTTTATTAAAACTGGTTAGAAAATAAAAAATTTTCAAAATTTTTAAAATAATTTCGAACAAAGGCTTTTCCTATATGAAAGTTTCGTTTGAGGTAAAAAGAACAAAATATATAGAAACTTAAATATTTCTAATGTGTTTCTATACTAAGAATAAATATAAAAGATAGAAAAAAGCTTTATCTTGATCAAAGTTTTCTATAGAAACTGGCTTGAAAGTAAAATTTTGAAAGCAATAGAACAATTTCCTACAAAAGCTTAAAAGTTTAGTTAGAGATAGAAGGAAAAAATTCTTTAGAAACTTAAATATATCTGATGTATTTCAATACTAAGAATATTTAAAAGACAGAAAAAGCTTTATCATGATCAAAGTTTTCTATAAAAACTGGTTTGAAAATAAAACTTTCCAATAAAACAAATTTCCTACAAAAGCTTTACCTAAAAGAAAGTTTCGTTAGGAGATAGAAAGAAAAAATTCAGTAAAAACTTTCTGATGAGTTTTTATATTGAGAATATTTAAAATATTAGGCTTTCGTTAAAATCAACCTTAAATACAATCAATTAAATGTGAAAGTTTACACCATTTTTATTAAAAAGCTTAAACGAAGTGAAATGGTCATTTCGAGAAAAGCTTTTTAGAGATTAAATATGTTTTTAAAATTACAATCAATATTAAACATTTATCTAAAAACAAGTTTTGCATAGAAATAAAAGCTCTATTGTAATTTTTCGCCAGAAAGACAGAGGGAAATATTATGGAACTATGACTAGAGCTGGTGGGGGTATATGGTTTGAGGACATTCAATTTCAATTTTTTGACATCATAAATGAGATTTCCTGTGAATTTATAAATGTTTTAGATTTACCTTTTAATTTTTTATGAATACTTTAAAATTTTAATCTTTTTACATGATTCTATATTTTTTTGCTAACCCACATTTCGCTTTCGAATATTTTTTTATAATTTAAATTTTCCACAAAGGTTGAAATATGAATTAATTTGTCCTTTTTTTGGTTGAGGGTTTTCCATTAAAATGAAAATTTATTCCAAAATCAAAAACATGGATATCAACTTGTAAAACAGATTTCGGTTTTAGTGAATATTTTAATATGTTTTTTTATATCTGACTAAAAAGCAAAATGGACTATGTGATTTTTATTGAAAACAGGGAAGAAAGAAAAACCATAAATAGTTTAATAATAGCCAATAATAACACCCCAATGACTAGAGATACATTTTAGAGAATATAAATTATAATTTAGACTTTTTAGATAACTATAACAATAATTTCAAAAAAACTCCTAAAGGCTTATTCTGAGGCCAGATAACGTCATAAGTTTTAAATTTATAAGTTAATAATTTTGAAATTTTCTTCGAATTTGGCTTAAAAAGTTCTCTCTAATATTTCCTTTTTTTTGTTGTTGCTGCTTCGAAAAACTTATGCTTTATAAAATTTTCTATATTTTTGTTTTTCTATGACCCCAATTGCCTAAATGGCTAAATAAACTACACTTTAGACATTAAGTTTATATACAAGAAACATATCAAGTATAAAATAAAGTTAAAACAAAAAAAAATATGGAAAAAAAGAAAATATGAAAATAATACTATTTCGATATTAAACAAGGCCAAGATGAAGCAAAAAAGAGAGTAAGAGTGAAAAAAAAATGAAAATGAAAATAAACTTTAACCATCAAAATCCACTTTTAAACAAGGTTAACAACAACTAAAATATAATGGTCCCCCAGGAACACTTTAAATATAAGAGCTACATTACAGAGGAACTCTATTCTCATCTTGCAAATAATTTAAGGCAACAAAACCGAACCAAACCAAAGAACCAACCAACCATGGAAACCCAAATCCTCAGACATACACACACACTCACACAACTTATGTATATTCTTTAAATAACAAATACATTTACTTTAAAAACACATACATGAACCTATAAAAACAAATACTTATGTAAAATAACGTCAGCTGAAACAAAAAAGGGGCGTATGGAGCAAAGGTTTTATAGACTATACTCATTTATACAAAAAGCTCAAAGTTCTATTTATAAAAATAAGCTTTATGTATATAAAGACCGATGATAAAAGAGTTTTAATAGAAAATTTTTTGTTCAAAAAAATTTTAAAATAACATTTTTTGCTCAAAAAATTTTTAATAGAAAATTTTTTGTTCAAAAAATTTTTAATAGAAAATTTTTTGTTCAAAAAATTTTTAATAGAAAATTTTTTGTTCAAAAAATTTTTAATAGAAAATTTTTTGTTCAAAAAATTTTTAATAGAAAATTTTTTGTTCAAAAAATTTTTAATAGAAAATTTTTTGTTCAAAAAATTTTTAATAGAAAATTTTTTGTTCAAAAAATTTTTAATAGAAAATTTTTTGTTCAAAAAATTTTTAATAGAAAATTTTTTGTTCAAAAAATTTTTAATAGAAAATTTTTTGTTCAAAAAATTTTTAATAGAAAATTTTTTGTTCAAAAAATTTTTAATAGAAAATTTTTTGTTCAAAAAATTTTTAATAGAAAATTTTTTGTTCAAAAAATTTTTAATAGAAAATTTTTTGTTCAAAAAATTTTTAATAGAAAATTTTTTGTTCAAAAAATTTTTAATAGAAAATTTTTTGTTCAAAAAATTTTTAATAGAAAATTTTTTGTTCAAAAAATTTTTAATAGAAAATTTTTTGTTCAAAAAATTTTTAATAGAAAATTTTTTGTTCAAAAAATTTTTAATAGAAAATTTTTTGTTCAAAAAATTTTTAATAGAAAATTTTTTGTTCAAAAAATTTTTAATAGAAAATTTTTTGTTCAAAAAATTTTTAATAGAAAATTTTTTGTTCAAAAATTTTTAATAGAAAATTGCTTGTTCAAACAATTTTTTATAGAAAATTTTTTGTTCAAAAAATTTTTAATAGAAAATTTTTTGTTCAAAAATTTTTAATAGAAAATTTTTTGTTCAAAAAATTTTAATCAATATAAATAATAGAAAATTTTTTGTTCAAAAAATTTTTAATAGAAAATTTTTTGTTCAAAAAATTTTTAATAGAAAATTTTTTGTTAAAAAAATTTTTAATAGAAAATTTTTTGTTCAAAAAATTTTTAATAGAAAATTATTTGTTCAAAAAATTTTTAATAGAAAATTTTTTGTTCAAAAAACTTTTAACAGAAAACTTTTTGTCAAAAAATTCTTAATAAAAATTTTTTGTCAAAAAAAATTTTAATAGAAAATTTTTTGTCAAAAAAATTTAATAGAAAATTTATTATCAAAAAAATTTTAATGGAAAATTTTTTGTCAAAAAAAATTTTAATAGAAAATGTTTGGTCAAAAAAATTTTAATAGAAAATTTTTTGTCAAAAAAAATTTTAATAGAAAAGTTTTTGTCAAATAATTTTTAATTTACATTTTTTTATAAAAAAAAAAAAAAAAACTTTTTAATAGAAATTTTTTGTCAGAAAAATTTTTAACAAAAAAACTTTTGATAGAAAATTTTTTGTCGAAAAAATTTTTAATTGAAAATTTTTTGTCAAAAAAATATTTAATAGAAAATTTTTTGTAAAACAAATTTTTAACAAAAACTTTTTGTAAAAAAATATTTATATAGAAAACTATAGAAAACTTTTCGTTATAAACATTTTTCAATAGAAAATTCTTCGTCACAAAAATTTTTTATAAAAAATTATTTGTTATAAAAATTATTCTATAGAAAAATTTTTGTTTAAAAATTTTTCTATAAACAATTTTTCGTTATAAAAATTTTCTATTCAAAATTTTCAGAAACTAAAATTTTTCTACAGAATATTTTTCCATAGAAAATTATTCGTTATCAAAATTTTTCTTTAGAAATTTTGTACACGAAATTTTTCATTTTTAAAATTTTCCTATAGAAAAGTTTTTATTATAAAAATTTTTCTATAGAAAAGAAAAAGTTTTTTTAAATAGAAAAGTTTTTCTAAAGAAAATTTTTCGTTATAACAATTTGTCTGTTTTTTTTCGAAAACGAAGTTTGTATACGAAATTTTTCGTTATAAAAATTTTTCTGTAGAAAAATTTTATGTTTTGATATAAAAATTTTGATGTCTATAGAAAATTATTCGTTATCAAAATTTTTCTATAGAAAATCATTCGTTATCAAAATTCTTCTTTAGAAATTTTTTTTTTTATAAAATTTATGTATACGAAATTTTTTCTTTTTAAAGATTTTTCTATAGAAAAGTTTTCATTATAAAAATTTTTTTATAGAAAAATTTTCGTTACAAAAATTTGTCTACAAAAATTTTTTCGGTATAAAAATTTTTTTTATAGAAACATTTCGTATACAAAGAAATTTTTTGTATAAAAATTATTAGTTATAAAAATTTTTCTATAAAAAATTTTTTTTCAGAAAAATTTTTCTATAGAATACTTTTCGCTATAAAAATTTTCTATAGACAATTTTTCGTTATAAAAATTAAAAAAAAACTGTTTGTTTTTTAGACCAATTTGCGTTAAAAACTTTTCGTTAAAAAATTTTTCCATAGAAAATTTTTCGTTATAAAAATTTTTCTATACAAAATTTTTCGTTATAAAAATTTTTCTATAGAATACTTTTCGTTATAAAAATTTTCTAAAGACAATTTTTTATTATAAAAATTTTTCGTTATAAAAATTTTCTATAGAATATTTTTCATTATTAAAATTTTTCTTTACAAAATTTTTTATTATTCAAATTTTTCTTTAGAAAATTTTTTGTTATAAAAATTTTTCTGTACAAAATTTTTCGTTATTAAAATTTTTCTATAGAAAATTTTTCGCTATTAAAATTTTTCTATAGAAATTTTTCGTTATTAAAATTTTTCTATAAAAAATTTTTCGTTATTAAAATTTTTCTAAAGAAAATGTTTCGTTATAAATATCTTTCTACATTTTTTTATAGAAAATTTTAAAAATTTAATTTTTTTTTTCATAAAATTTTTTACTATAAAAATTTTTCTATAAAAATTTTTCGTTATAAACATTTTGATAGAAAATGTTTCTTTATTTTTTTAATTATAAAAATTTTGTACAAAAAATTTTTGGTTACAAAAATTTTTCTATGGAAAATTTTTCGTTGCAAACAGTTTTCTATATTTTTTTTTTATAAAATTTTTTCTTTACTAAATTTTTCTTAATAATTTTTTTTTTACAAAATTTTTTCTATAGGAAATTTCTCCTTGTCAAGATTTTTCTACAGAAAATTTTTCGTTATCAAAATTTTGCATTATAAAATTTTTCGGTTGAAAATTTTTAAATTTTTTATAGAAAATTTTTTATCATAGATAATTTTTTATACAAAATATTATGTTATACATTTTTTTTTAAGAAAATTTTTCTTTATCTAAATTTGCTATAGAAAATTTTTCGTTTTAAAAAGTTTTCTGTGGAAAAATTGTTAAACAAAAATGTTACAAAAATGTTTCTATAGAAAATTTTCATTACAAAGTTTTTATTCACAAAATATTTCTTTATACAAATTTTTCTTTACATAAATTTTCTTTAAACAAATTTGTCTTTACAAAATCTTCCTATAGAAATTATTTTGTTATCTAAATTTTCTGTAGAAAGTTGTTCATTATTAGATTTTTTCTATGGAACCCTTTTGTTATAAAAATTTTTTTCTTATAAAATTTTTTGGTAGAAAATTTTTTGTCATAAATTTTTTATTATAGAAAATATTGTGTTATAAAGTTTTTTATAAAATAAATATAAAACATTTTCTATAAAAAATTTTTTTATGGAAAAATTTTCCGATACAAAAAGTTAAATTTTCGTTATCAAAATCTTTTGGAATAAAAATTTTTCGTTATCAAAACTTTTTGTTACAAAAAATTTTCTAAAGAAAATTTTTTACATAAAATTTTTCATAATAAAAATTTTTGTATAATAAATGTTTGGTTTAGAAATTATTCGATAGAAAAAATTTGGTTAAAAATTGTCACTACAGAAAATTTTGCAATGCAAAAATTTTGTATAACATGAAATTAGAAACAGAATTGCAACGATATTTAAAACTTAATACAAATTGATAAAGACATCGAGATGCAGGATAAATCCAGCGAGATATAGGAGGATATATATAACGAGTTTTATTAAAAAGTTTTGCTTCAGCCATTTTCTATTTAAGCTATCGATATATGCATGTGTTTGTATTTTTACTCTGATGTGTATTTAACCTTACTTTTACTTAAAATGTTAAGCACTCGCTCTTGCTCCGGAAAATTCGTACAAAAAACAATAGGAAAATGCTTAAACTTAAAAACTTGTTGTTGGGTTACAAACAAACTAAAGAAAATAAGGAAAATTATGTATATGTGTGTATGTTAAGTAAGAAAGAAATTCTAAACATTTAAACTAAAAAATTTTCCTGTAGTTTAAGCATCTTTTAGACCCTCCCTCCTTTCGTCCTTTTTTACCTCAACTGGTGGGATTAACATTTATTTCCTCTAGATTTTCCCACGCATTTGCGTTTTGTAAAAAAAAAAAAGTAGAAAAAAGCACATAAACCATAAATCAATACAGTCGAGTTGAAATGAAATCAGGAGTATAGTATGAAGTTGGAAGAAAAAAATCTTTAAGAATTTCTATAAAATGCCTTTCTTGAATGGCCCTAAAAGGTTGGTATCCTTGTAAATGGCTGTAATTTTTTTATGTTAGTAATTTTTCGTCACCTTAAAGCAACAGGACACTGGAGATTTGATAAACGGCTAATATTTTTAAATAAAGTGTTTAAAAATGACAGGGAAATGGGAAGATGTCTTTTAGTTACAGTTTGGAAAAATGATTGTCTGTATTATAAAAATACTTATACGGCACGTGTCGTTCACTGAAATTTTCTTGGAATTGGAACAAAATACTTCTTATAAAAAAATATGTAGAAAAAAATATGTAGAATATTGTTTTCTAAATTTTTTTCCAAGCTTGTTATAACAGAAATAAGTAAAAACATCAAATTAAAAATTCTAGTTATAAAAGAAGTTTATAATTAATCATCATTTATAAATTATTGCTTGACTACCTAAAAGTATACTGCACTTTACATACATACATATATACATGACATATTAAGTTTTTGTTGAATTTTAAGCTATTTTGTAGCAACTGTTAAATTAATATAAATTCCAAGAATCATAAAGTACTACATCATTAAAGTGCGCTTTTAATTGATAATTAATAATTTCTTAGAATATATTGTTGATCAAATGTCATTTATTTAAAGCTTAAAATGAAAGAATTGAATTGAAAATTGAAAAAACCACGGTAAAAAAACTAGCTAGTAAAACTTTGGATAGGAGAAATTTAGTTTTTGGGAAAATCTTTAAAATTTTCGGCAAATCTTTTAGGAAACACAACTTTCAAAATTTCACGTCATAGTTTGATAAATAGAAAAAATTCTGAACGAAGTTTATTCCAAATGTGGAAAGTAAGGCTAAATAATGAATACCCTCAGCAAATCTATGGTCAGTATATGAGAGGTGTATTCAACTTAAGGTCGATTAAAAGTTGTATCATTAAAATAGAGAAATGGTAAAGCCAAGTTAGTCTTCCATAATTTTAAAAACCGATACATTTAAATGCTTCTTTCGACATCAACAAAAGTTCAACGGAAATTCCACTATACTTTTATGTCAAGAGTTTCCATTTACACTCAAATCTCGTTTTGTTCGATTGATCCGTTTCATAGAAAATAACATAAAAATAATCCGCATAAAATGATACACTAGCCTTATATTGAAACTGATGATTCGTTTATATGTTTTACATGACAACAAAACGTCAAAAAAAGTCGCATATTTGTGGAAAGAGAGTCAACAAAAATTCTTTGTGATCAGAACAAAGATGAGATGAACTCCTATTTGCACATTTTATGAGCAATGGACTCAAAACTTGCAACTGCTTTGCGTTCCAAGTGCTAATATAACGATTGACTAACAGCTTATTCCGTTCCTAGGTTGATGTCCGTTCAAAGTATATATTCCAAGTAAACCTGGGAAATATGACAAGAAAGCGTGAATAGCAGCGGATTCTTACACCGCGTTTTGCTTATAGTTCCAAATATACTTGAGCAAAGTGGGTTTCTTCGGGCTAGTAACCCACTCCAAAAAAAGCTATTACTATGAAAAAGCTAAAGTTAGGAACAAAGTGGGAGACAATGATACAAGAAGCGCGTAAGCTTCCAATAAATAATTGAATACTACAACTCGGCAAAAGGCGTAGTCGACACATTAGACAAAATAATTAGTACATGTTCGTGCAAAAGAAAAAACAACATCGGTGCCAGTTGCCCTGTTCTCTAATTTATTAGATATTTCTGCTCTCAACGCTTTATAATATGGACCGAAATATATTCTGAATGGCTCAAAAATAAACTGCACAAAAGGCGCCTATTTTTAGAGCAACTCGGTGATGTTAAAGCTCAACAACAAATCAATAGACGTAGTCGGCTTCCTCGAGAATAAGCCTCTGCATCATAAGTACGAAAAATTCATGGAGAAGACAGTGTATCGCTTTATACGAATTCCCTTTCTCCAAAACGACAATGCGCTAGTGAACAGAAAAGGTGCAAATTTTGAGCGTTAAAAAATACCTTAACTGAGTGCATAACTTGCAAGAAACCTGCTTCTCACACTGGCACACAATTACGCTAACAACCACATATAACATTGATCACAAGCCTTAAAAATGTTTGTGAAATGTACAAAATTAGAATTTTCTCAATAAAAAAATGTGGGGTCAACATATGACCCGAACATGACATGTGTTTTTATACCCTTCACCACCATAGGTGGGAAGGGTATTGTAAGTTTGTGCTGATGTATGTAACGCATAGAAATATTTGTCTTAGACCCACCGTTTAGTATACCAATAGGCTTAGAAACACTTTCTGAGTCGATTTAGCGATGTCCGTCCGTCTGGCTGGCTGGACCCCTATGTAAACCTTGTAATCAAACTACAGGTCGCAATTCTAAAGATAATTTGATGAAATTTGGCACAGATCATTTTTCTGATAGTTGGACCATGGCTAATGAAAATTGTCAAAATCAGTTCATTATTTATGGTACCTCCCATAGGTCCCACTTCCCGGAATTGATATATTGGCCACAAATATAAATATTTTTTCATGAAATTTAAAATAAATACTCCTTATGTAAACTTAACCAAATTTCGTTGAAATCGATCGACATTTGGCCATAGCTCCCACACAAGCTCTTCTGTCAAAATGCACTAAATGAGACGAAAACCAATAAAAAAAGGCTCATAAATCTAAACATAATGAGAATTTTGAGTTTGTTTTTCACATACGTAGTTTTTGTATAAACTGTAATAAATTTGCTAAATTTCAAGATAATCGCTCCACATTTGACCCTAGCCCCCATATAAGTCAAAATGACAAAAACAGCTTAAATATATAAGTTTTGAGAAAATGTTTGTATGATGGAAAAATTTAGGAAATATTTGTCTTTATACAAAAAAAAGAACACCTTTTACCATAGTGGTGAAGGGTATCGTATGGTCGGGCTTGGCCGACTATAGCACTTTCTTACTTGTTTTTGTCTAACATAGTATAAGGGCTGGAGCAAACACAAACGTCTATTGGTAAAAAAGAAATTTTATTACAACAAATGTTCTCAATTTAGCTAAAAAAAACATTAGTTTTGGGTCAGTTTTTTGTTCTTGGGAACTTAAGCATTAAAAAATTTATAAACTTTAAAATCGCATAAATTTAAATTGACATAAAAAAATCTATCTGAGACCATTGAATGCAATATGTTCTTTTTTGCATAATTTTCAAAAACTTCATAAAATTTTAGCAAAAAATTATTTTTTGGTGCGCTTTTGCTTTTAGGTGTTAAATGGCAAAAAACTCGTTTTACGCGTTAGTTTGGAACTTCTTATAAATTTTTGCGAGTGCGATCCACGAGAAACTGGTGTTTTGAAAAATTTACGTTCAAGTCTTAGTCATTTACATCTGTAATATGTTAAACCTTTATGGAGCACATTATCGAGATATACATCAATTGACGCGAAGCTGAAAGATATATAAATCCTTATTTACTTTTTTCAAAGTTGTACCTTGACCAATATCATGATTTCATTCCGAAATAAAAATTCATTTTACTTTTTCTATAGAATTCGATTGAAACTTATATGTAGTATATTCTTAAAAAAAACTTTATAACTCTCAAAGTTGCAGCTATAGGCAGCGAAAAGTTATTCTTACTTACGAAAACACTTTGTGCAATAAGAATTATAAATAACATATTCGAAACCTAACAGGACTTGACTGTCTATATATGTAAAATCTATTTTCGCGAAATCTAGTTCTCGCGAAAAAGTTCTATAACTTAAAAGTTTGCAGATATATGCAGTCAAAGTTTTTATCGTATCCTATACATAAATAACGGCACTTGTATACTGCACAAGGCCCTATGCTCCACTAGGAGTCAAGGATAACAGAAGTATACTGCCGTGAAATCTATACCAAAAAGATTCGAATGAAACTCATATCAAGATGTAAAATTCAAAAAAGTCTATGAACCAAATATTTTTAAAATGACTTTTTATGGGTAAACTGTTTTTTATAATAGCTTTTAAATTTCTTTTAATAAAAAGCTTAGAGAAGAAATTTATTTTAGGACTTTGACTTTAATATATTTTAAAAGAAATATTGACTTCTGTTTAAAAATTTTGCATATTAAACCGTTTTTTGCCTTTTCTTGGAAATAGTCTATTAGGTTCATAGTCGGTATTGCATAAAGGCACTCGAGAGCCTATATTTAATTCTGTCTAAAAATAGGAGGGAAGAAATCCATTTAAGAACTTATTGACTTAAATATATTGTAGAAGAAATATTAACTTCTATTAAAATAATTTGGATATTAAACAGTTTTTTGCCTCATCTTCAAAATATTTTATTTGGTTCATATATATTTACTCACGATATTCTCTTAAAAAACTGAATTTCATTCCAAATTTTGTCACGAAAAAAATTGAATAACTTACAAAGTCGCAACTATAGGCAGCTGAAAATTTACTTTACCTACGAAGACACTAAATGGTATTACACTTATTAAAAATCTCTCCGAAAGCTAACAGAATTTGGCTGTTTACATAATTAAAATCTTAAAAAAAAAAAAAATAGAAAAAGTACTAGCAGAAAAAACTATATAACTTAAAAGTTTGCAGATATATGCAGTCAACATTTTTTCAAGACTGATGCAAAATATTCCGAGCTCTTAGAACTTATAAAACATTCTCGAAATAAGGTAGAGTATGTTCTTCATAAGGCTTTGAACTCGGTGAAATGCCTCCGAACGTATGAGTAATTTGTAAAATAACCCATTTTTCTTAACTATTACTCTTATTAGTATTTTAGGGTATCACAATTCATCCGTTTACCGTGTCCTTAATGTTGACATTTATAAAAAAATGTCTTTGTCTAGGTAAATCTTATACATTTACACGTTTTGTTGTTTTGTTTTTTGTTTTTTTTTTTTTGCCACTGTCTTATTTACAACTAAAATGTCTGTAATATTTACTTGCTAACAGTTATGAGTTGTAATATATATAAAAATAGCAAAACAAAAAACGACATAAATAAAAAAATAGTAAGAAAAAAATGTAAAAGATGAATGTAAAATGAAGGACCTTGGTTGTTAAACAATGCTCTGGCCTTTGTGTTTTATATTTAAGATAGAAATAGAAATTTATATATATATTTTTTTGTTTTGTTTAAAGCAGCTGGAAAAGCAGCTAAAGAAAATGCTCTAGAAAACATATTATGACTTAGAATATAAATAAAAATAAATGTTAAGAAAAAAAAAACTAGAATAAGAAATGAAAATAATAAAAATAGCAAAAAACATCTTATAAACTTGGCCGTAAAAATAAGAAAAAGTACTACTTACTTACATTTAGTATTTTTTACAATTTTTTTTTTCTTCTGATATATTTTTCATATTTTTTTTTCTTCTTTAGCTGGCAAAAAGGAAATGTACATTCATTACTAAAAACGGAAATGTATTTGCTGCTGCTGCTAGTGATTTTTCTCGTTTACTTCCTTTCTTTCCCTCTATCCCCCCCACAAATCTTTAAACTTAAAATGTTAACATACATATGTTATTTTATATGAATAGTAAAAAATTATATTAAACTAGAATTTTTAAGAAAATTGTAACAACCCAGTTAAATTTTTATTTGCCTTGAATTTTTTCCATTTTTTTCCACTTTTTATAAAAAATTTCTTTTTTTTTTCTTACTCTTACGATTAGTTTCTACGAATTTATTTCAAAACCATTTAAAGTTCTTGGGATTAAATTGTTAAACTTTTGTGTGTTAGTTTGTTTCTAAAGTAAAAGAATTTTTATATAAGATATTTTTATATGGTCAAAAGCATTTGGTAAGGCTATATAAACTTAAACTTGTACAAATGTATTTTATTGGGGTTTTTTGTTACTTGTTTCTTGAGACATAAAATCTAGATTAGAAATTATTTGAAATGCATTTCAGTTATATCTGAGTGGTTAGGAAGGAAAATAAGTAAAAGAAAGATTTTACTTTTATAAGATTTTTTTAAGACTCAAATGAATTGCTTAAGTTTATTTGAAAAGTAAGAAAATTTAAAGAAAAAATTTGGTTTAAGTAAATTTTTTCGAAATCTAAAGTTAAATTTTGTTATCACCAAAACTTATTATATTTTACTTTTTTTTTAATTTTTCTTTCATCATCTGAAAGACTATTTTCTTGACTATTTATCCACCAACTTCTGCTATGATATCTCGTTTTTTTAAAAAGATATAAGCAAAATTGTAAAGTTAGTGTTCTTTTGTATTAAATAAAAATATTATAAAATATTTTGTTTAATAAAAGTAAAAAAAAAAAACAAGTAAGAAAGTGCTAAAGTCGGTCAAGCCCGACCATACGATACCCTTCACCACTAAGGTCAAACTAAACTTTTTCTTAAAACTTTTAAATTTAAGCTGTTTCCGTCATTTGGACTTATATGAGAGCTAGGGTCAAATGTGGGCCGATTATCTCGAAATTTAGCAAATTGATTACAGTTGTCTTATGCAAAAAATAAACTTAAAATTCTCATTATCTTTAGATTTACGAGCGTTTTAGTGATTTTTGTCTCATTTAGTGCGTTTTTAAAGAAGAGTTTGTATGGAAGCTATAGCCAAATGTGGACCGATTTCAACTAAATTTGGTACAATGATTTAAGTTTACATAAGCAGTATTTAAATTTAAAATTTCATTAAAAAATATTGATATTTGTGGTCAATATATGAATTTCGGGAAGTGGGTCCTATGGGAGGTAGCATAAATAATGGACCGATTTTGACGAATTTCAGCCAAAAAAAAAACGATCTGTGCCAAATTTTATCAAATTATCTTACAGGTCGCAATTACCTGTAGTTTGATTACAAGGATTACATGGGGGTCCAGCCAGGCAGCCAGACGGACGGACGGACTTAGAAAGTGATTCTAAAAGGTGGGTCTAAGATAAATATTTCTATGCGTTACATACATCGTAATTTTTCCCGAATCAGCAACATTTTTTTTAACTCTAAAAATGAAGAAAAATTAAAAACCGACATTAGAGTGTTATCAGTAAAATGTTTAGACATAAACAATTTACGCCTAAACATATACTCTTGTTTTTCCATTAATATTTGCAACCTGAAAAGTATGCAATATTTCGATTAAAATTCACAAGCCTTCAACTTATGCAACAAAATTTTTCCAATTCACTATTTGTTGTTTAATGCACTTTAAGATATTGCGACTTGAATGTGTAAGCAAAACTTTATTGAAAGGTCATATTGTTGAGTAAAGACTAGCGTATTCAGGTCAAAAAAAATTATGAACCAGTTTTAGAATATTCATTATTAATTTAAATTTGAATTTAAAAAATTAGCCACAAATTTTAATAGTACACTTTTGGGGGCTAGTAGTAGTAAAATAAATGAAGTTTATCACGTCTTTCAATTTGAGATTTTTTTTTTAATTTATAATTCATTCTTACATTTTAAAATATACTATCGAATGCTTTAAATCTTGGAATAGTCAAAAACCGAGTTAAATTTAAATTATATTTTTGATGAATAACCCAAAAGTAAAATCCACACCCTTTGAAAGGAGAAGCTATCGTTTAAATTTATTTAATCAAATAAATTTAAGGAATATATAAATTTTCATTTAGTGAAAAGTATGCAACACTATTTTTTCTAAATTAAATGTGTATTTTTACGTCAATTTTTAACATAGACACAAATTGTAATGTCAAATGATCAAATTTTGACTTTGTTTCTATAATTTAATAGATTTTGTTAAAAAAGTGTTGCCTATTTAAAGACTGTTCAAAACTATAGAGTCAAAATTTGCTTTGGTTCACAAAGTTTTTTTTTTTTTCAATTTGTTTCTCTGCATTATTTTATAGATATGGTTGCTAGATTTTTAAGAATATATAATCATATTAAAGCTTTACATTCGCTCTTTTGGTAGTTCATTTTTATCTGTTGATACTATAATCCACATTAAAGGGAGGAATAAAGAAAATGTTAGTTTTATTTTTCCTAAGTCAAGTACAACATTCACATAATTCGAACTTAAAATTATCAAGTATGTGATGAATATCGATCGTTTTCAAATAAATCGATTTCAGATATATTTTTGACATAATTTTTAGTAAAATTTTTGAAACTAACAAAACCAATATTTATTACAAGCATTGCAAATCACCGAACGCCGTTAATCGGACATAATTTTTAAAAACTAGTCTATTTAAATTAAATTAAATTTTAGTTATTTTTTCCACCATCCTTAAAGTATGCTTTATAATATTCACTAAATTGTTTACTTATTTTTGTTTGTTATCACGTGAGGCGATTAAACTCCGGAAAGGTAATTCGAGCATTAAAGACTTCTATAAATCTAAAGTATATATTTTAAAAAGCTTAAGTATCCCATTTTTTATATTCTATTCTGTTACGCAATAAAGAAACTGATACCAAAGTAATGATAAAGTATGCAACAAAAATTTTTCTGAAATAGCGCTAATAATTAAAGTCAAATGCCGGACACAATTTTTAAAATTTGTTATTCAAATTATATAATTTTTTCATAAGAATTTCAAAAGTATGCTATATAATATTCACAAACATGTTTGCGCTTTTTATTTGTTATGAGTTAAGTCAATTAGATACCGGATAGGCAACAAATATATTTAATACGACAATAAATCTGGAAAGTTTAGAGAAGATTTAGATTAACATTTTTTTATATTCTGTTTTTTTTGGTATAAAAACTGATCCTGATGTAAACCTAGAGTATGCAATAAAATGTTTACTAAAATTTTGCATATATATTTAAAAGGGAGCACATTACCGTATGCCGTTAAACGGATACAATTTTTGAAAATCATTATAATTATATATTTTTTTATAGGAAATATTTTTTAGTCTCCCAAAAGTATGCTCTATGATATTTATATTAATTTTTATATTATGTATTCATTATCAGTAACTACGATAACCGGTTCATTTGATTAATCTGATTTATTTTAAAGAACATATTATAAAATTGACTACTAACTACAGAACGACTATAGTAGACTATAGCTAACTAACGATAAATTATATTAGTTTCCATTGATATAAATTTTTTTCCAAAAAAATAACAAAATTGTTGGGATGTTAATTTTATTCAAAAAGAAAAATTATTCGCACTTGATCCCAGTCTATTACATTTATTTATTAATGTAATAGACAATTTGAGATAAAAGCCAAAAAATGTTTGTGGGGAAGACCAATTCTTCTGCGCGTTTCGATAGTTGGTAAGGCTATCTGCTTCAGGGGGAATATCCCTACTTTTATACAGATCGAAAACCTCGAATTATAACCTATCTTATAAACACAATCATTACGAATTATTTCCATAAATCAAAGATAAAAGCTCAGATTATCGTCTGAACATAGTAGACAACGGGTGCAGCGAGAATGTGGGAAGTGAAGGAAGATAAAACTGAAAACTAAATAAATAAACTATTTTAAATAAGGAATATTACCAAATATTTGCATAACCAATTTCACACATCTAAAAGTATGCAATACAACAGTAAATCTGTAATAACTTTTTTACTTATATCTTCTCCCCAGTTTTTTTTTTTGATATCAAACGTTTTTTTCAAACTTTTTTCAAACCTGAACAGATGTTTGAGATTCACATTAATTTTCAAATGAGGTTTCATTTGAGAATAAACGTTTGAAAAATGATAGTTTCTCAAATTGAGAATAAAGGTTATTCTCAAATCATTATCAAACCCTAAGATGATATGAGAATAGTTTGAAAAATGATGTTATATATATATATTTAATATCAAACCTTATTTCAAACATTAAAAAAAATAATTTATGTTAACAGAAATTAATGTTTGTTTAAGATATTTTAACGGACTGGCATTGCATTTCAAAGAAATTCGTTATTTCTTTCGGATTTTTTAAAATTGATCTATATTTGACCGTAACCTAAACGCAGTTTTTTCTGTATTTGAATTTAATTCGAATAGAAGTTTTCCAAAGATAATTATGATGGAAACCATAACCATATTTTTGTTCATGATATGTCCAATAGACACTTTCACGAAATTCTATTAAATAGTAAATCATGTCTAACTTTGGAATTTCTTTATTTAAAAAAATGTTTGGTGCATATTCATAGGCGCGTTGTTAGGAAAATTAATTTTTGAGGAAAAATTGCAATAACTTCAAAACTACTTCATGGATTTGCTTTTGACTTTTTGATACAAAGCTGTGTTTTCTTTAATATTCTATTATTTGTGCTTGTAAAAATGGTTTCTTTTTGTTAAAATTTTGCAAAAGCAGAAATTAAATAAACATTTTTCCCCATACAAATGGGCTGTTAAACTTTGGAGTAGATAGAACGTTGTACGATTTGGCTGAAATTTGCACAGAACTGAACTTTTAGACCTAGTGTCATAATATTCCGTTGAAAAAAATTTTAAAATAAATATTTTCTAAATTCTTATTTCAACGAAAATTTAACTGCATTTTCCTGCCAATAATTTTATTGTTCCTTTTACCTTATCGGCCAATTATAACAACTTACCTTTATTTTTCCCAGAATTAGGTTTTTATTTGTTATTTTCTTTCTTAGCCATTTTTTTCCTGGTATTATCCTTTAATTTTAATGCTGCTTTGCAGGCGATAAATTAATGTAATCAGGTTAATTTATGCTGGTTTATTTTATTAGCTTTCCTTTTTATTTTCTTAAACTTTCAACACTTTTTGCTTAAACACTTTTAAGATTTTAATTTTTTTGTATATTTTCCAAATTTATTTTATGTGAACAAATTTTATTTATTTAGATAAGTTAAGGGAGAATTAAAGGATTTTATTTAGACTTCCGGATTTAGCAAGAAAAAGGACTAAAAAATTAGTTAAAATTTTTTTTGTTTAATAAAAATTTTATTTTTCTAATTTTCAAATCTTTTGTAGGAATTTTCTTAATTTTATTTTTTTTAAACGTTGTTTTATTTTTTAGGGTTTTTTATATATTTATATTAAATCAGCCTAAAGGTATGCTTTAATTTTGTTAGGATTTTAATTTTCAATTTTGCCTAAAAGTATTCTATAGATTTTTAATATTTCCTTTGGTTTTGATTTTAATGTTATGCTATATTTTTGTTTTGATAGAAGAGGTTTTTATTAAGTGTTGTATACTTTTAGGTAACTGTTTTTTAAGGAAGGCATTAAATCGACCTGGAACTTTTTTTATTTTGTTATTTCTAAAAACCAAAACTTCTTTAATTTATTGTATTTCATTTCTTAAGAAATTTCAATTTTTTTATCTAACATTTCCCAAAATTTTTCTTTATGCAACAATTTTCTTTTTTGTATAATTTTTTTAAAATTAAGATTTTTCTTAAGCCGTTTTTCTGGCTTTATCAAGCTTGCCAAATTTTTTGCTTCATTAGTTTAAACACCTTTTTAAATGACACTATTTTTGCTTATTTTTTTCTCCTGGATTTTATTTTTTGTAAGGGAGTAGCGATTTTTTTTTTATATATTTTTTAATTTTCCTGTCACACTTTTCTTGAAGGTTTTTTTTTTTTGTAACTTCTCCTATTCATTCGCGTTAGCCGGAAATGCTTAATTTTGCGTAAAACTGGTAAAATTCAATGGCGCAAAGCCATATTAAAAGCATTATCTTACATTCGGGAAATTCAAAGACATAGAAGAAAATAGGAAAGACTACCCAAGCCACCCATTATGAAATGAACATTTTAATAGATTTTCACAAAACCACACGAATTTGGGTTACACCAGAAACACACAAGCACACGCACGATTATACACATACACACACACACAAACCGAGATAAATACACACGGTTATCCTTTTGTTTGAAATCGTACGAAAAAGGTATTCTTTTGAGTTGTTTAAAATTTTTAAAATGAAATTTATTTTTTAATAAAATTTTATTTTCTATTGATATAATTTTTTTTCTTTTAATCAAAATTGACTTGAATTTCTTTTTTTTTTCAAATATTTTTTTTTTATTTCATTAAAATTTCTTTTGCAAAACTGAAAACGTTTACTTCGTTTAACCGTCGCTCGTTTCTTTTTTTTCTTCTATTTTTTAGATTTTAAATGTCACCGTTTTACTGTAAGAACGACGAACCATACAAAACCACGACCTTTTCAATACTAAAGGATTTTTCATTCATTTTCAATCATCGTTTCCACACGAAGTTTGAAAAGTTTTTTCTGCTTCAACTTCTACTAAACTTTGCTTTCAAAATGAGCAAATTTCTTCAAAAGCCACAAAAAAATGAGCATAAACTTAATGAAGACTCTCTTTTGTAACGGTAAAGTTGGTTGAACGAATATTTAACGAAACTTTTCTTTAAAAAATTACGAAACACATGTGATGGGTGTTGAAACAGGGTGAACGATATAAACACATTTTCATAAAGAGAGAGGAATATAAAGAGAGTATAACCGTTAAATCTTATTACACATTTATTGTAAAATACCGTTATTTTAATACTAACAAATATAAATAAGACACAAAAGAGAGTGAGTACAAAATTATGAACGTTATATTTTTATCTGCTGTCATTTGTCTTTGGCTACTACTACAGAAAGTATCAAAATAAAGAGTGCAAAGAGAGATAGAGAGTAAACATCTGCATAGTTCCATCCGTGTATATCCATTTCTGTGTTTTATCATTTTGAGTGTGTATTGATGAGTAGTTAAGTTTTTTGTTATAAGTGAGTATTGTTGTATTCTCCCACTAAGTAAGTCTGAGTGGGTAAAAAGACAATGAGAATAACATATTTATTTTCCTATAGTTTTGCAAAATGGATGGAATGAGTATTATTGGTTATACAATAGATAACTTATAGTATGTCGTATGAAGTTTACTAATAGGATAAAATAAAAACTAAAAACGACATTCGATTAGTTTAATACTTTTTTTCAAAACTTTGTTGTTTTTGTAGGAGTTTTTTCAAAAATTTGTTATTTTTGTGAGAAATCTTTCAAAAATTTCTTCTTTTTAAAGGAAATTTTTCAAAAATATCTTACTTTATATAGGAAATTTTTCAAAAATTTCTTATTTTAATACGAGATTTTTCAAAAATTTCTTAACTTTATAGGAAATTTTATTTTTTTTTATTTTTTTTAGGAAATTTTTAAAAAATTTCTTATTTTCATATAAAATTAAAAAAAAAATATATATCTTAATTTTACAGGAAGTTTTTCAAAAATTTCTTATCCTCATAGAAAATTTTTGATTTTGTTTTTTTATTTTTATATGAAATTTTTTAAATTTTTTTTATAGGAAATTCAATATTTCTTATTTTTATAGGAAATTATTCAAAAATTTCTTAATTTTGCCGAAAATTTTAATTTTTTTTTATTTTTATAGGAAGTTTTTAAAAAATTTCTTATTTTCATAGGAACTTTTTAAAAAATTCTTATTTTATAGGAAATTTTAAAAAAAAAATCTTATTTTTATAAAAAAAATCGGAAAAATTCTTATTTTTACAGGGAATTTTTAAAAAAATTCTTATTTTTATAAAAAAAATTTTTTATCTGATAGAATTTTTTTTAATTTTAAAGAAAATTTTTCCTTAATTTTTATAGAAAATTTTTAAAAAATTTCTTGTTTTTGAAGGAAATTTTTAATTTTTTTTTTTATTTTTATAGGAAATTTTTAATTTTTTTTTTTTTCAATTTTTTAGGAAATTTTTAATTTTTTTTTATTTTTATAGGAAATTTTTAAAAAATTTCTTGTTTCAAAAAAATTTCTTATTATTATAGGATTTTAAAAACTTTCAATTCTTAAAAAATTTTACTCCCTCCCTCCCTTTATTTCACTAATTTTATATTCTTTTGACATTTTTTTCTTTTATTTCTATATTATTCATTTTTATAGTCAATTAAAATATATACACACAAACACTGAAAAATGTTAAAAATTTCTTATTTTTATAAAAAAAATTTCAAAAATTTTTTATTTGATAGAATTTTTTTTTAATTTCAAAGAAAATTTTTCCTTAATTTTTATAGGAAATTTTAAAAAATTTCCGGTTTTTGTAGGAAATTTTTAATTTTCTTTTATTTTTATAGGAAATTTTTAACTTTTTTTTTTATAGGAAATTTAAAAAAAAAATTCTTATTATTATAGGATTTTTAAAAACTTTCTTAAAAAATTTTACTTTTACCCTTATTTCACTTATTTTATATTCTTTTGACAATTTTTTTCCTTTTATTTCTATATTATTCATTTTTATAGTCAATTAAAATATATACACACAAACACTGAAAAATGTTAGTATTTCAACATAGAAACATTATTGCTACGAAATTGTCTTTGCATTTACCACAAGTTATTCGAAATACTCATAAATACTTATAGTTATCTAAGTATTTTGGAACAAGAAACAGTTGTAAACAGATAAATTTATCTTTTTCAACTTATAAGCAAAAGTATCAGTTACTGACTTTGTGGGTAGAGTGGATGAGCAAAAACAAAAGCAGACAATATCGGTTACACTCATTCTCTCGTTTATACTACAAGTATTGAGTACTACTATGGTGTATTCGTTTTTGATGAACAATATTGTATACTCTTGCAGACGTTTAATAGAGAGTTAAACAAATAACGCAACAATTCTCTGTTTTTAAAATATGTTATATTACCGTTATCTAACTAATATTCTCTGAATAACATATTAAAAATTGTAACTCAGAGAGTTTTGTTCATGCCACAACTATTGTACTATGGTTTTGTTGATAATTTTACTCCCTGAGTTACCATTTTTTTTAGTTTGATTTGAAGCTACTTTTTTGAGAGACTAGCAGTAAGATAACGGTAATATAACAAACAATGAAAACGGAGAACTGTTACGTTATTTGTTTATTTTTATACCCACAATCAAAAAGAATGGGGGGCATGTCGAGATTGTCTGTCTGTCTGTCTGTCTGTCTGTCTGTCTGTCTGTCTGTCTGTCTGTCTGTCTGTCTGTCTGTCTGTCTGTCTGTCTGTCTGTCTGTCTGTCTGTCTGTCTGTCTGTCTGTCTGTCTGTCTGTCTGCCTGTCTGTCTGTCTGTCTGTCTGTCTGTCTGTATGTCTGTCTGTCTGTCTGTCTGTCTGTCTGTCTGTCTGTCTGTCTGTCTGTCTGTCTGTCTGTCTGTCTGCCTGTCTGCCTGTCTGTCTGTCTGTCTTTCTGTCTGTCTGTCTGTCTGTCTGTCTGTCTGTCTGTCTGTCTGTCTGTCTGTCTGTCTGTCTGTCTGTCTGTCTGTCTGTCTGTCTGTCTGTCTGTCTGTCTTTCTGTCTGTCAAAAGTTTCTGATTTTTTTTTATCTAATTCGAAAGAAAAGCTTTTTGTCTTTCATTTCATTTTACTAAGAGGACGGAGGTTAACCGAGCTAACTGACTTTTTCTCCAACGAAAACAGCCAATACTGAATTTTATAGGACAATTTTGATGCGCTTATACGCATTCAATAAACTTTTTTCTTTCTTTTAAACAAAAACAAGATCTCAGACTTAAATAAAAATGATACCTACATTTTTCTAGTTAAAATATCTTTGGTACATAAGTCTTTAAATTTCAATAATTTTACCATCAATTTTTGTTGACTTCAACCGATTTTTTCTATATATATACATATCTTAGGAAAAAATACAGATTTTTCATTGTCAGATTCTTCTCTATAAAATGGCATTATTCGATTTTTGAAAAGTGATATCAGTGAATCGCGTATCAATAAGACAAGATCTGCATTCGGCATAAGGAATGAAATGAATCCCTGATTCTATAGATGCATGTCAACGGAAATGGCGGTGGATAGGCCACAAACTTTGAAGGCCAAATACCAACATTGCTCGACAAGCGCTTCGTTTGAATCTACAAGGAAGCGATCGTCGTATTGATGCACTTGCTAGAATGTGGGAAAGGTCTATTAATGCGGAGTTATTTACAAGCAGAAAACTTGTAACTCCGCATTAATAATGACGTATGCCTTACATCTCGCAATAGAGTTCGATATAAAAGGATGGTTGAGGCTCTATGCTCCACTGGAAGTCAACGATATCAGAATAAGAAGAAGAATACCTGGTTATGATTCAAAATTTTGTACAAAGTACATACCAGGAAAACCACTTAGATGCTTTTAAATGTTGAACTATAAAGCTACTGCTACCGAATTTAGTTCAAATATTTTACCAACAATACCAACTAGCCTTAAAAATTTTTTTGAATTGGGTCCACATTTTGAACTAGCTTCACCCTCGTAGATATATAAGATATCTTATCTTATATTCTTAAACGAGCAATAATTGTATATATATAGAATGACTATCTCGAAAACGGCTCTAACGATTTTGATAAAATTTGGACAGTGGGTACCTTTTTTGATGTATAGGTCGAGTAAGAAGGGACTTTTGGAACCTTTGCCTCTAAGAGGTTAAAAACGGGTAAAAAGGGTAAAAAATCGAAAATGCTATATCTACTAAAGTAATAGATACAGAAACAATATTTAAATTATGTTTTGAATAGCTGTTAAAATAAGCGGACAGGTGTTTGGTACTTTTTTCAATCTATGCCCGATAGGGGGTAAAAAAGGGTGAAAATAGTTTTTTTGGTACCATTTTTAGGCCACTCTTATGTTTTGAACTAAACAATATAGAAAACAATTTTATAATGCAATCAATAAATATGAAAAAAATATTGAACACGTGTTTGGTACTTTTTTGATTTCTGAGGCCAAAATGGGTAAAAAAGGAATAAAATGATAACTCAACACATCATGAAGTAATATGAATAGGAACAATATGTTAACTGAGTTTTAAAAAAGTACTGAACTCAATTGGTACCAAGTACCAAATATGCATATGTAACTTTTTAGAAATTAGAGGATAAAAGGGGACAAATTGGTAAAGTTATAACTTTTTAACGAATTAATGTTTTTCTGTCTGTATGTCCTTTATAGAAAAGTAAACTATGCATTTAACCTTGTTATGCTCATGCATGATCTTTAGCTAACAACTTCAGCATGAGACGACGAAGGCTTTTAAGTTGGTATCACTATCCGACAGGTGGCGTCACTGAAAATTGCTCAAAATGAATTTAATCGTAAACTGTGCATTTGTATCTTTAGCGAAGTTGTATATGATCCTTAGCGAAGTTGAATATGATCCTAAGAGAAGTTGTTTCAAATGAGCCGGTGAAGTTTTTTTAATTGGTATGAACAATTTCCAATAGGTGGCGCCACTGAAAATTACTCAAAATGAATTAAATCGTAAGCTGTACATTTGATTATGCAATGATCTTTAGCAAAGCTGTTACGCATGAGACGACGAAGGTTTCTTAGTTGGTATCAACAATTTTCGATAGGTGGTGCCTCTGGAAAATACTAAAAATGAATTAAATCGTAAACTATGAGTCGATGGAGGTTTCTAAGTCGGTATGACCAATTTCCAAAATTATTCATATTAAATTATGCATTTGATCATGTGTTGATGGGACAAAATAAATAAAATGATTAAAAATTAATCGGTTATTTGTGTACCGTACTTTCTCCAAATTTATTTTAATTGGTTAGTACTTTATAAAATAAAATATATAAAAACTTTAAAATTCGCCTCGAAATGCTTATATAAAGCTCCGAGCAAGGCTCGGTCGCCCAGGTACTGTTTCTTAATTTAGCACAACTTAATGGTGGGTATATAAGATTCGGCACTGCCGAGACAAATAGATAGAGAAAGGACAGCAAGTAAAAGAAATTTTACGAAAAATTTCTCTAATTTCACTATTTGTTATAATACCGTTATAATACTTCAAAACTCTCAAAAAAAGAGTTAACCAGAGATACTTCTACAACTCATCTATAAAGTTATCTCTCTCCTAAAGATTACGCGTTTCTTTCCATTCTCTCAAAATTCATATTTAAACAAAATATTTCTTAAATACAAAAACAAGTAAAAAATAAAATCTCTTTCAAATCTCAAAATCGTCAAACAAAATACATAGAAAAACTTCTCTCGCTTCCATCGTAATATGCACGAATTGTTGAATATTCAATCAAAGTAATATACAATCATTGATGGTTCAGGTCAATGAATTAATGTGTCAAATTTTAAATCTTTTTACATTGAAGGTAGTCAAATCGTAATAAAAATGAAACGAATTGATATAAATATCTTGAAGCCACACACATACGCACTCACTCATAAACTCATACATTTCAAATAAAGAGTTAAAAATATAAAAAAAAACACACACATACAAACAAAGATTTTTCAATAAATTGAATCAATCATAAAGAAAGAAAAAATAATCTTTTGATGATTTACCCAAAATCCTTCCCACACACACATACACACAAACAAACAAACACTTAGTTGACTAGGGATACCAAAAGGGAAAGCGTCATAAAATGTTTAAAATTGTCTCTTGGATACCCGAGAAGATTTGTATTATGTGAAGAAGCAGGAGGAGACGAAGGCAGTGGCGGTATCATCATTGACATCATTTAAATTTAAATGGTTTTGTTTGGTTGGATTTAAAATTTATAGGATTTGTTAGAGCATAATTTTATCTTGTAAATTAAATAAAATATAAGAATATCGCTTATTTATTTTTTTTGAGAGGAGCTTTATCAGAAAAACCTATGGCAAATGAGCTTGTGTGGGCCTTAAGTGGATGAGCTTTGTTCTAGTGATTGTTATAATATTGTGTAATATTAATAAAGCTTGCGTAGGATTTTCAATTCAAAGATATGTATTTTTTTTAAACAAGATAAAAGACATATCAATTGTCTAATTTTGACACATGTTAAGTGGTTATGGTTAACCATCAAAGGTAGGGTTACCTTAAATTATATAAAACGAATTAGTTCAAGTGATTTAGAATTGACAGCCTGTCCATGTCTGGAGTAAGATATACTCCGAATTATAAATTACAGCAATCAAATGATAGAGAAATAGCTTTGCTTGGGAATAAGATTCGTATACCAAATATCTACTTAAGTCAAATTATTACGTGGTAAGCCTTTTATGTTTATAGATTGGTCTTTTCCAGTGCTGCCATCTAACGTCACGCTTTGTTATAGTTTAATATTTTTGACAATTTTTTTATTAGCCAAATTATTATGTTTACAAATTGGTCTTTTCCAGTGCTGCCATCTAACGGCTTCCTTCTTTATATTTTAATATTTTTGACTAATTTTGTATTAGGGATGTAATGGGATGTAGTTATTGACGTAATGTGATATAGTATATGGCGTCTTCAGCTACCAGGTTTGAACTGTATCCAGCGCCTACTCTAACCTTATTGTGGTAACCTGAGGAACCAAGTTGAAGATGTGGTAAACAGCCCGTGTGGGATTTTTGATCAGAGTTAATGTGAGAAGGTCCATTTCAACGTATTTGGTCCGAGCTCTTGTTGATACTGGATCTACTTTAACTTATGTCGGAGAAAGTGTTATACAACATCTTGAGCAACTTCATATTCGACCGCGCATACATCATAGATCTGTCCAACTGGCAGATGGAACACATATAGAGGGAGTGAAAGTTTATTCAATCAATGTGACTGTAAATGGCCAATCAACGTACTTATTATCATCAGCATTAGGTAGCCTAGCTGAGCCGCTAATCCTTGGGATGGATTTTCTAAGACGACGACAAGTTGGATTAACAATCGACGGCATCAACATCAATATGTTATTTTTGGAAAACTCGTCACACCCGCCTCTTCACACCGTGGTTCATCGCAATTATTTATTAAGTCCACAATACAGCACATTTAAACCTTCGCTGTCCACACTAAGCCGCGTCTCTAATAAGATCAGCAGCACAGAAAGCTTTCAGAATTACCGATCTTTTAATCATCAACCGAAACAAGACAACACATTTCTGAAATATCCTGGTATAGAACAGACGGAAGAAATTTGTTGCTATAAAGAGATTGAACCTTGTTCAAGCCGCTATAAAATTCCTGTAAAATTAAACCGAACCTGGAAGAGACCGCATTTCAAAACCGGCAAAAAAAATAAATTTGATAAAACCGCAATATAATAAGAAACCAATTTTGATTCCATGTCCCAAAATTTTCCACCCGACTTCTCGCTTTTGTACCGTAAAACCACAACTCCGTGAAAAGAAAATTGATAACCAGACTTCGCGATTAGCGCCTAGCATCTCCGGAGAATTATTTTGGGCGGACATTAAACATAAAGATTTTGAGGAAATGGACTCCAGACTACAAAACCATTTTATGTTGGACATGCCTGGCTACCGAAAACCAAAAAACATTATTTTTTCCAAAGTAGGAGGGAAGTGTAACGTGCCGTTACAAATAATATATTAAATTCTACTATTTTCATCTATATACTGCACTACACTCTTTTTCTGAACACCCTGTTTTTCATTTTTGCTACCTCCTTAATATATCTAAATATATATTAATAAATAAAAACCAGAACCTAAACATAATTCTCATTTAGTTGATAACCATACCAGCACAAGAATACTTGTTTTTAACACAGAGGGAGGCAGAACTTACTGCTATCCCTAAATAAGAGCGGCAAGAGTTTTTTAGCTGTCAAAATTTCTCATGCCCATACAATTTGTATGGAGCATACCTAAATAACGCGGCGGCAACTCTTTGCGGTTGGAAAATCCGATTTTGACAGCGCGTTTAATAGTGAAGTTGGTTGCAAAAGACACCAAATGTAAACAAAACAAAAAAGTGGGAAAACCAAAACATTTAAAAAAATTAACAGGGTTGTTTCATTATTTTTTTAGCAACCCTGTTTTTATAGTTTTGACGTAAATTTGCCACTTTTATTTAGGTATGGCAGCAGAGCGTTTCAAGTGAGCGGTAGAAAACGTTCCGCATGCCGTTCTTATTTAGGGATAGCAGTTAGAGTTCTTCCTAGTAGAACATCGTAGTTAGTTGATCCGATTGTTGTATTATAATACCGTAGTTAGCCGACTGAGAGCCGAAGTTTTTATCTCATCGGAGTATTTTTTTCTTCGTAGTTAACCGACCGAGAGTCAAAGTATTTATCTCGTCGGATTGAATGCTGTAGTTAGCCGATTGAGAGCCGAAGTTTTTATCTCATCGGAGTATTTTTTGCTTCGTAGTTAACCGACCGAGAGCCAAAGTATTTATCTCGTCGGATTGAATGCTGTAGTTAGCCGATTGAGAGCCGAAGTTTTTATCTCATCGGAGTATTCTTTGCTTTGTAGTTAACTGACCGAGAGCCGAAGTATTTATCTCGTCGGATTGAATGCTGTAGTTAGCCGATGGAGAGCCGAAGTTTTTATCTCATCGGAGTATTCTTTAATTCCGTAGATAGCCGATCGGATCAATAGTAGCTGAAGCACTTGCTATTAAAACGTAGTTAGCCAACCGAGAGCTGAAGCATTTATCTCGTTGGATGGTAGGCTCATAGTTAATCAATTGGATTATTATTTCCTAATATCTCGTATATAGCTGAAACCTCATCCGATAAAACCCTGTAGGCAGTCATTAAGAAACGTTTGTACTTTAAATCGAGCCGAAGTTCCAAAAGAACTCGGTAAATATACCATTGTGTAGTGCGGATCGTAAGATCAAAACTCGTATTGTACAAACATAGAAGTTTCTTATTATTTAACCCATATTAGCATAGCTTTTGCCCAACGACTCACGAAGATACCAAGCCGCCCTGTGGAAGCAAAATATATTAAAGGTAGCAGACCTTTGATGAACCTGAACAGACTAGGCATACCTCAGCTGGAAAATAAAACTGCATTACAGGATTTAAGAAAATTGTACTCGGTAAAGTAGGAAACTGCAGCGTCTGTTCAACTTGACAGTTGCGGCTGCAAAAGCGCGTCTGTCTCAGACCGAGCGGAATGCTATACAAATGTGATAAATATCTTTGGACTCATCACCTATCGACTTTGCATTCTAACATTTATTTGTTGGCAGGGCAATAATCAATATGGGCAGAACAAGGGGAGGCTCGAAACGAAAAATCTGTGATTTTATACTTAGGTCTCCCGGATGGTGATGTGTATAGTAGTTAAGTGTTTCGGAAAAACTAAAATATTATTTCTGATGTAAGGTCGAAAGTTCTTAGATTATATGTAAAAGTATGCATATTTTTCCGCCTCAGTTTCCCTTCCATTTGCTATAGTATAATAATATTTTAAATATTAAGACATTTAATGTCTTAAAAATTTTCTTTATATATTTAAATAAAACAGAACATTATTTGCTTAATCAAAACTTGTCATCAGTTTGATAATTTAAAAGATTAAAAATAAAATTGATAATCTTCTTGTATTTGCTTTTATTAAGAAACTGCAAGAAAATAAATACAAATATAGCAAATTTTAACAGGATTTGGTATATGTCAATATATGAAAATACGAGGATAGTGCGTTAGGGATAAGATACAATATTTCTTATTGAAGGCAGTAAAGCGAACTGCCATCATTTTTTTTTACCATACAGAAATATATGTATATTGTCGAAAAAATTGGAAATAGAAAATTGTAACAAGGTCTAAAATCTACAGCATTTACACTAAGTTATGTAAATAAGAAAATTTATCTTGTATTTCATGATGGACCTATGCTTTTCCCAAGTTCACTTAAAATACAAAACCGTTTCTATTCGCCAATAGTATGAGCAATTGTCTATCCGATGCGAGTAGACTGTTTATGGCTTCATCATGTCCAAATGGCTTCACGAATTTTTGAAAAAGTGAGAAGGCTATATTATATAGTATGTCAATTAGCTGTACTTGCGCGCGTTGCTGCTCTACCAACTAAAATAAGATTAAAGGAAAGACATTAAACAAATATCCAATTAATTTTGAATCATTTTATAGACTTTGTCTGAAAAACACACGCACAGTTTACGATTCAGTTTATGTTCATTAACTTCCAGTGGTGCCATCTGGCGAATATTAGTCTCGCCAACTTAAAAACCTTCGTCGGCTTATGCACAACAACTTTTCTTAAAATTATTACATAACCAAATGCATAGCTTATGATTCAACTAATTTTTAACAATTTTCAGTGGCGCCATCTATTAGGAATTAATCGCACCAAATTAGAAAAATCTGTTGACTCATGAAAAAGAACTTCTCTAAAGATCATAGAATGATCAAATGCAGTTTACGATTTAATTTGTTTTGAGTAATTTTCAGTGGCGTCACCTGTCGGAAATTGATCATACATTCTCAGTGGCGAACTTTCTTCTCTTCTGTTATCTTCTGTTATCCTTGACTTCCAGTAGAGCATACTGCCTCAGCCATCCTTTTATATCAAACTATAATGCGAGATGTTAGACATACGTCATTCCACGAATAGTTTGCTGTTTACAACTCCTCATCAATTGACCTGCACCAACACGACGGCCGCTTTCCTGTGGATTGCAAGGAAGCACTTGTAGAGCAATGTTGATATTTGGCCTTCGATGTGTGTGGCTTATCCACCGCCATTGCTATTGACATACCTCTTTATAAGCATTAATTTGGTATGTCGCATTTTAAGTACCTTTTGTAGATACAGAACTACCGAGATGATTACACCTTCACATCCAACAACCATGTTATTGACATTGATGTGTGTCGACGAGTTTGCGCAATAGCCTCCAGGCATAATCTTTGTCTTGGAAATATTGATTTCCAGCTCAGCTGCCCGAGATTCAAAAGTGACAGCGTAGAAGACATACGTCATTAGCGTATTCCAAGTCCCCGAGTTGTTAAAAGGGTGTACATTGGATAACGTGTCTACGATTCAGAGCCGAGCGCATTATAGATAGCACCTATTGACACCGACAAAGGCCTTCATAAGGTCGATAATACTATTCTTATTGTGTTGATTAGGTCAACACAAGTGTCCACATTACTCGACTTACGGTCTTATGTTAAAAAAAATCGTAAATATTGCTTAAAGAACACGTTAGTTACCAAATACTTTAAGGCTAACAAACGATTGTTAAAAAATGGTATCCAAAAACAGTTCTTTAACTAATGAATATGTCAAGTCAATTTTACATGTTAATGCTGGCAACATCGTCATTCTCTCTTGTCTCTTTATAGTTAAATATACAAAACAACGAATTAATTATTCATTGTTTCCTGCGGGTAGTCGAATTTTTAAATAATGTTTTGTATGTTTTTAATATAAAATAACATTTTTCTTCTTTTCTTAATGTAAAATTATGTTTATATTATATAAAAGCATAAACTAAACATATTTATAATACAGTAAAATAATAAATAGACAAATTTTTACTAAGGGTTTAAACCGATTATTTAAAAATCGAGTACTTTTAACTCATGTTGAGTATATATACATCACTATAATGTTTTTTGTAAATTTCATTGACCGATGTCAGTTTTTTGTTGAAAACACGAATTTTTTGTTAAAAATTAAAATTTGTATTATCAATTTCTTTGAAAAGTTTGGTTTTAGTATGAAATATGTAAAATAGAGTATGAAATATCATGGAAATTATATTTCATAAATTCCCCACCCCCGAAACCTTTTATATGATAAAAAATAGCAAATTAGAAAAAATATGATAACTAATTTTAGCAAAAATATTATTTTTTATTAGATAAGTCTGAAAACTTAAATATTTTCTTTAAAAGTTTTCAGAAAATATTATTTATCAAAACAATAAAATATTTAACGTAGCTTTAAATTATGTAGACAGCTACTTTAAATTATTTGATGTTAACAAAAGATTAACATCGGTTTGTTAAGCTAAAAATCGTTTTAGGATAATACTTTAAGAAATTTTGCTTAACTTTAGTTTACCAATCGTTGTTAAATTTTTTAGCATAAGACCGTTAGTATTTTGGTCGGTTTTGGAAGAAGTTATTACAGTTATTACAGTCTTTGGAGTCACTTTTTTTTGGTATTTTGACTTTTACAGACAAATGAATGCCAAAGTCTCACTGATCGTTCAACATCAGATTAAAGAATTTCCGCTAAGGTGTTGTCATTCCCCGGGGCCCTGTTACGCTTAATGAGCGATCTTTAGACATCATCAAACAAGTAAGAAAATGCTATACAAGTAAGAAAGTATATAGTGTATAAAGATAAATACTTGCTAATTTTGCCATCATACAAACATTTTCTAAAAACTTATATATTTAAGCTATTTCCGTCATTTGGAGCTAGGGTCAAATGTGGACCGATTATCTCGAAATTTATAAAATTGATTTCAGTTGTTATAAAATTATGTATGCAAAAAATTAACTTAATATTCCTATTATCTTCAGATTTACGAGTGTTTTAGTGATTTTTGTCTCATTTAGTGCATTTTGACAATGTGGATCCGTTTCAACGAAATTTGAAATTTGATTTAAGTTTACATACGGAGTATTCAGTTTAAATTTCATGAAAAAATATTGATATTTGTGTCCAATATAGCAATTCCGGCAAGTGGCATCTATGAGAGGTACCATAAATATTTTACCGATTTTGTTTAATTTCAATAGCCATGGTCCCACCGTCAAAAAAATGATCCGTGCCAAGTTTCAATAAATTATCTTTAGAATTGCGACCTGCACTTTGATTACATGGCTTACATTTGGGTTCAGCCAGCCGGCCAGCCGTCTAGACGGACGGACTGACATCGCTAAGTCGACTCAAAAAGTGATTGTAAGCCAAATATAATATTATACTAAAAGGTGGGTCTAAGACAAATATTTCTATGCGTTACATACATCAGCACAAAGAACGTACCAAAGTCATCCCCCATATAGTTTATTAATAAGATCGGATTGGACAAAATGAAATAGGATCGACAGGCTTTCAAGTCCTTAATAAATAATCTAATACCTCATTCACATTATGCCCAAATACTCAATAAAGTGGTTTTCGGTTTAAAATAATATTGAAAACTTAAGTTTTCACATAGCAAATGAAAATTCCTTAAAGTAAAATTCTCACAATGTGAACGATAGAGTTTAAAATAGTGTTTTCATTATCGAAAACTCATAAAAATTCATAATGTGAATGGGCTATAAGGTTCATGTATTGAAGAACACAGATAACGTGTTCCAGAACTTAAGCACCTTTGGCAAAATCTCGATCGAAAACTCCAAATATTGTGTAACATACCTTAGGGATTTTCAAAATATTTTTTTTTTGCAAATGTTTAATAAAATTTTATATCAAAACATATCCGTTTGTTTGTTAAAATGAAATTAATTTAGTTAGCGCTCCTTATGAAAAAACAATAGTTCAATAGGTAATTTCTCAATTCATATAAAGAAATTGCTCGATCTTATAAAACGACCCTCGTTTTAAGTAAATCTTATTTATTTGATAATTTAAGTATCTTAGCATTCATTTGCAAACAAAACGTTCATTTTCTGCAAAGATGTCACAAATCTGTAGGCTTTAAACTGGTTTACACAAAAAAATTTTCGTCAAGGATTTTATTTAAAGAAATACTGAGAAATTTTTTTGAAAGGTTTTTATAAAAAAATCATATTAAGATAACTAGATTAATTTTTAACAATAAAACGAAATTTGAATGTCGTTATTTTTAAAATAAGTATTAACTGTCTTATGCTAAAAAAAATCTTAAATATTGCTTAAAGAACACGTTAGTTACCAAATACTTTAAGGCTAACAAACGATTGTTAAAAAATAGTATCCAAAAACAGTTCTTTAACTAATGAATACGTCAAGTCAATTTTACATGTTAATGCTGGCAACATCGTCATTCTCTCTTGTCTCTTTACAGTTAAATATACAAAACAATGAATTAATTATTCATTGTTTCCTCCGGGTAGTCGAATTTCTTAATAATGTTTTGTATGTTTTTAATATAAAATAACATTTTTCTTCTTTTCTTACTGTAAAATTATGTTTATGTTATATAACAGCATAAACTAAACACATTTATAATACAGTAAAATAATAAATAGACAAATTTTTACTAAGGGTTTAAACTAGGGTTTGCAGTTCGGTTTTAACCGAAACCTCGGTTTTTTATGTCTTAAAACCGAAACCGAAAACCGTAGAAAAAACCGCGGGTTTAGCTATTTATTTTTTATAATTTTTTGTTGGTATTATTTAGAAAAAACATTATCTTATCCTAAATCTGCACATAATTTGCCTATGAAATAAAGCAGAAGAATGAAAAATACAAAAGGTGTCTTACAATGGACAAGTGCAAGGAGAGGACGGTATGTGACGGTATATTTTATAACCTGGGACTCAGCCGTATTTTTGGAACTTGTAATTCCAAGCAATCGCAAGAAACCATTAGACAAAAGCTAACTGAGTTTAATATTTCACTTGATGCATGTGCTATAGATATCAAATTTGGATCTGAAAATCAAACACTGCTTCAGTTATGGTTGGCACACGGAATTCAGCTTTCAGTCACTGATGTTTTTATGAAAATTTCTTATAAATCCAGATGTGGATGAATTTCAAACCGACGAAATCTAAGACAATTTTGAAGATGGCGACGATGAAACTTTGAATCATTTAAAACCGATTGCCCATATAAATTTGAACCTAGAGGCTGTAAGAAAAGCTGTTCAGTATTCAATAATTCGTCAGTTCGTAATACTAAAGAGTGTTCTAAAAAAATATGCATTTACTATTTTAGACAAAATTTATCCATAGTGCAAGAAATAATTTATTTTTTGATCAAGTTAGTTTCTATAGATATGTCAGATACTATTATTTTAGAAATTATTAATTTTCAATAGTTATTTCAATCAAAATGGACTGCGAAAAAAAAGTTCGTGAAAATATAATTAAAACTTTTAAAAAAAATCCGTCATGAACTTTTAAAAAAATAGCTAAAAATTTGAAAGTTGACCCTCGAACGGTTTCTTATGCCATCAGACGGTATAAGGAAAACCTGAGCATTGAAAGAAAACCTGGATCAGGGAGGAAAAAAGGTCCTACAGATATTGGTAAGGCAAAAGAAGTCGAGCGACTCTTTCGAAGAGGGCCTAACACTTCTTCAAGAAAAGCAGCTCGTACGGTGAAATGTTCTACGAATTTTGCACATAGAGTCAAAGCTTATGCTGGACTGAAGACATACAAAGTCCAAAAGGTTCCAGATCGCAATGCTATAAAGAACTTAGAAGCAAAAAAACGAGCGAAAAAATTTAAGTCTGATTTTATAAAAAAATACACCTGTTGTGTGATGGATGATGAAACATACGTACTGGCAGACTTTTCTCAACTTCCTGGTCAAGATTTTTACGTTGCTGAAAAACGGGGCAATGTTCGGCAAGAGTTTCGCACAAAAAAACAAACAAAATTCCCTAAGAAGTTTCTCGTGTGGCAAGCTATTTGCAGTTGTGGCAAAAGAAGTAAAGTATTTGTGGCATCTGGCACAATAAACACAGAAATTTATATAAAGAAGTGCCTACAAAAACGGTTGTTACCCTTTTTAAGAGAGCACAGAGTGACTACATTTTTTTGGCCCGATTTGGCATCATGCCATTATGGAAAAAAGGCACTTGAGTGGTACTGAAAGAATAATGTCATTTTTGTACCACGAGAGGCAAATCCACCTAACTGTCCAGAACTTCGGCCTGTGGAAAGGTATTGGGCTCTGGTAAAAAAGGAATTGAAGAACACAGGAAAGATTTCCAAGAACATGTCCGATTTTAAGCGCAGGTGGAACACATGCTCCAAAAAGGTATCAGAAGCAACTGTAAAATCTTTAATGGGAGGGTTTCCGAAAAAGTCGATAATTTTGCAACACCCTAGTACTAAGTAAACATTTAAATGCTAAATGATTTTGTATAATATGTCATTATATTGGCGTATTTTGTAGAGTTTTTATATTAAAAGGTTTGATTTTTATTTAAGAAAATCCAACTACAAATTTTATTTATAGCACTCTTTATTTTACAAACAAGCGTTAAAAAGCATCATAATCGTTAATTAAGTTTACACTTAGATTTCTGCTTCTAAAAGAAAGTATTCATGAAAGTTTAGATTTGCTTCAATCGACTTTGAAATTATAAATTCTTTTAAAGATTCGTTGCTGTTCGTAAAAATGACTGTTGAAGCAATTTGTCGCTCGGATGAAAATATTAGTCCCAGTTTACATTGTACAACTTTTGTCGTTGCAATCCTTAGTTTGTACGAAAATAGGGGGAGTAAAAATACTAGGGGAAGAGAGAAACTAAAAGTAGTACACATTTGCATGTACTCTTGCAATTCGTTTATTCCCCAATTCGTAATTTTAATCGTAAAGTTAGCTGCAAGTATATTTTGACACTTGTTTTATTTTCTTATTCATGAGTGCTCACGTTCAAGTGGCTTTATTTTCAATTGAATTAAATATAAAATTAATACATTCAATAAACTCACTTATTAATTGGTATTTATCAATATCCACTTCGAAAAACAATTTCTTTTACACGAAAAATACTTGTTTGAGCACAAATGTATTGTTTTTTTTTTTTACCACACGAATATACTTAAAAAAGAAAATGTCAAAAATTATGTACATATGCATACGTCAATAAAAAATGTCGGCGACAAAAATCGTACAATTTAAACGCAAATGCAATTTTAAAGAAAGAACGACAAAAATCGCAGCGATAAAGATTGTACAATGTAAACTGGGACTTATACAAGCTAAAGGGGATCTGCAGTTTCTCTAAAAGAAACAAGACTTATTTCAAAAATCCCTCATATTTAGGAAACGTGAATTAATTTCCTGAATTTTAGTATTAAATTATAAATATGAGCTTTAATAAATATACCTTATACTTTGTTCTAATAAAATTATCTAAATTTTACTACAAATTTAAATCAAATTACTTTTATTTAAAAAACCGAAAACCGAACCGAAACCGGCCGGTTTTGGGTGTTTTAAAACCGAAACCGCGGTTTCTCATTTTCACGGTTTTTTGCAAACTCTAGTTTAAACCGATTATTTAAAAATCGAGTACTTTTAACTCATGTTGAATATATATACATCACTATAATGTTTTTTGTAAATTTCATTGACCGATGTCTGTTTTTTGTTGAAAACACGAATTTTTTGTTAAAAATTAGAATTTGTATTATCAATTTCTTTGAAAAGTTTGGTTTTAGTATGAAATGTGTAAAATAGAGTATGAAATATCATGGAAATTATATTTCATAAATTCCCCACCCCCGAAACCTTTTATATGATAAAAAAATAGCAAATTAGAAAAAATATGATAACTAAATTTAGCAAAAATATTATTTTTTATTAGATAAGTCTGAAAACTTAAATATTTTCTTTAAAAGTTTTCACAAAATATTATTTGTCAAAACAGTAAAATAATTAACGTAGCTTTAAATTATGTAGACAGCGACTTTAAATTATTTGATGTTAACAAAAGATTAACATCGGTTTGTTAAGCTAATAATCGTTTTAGGATAATACTTTAAGAAATTTTACTTAACTTTAGTTTACCAATCGTTGTTAAATTTTTTAGCATAAGACCGTAAATGTCTTTAGATTCAGTTAAATTATTAACATTTTTAATAAATTGTCTTAAAAATAAATTGTCTTAAAGCACTCAAAAGCCCTTGAACTCAATAAGATCTTATCGTAGTTATGACGTTGTTGTAGCAAATGAGCAATATGTACAACATGTTTATTGTATTAATTTTCATTATTTTCTAAAGACTTAACGTGTGTCTGTCTGTCCATCTGTCTTTATGTATCTGCTGATAGTGTTATTATGTTATTGAATTATGATTGATTTTATGGCTTATTGTATGATTTACTCATCAATGCACAGATTCTATCGATAATAAAACAAAACAAAACAAAAAAATGAAAAAGGCAGCAATGGATAAAGAAAAACGAACGAAAACGGCTAACGAAATGAAAAATAGCAACAATATGAGCAAAGGCAGCAACAATAACAACGACAAGAGCAATAACAAAAAGTAACAGCAACATCAGAAAAACTATGCTTGTACGTAAACAAGAAAGAATATTGAATATTCAACAATGTATTGTAAATACATACACATATAAAGAAAATAGTATAACAGTTCTTCAAAATAGAGAGTAAGAAAGCGTTAAGCTCTTCTAGGAAATGAAAATACTCTTTTAAATAAAAACACTCTTTGTGCTACTTTCTAACTCTCTTCCAACTCTCTCAACTCTCACTTTTGTCTCTCTGTTGTCTTTTAAGCCTCGTTTCTTTTTTGTTTTCCTATTTCCTGTTTGTTGTTAATTTTGAATGTAAAGGATTATTTTTTAGCTCTTTCAAAGTATGTGTTAAAATATGTGTGCATGAGAGCTAAGAGTGTAAACTCTTTTCTCTAGTGTAGACTTACTCATATATGTTGTTGCTATTACACACTTACACAAGACTCGTACATACATTCTCAATATTTAACGCGACCTTACCCAAATAAAAACGACCAAAGTTGTATACATTTTATCATCAAAATGATTACGATTTGTTTGTCTGAGTATAAACAAAAGTAACAACAACAACAATAGTAAAAGCAACAGCAATAACAACCAACAGCAACATTAAAGGCAAAGGTAACAGCAACAATATTTAATAAACATGTAATAGAAAAATTCGTATCTTTACGAATATTTATGGTATTGAAAAGGCAATTTTTTTTTTAAATTAACATAATATTCAATTGTTTACATGAGGTAAATAAGGAAAAAAGGCATCAGAATTATTGAAATTTAAACTTTAGTAATATTTGTTAAATTCACAATTAAAAAAGATTAAAAATTTCATTTGTTTACATGTAAAGAAGTAACACAATTATAGTCGGTTAAGCCCGATCATACGATACCCTTCACCACTTTGTTCAAAGTTGTTCTTTTTTTCTATACAAAGACAAATATTTGCTAAATTTTGTCTTTATACAAACATTTTCTCAAAACTTATACGTTTAAGCTGTTTCCGTCATTTGGACTTATATGAGAGCTAGGGTCAAATGTGGACCGATTGTCTCGAAATTTGGCAAATTGATTACAGTTGTTACAAAAATTATATATGCAAAAAATAAACTCAAAATTTTCATTAAGATTTACGAGCGTTTTAGTGATTTTTTGTCTCATTTAGTGCGTTTTTGAAGAAGAGTTTGTATGGGAGCTATGGTCAAATGTGGACCGATTTCAACGAAATTTGGTTCAATGATTTAAGTTTACATAAGCAGTATCTGTTTTAAATTTCATGAAAAAATATTGATATTTGTGGCCAATATAGCAATTCCGGGAAGTGGGACCTATGGGAGGTACCATAAATAATGGACCGATTTTGACCAATTTCAATAGCCATGGTCCCATTATCAAAAAAATTATCTGTGCCAAATTTAATCAAATTATCTTTAGAATTGCGACCTGTAGTTTGATTACAAGGTTTACATGGGGGTCCAGCCAGCCAGCCAGACGGACGGACGGACATCGCTAAATCGACTCAGAAAGTGATTCTAAGTCTATTGGTATACTAAAAGGTGGGTCTAAGACAAATATTTCTATGCGTTACAAACATCAGCACAAACTTATAATACCCTTTCCACCTATGGTGGTGAAGGGTATAAAGATTAAAAATTTCATTTGTTTACATGTAAAGAAGTAACACAAGTATAGTCGGTTAAGCCCGATCATACGATACCCTTCACCACTTTGTTCAAAGTTGTTCTTTTTTTCTATACAAAGACAAATATTTGCTAAATTTTGTCTTTATACAAACATTTTCTCAAAACTTATACGTTTAAGCTGTTTCCGTCATTTGGACTTATATGAGAGCTAGGGTCAAATGTGGACCGATTGTCTCGAAATTTGGCAAAATGATTACAGTTTATACAAAAGTTATGTATACAAAAACTAAACTCAAAATTCTCATTATCTTCAGATTTATAAGCCTTTTAGAGATTTTTGTCTCATTTAGAGCAATTTGACAGACGATATTGTATGGGAGCTATGGTCAAATGTGGACCTATTTCAACGAAATTTGGTACAGCGATTTTGATGTACATAAGCAGTATTTATTTTATATTTCATGAAAAAATATTGATATTTGTGGCTAAACTATAAACTCTAGGAAGTGGGGCCATAAATAATAGACCGATTTTGACGAATTTCTATAGCCACTACCAAAAAATGGTCTGTGCCAAATTGTATTAAATTATCTTTAGAATTGCGACCTGTAGTTTGATTATATGGTTTACAGGGGGGTCCAGCCAGCCGTCCAGAAGGACGGACAGACGGACATCGCTAAATCGACTCAAAAAGTAATTCTAAGCCTATTGCCATACAAAGAGGTGGGTCTAAGACAAATATTTATATGCGTTACATACATCAGCACAAACTTATAATACCATTTCCATCAATGGTGGTGAAGGGTATTATAAGTTTGTGCTAGGGTACCTCAAGGAGTCGACGGATTTCGAAAAATTTTGTATTTTGCTTTTCTATATAAAACTGAACATACATATATGCAAAATTTATTAAGTATTAGGCTATGCAAAACTTCTCTAACTAACGCATTTGTCGTTCGAAACCGGAGTTAAAACGTAGATGCCTTTCAATGAGTCTAAAAATAGAATAGGATGCAGCTTATTGTCTGTGGGAAGTACCCCTTTGTTCCTATTCTAATGTCATGGGAATAATGTACGTTTGTATATGATACTAAAAAACAATATCATTTACTCCATAAAAAGTATGTAAATAAAGCGTACAGAATTGTAAAATTGCACATTTGACTTTATATTTTTCAAATTTATATTCATAATTGAGATACATCTATCATTTTCAATTGTTTACATTATGTAAACAATGTGTACATTAACATAACTTCAAAAAATAAAATTTGTAATAATAAATATTCTATTGTTTACATTATGTAAGTAATCATTATTATATAAAAATCGACGAATTTGGGAAAATCTTTATTATTATAAAGTTCGAGCTTATAATTAAAAGAAAATTTCATACTATCAACATTCTTTACATCATGTAAACAATATGTAGATAATGTAAAGAATTTAATACTAGACTTTTCAAAACAAAATTTGCCTTAATAATAAAATAATTAAATTCTTTACAAAATTGTGTACTCTATACATGATGTAAATAATGAAAAAATTGCTTAAAAAATAGTCAAATATTGTGCAAAAAAATCTATTTATTATTAACATAGTGTAAATAATTAATATTATGTAAAAATAGAAGAATTTTGTTAAAATCTTTATTATAATAAAGCTTGGGCATATATTTAAAAGAAAATTTCATAGTATCTATATTCTCTACATCATGTAAACAATGTGTAGGTTATGTAAAAAATTTAATATTAGACTTTTCAAAACAAAATTTTGCCTAAATAATTAAATTTTTAAATTCTATACAAAAATTGTTTTCTCTATACATGATGTAAATAATGTAAAAATGCTTAAAAATAGTCAAACATTGTACAAAAAAACTCTATTTATTGTTTACATAGTGTAAATTATTAATATTATGTAAAAATTGAAAATTTTGTTTAAATCTTTATAGGTATGAAGCTTGAGCTTATAATTATAAGAAAATTTCATACTAAATATATTCTTTACATCATGTAAACAATGTGTAGGTAATATAAATAATTTAATATTAGACTTTTCAAAACATAATTTTGCCTAAATAATTAAATTTTTATATTCTCTAAAACATTTTATACTTTATACATGATGTAAATAATGTAAAAATGCTTAAATATAGTCAAACGTTGTAAAAAAAACTCTATTTATTGTTTACACAATGTAAATAATCAATATTATGTAAAAATCGGCGACCTTGGGAAATTATTTATTAATATAAAGCATGAACTTACAATCAAAAGAAAATTTTATACTATCAACATTCTTTACATCATGTAAAAAATATGTAGATAATGTAAAGAATTTAATATTAGACTTTTCAAAACAAAATTTTGCCTAAATAATTAAATTATTAAATTCTATACAAAAATTGTTTCCTCTATACATGATGTAAATAATGTAAAAATGCTTAAAAATAGTCAAACATTGTACAAAAAAAAACTATATTTATTATTTACATAGCGTAAATAATTAATATTATGTAAAAATTGAAGAATTTTGGGAAATCTTTATTAGTATAAATAGCAATATATCAAAAAAAGTAGGTTTTTAAATTTCAAGATAATCACATGAATTTATATACATTTTTTCAGACACATATTCAGCTATCCTTGGTGCTACATAAAATGGCCCAAGCTATTTTGGTTCCTGAAATACACGGTGTTTTCTATAATTTGGCTTTTAAACTAGAAGCAAATTTGGCGCTGTAACTTTCTTAATAGGTCATAAATTAAACTTTTTCAAATTTGTATAGTTAGATAAGTGTAAAAGATTTCATCATCATAAAAAAAAAACATCAATACACTTAGAGAAAAGATATGTATAAAAGATAATGCAGGAGTGAAAAAAGTATAAAATTTGCATTTAAAATGGCACAAAAGCGGATAAAGATTTTGAGACCAAATTTTACGTACAGATAGCTACTATCGATATCTAAAAATTTGATATGGCGCTTCCCGATTAAATGTTTGGTTCTTCGACAAATTGAGAAAAACTATCAAAAAAAAAATGAAAAAAGGGTGAAAATTCTGTATTTTTAATATTTGTCTTCCTATAACTCATTAACTAAGAAACGCATCGAGAAGCGCCATATCAAAATTTTAGATAAACATGTTCTTAATATGTGTGCACATTTTGCGAGAAAAATATTTAGCCATTTTTGTGCCATTTAAAAAACAAGCAAGCCTATGTGTGTCATTTTTCACTTGTTCACCTTTGAAAGACACATTGATGTATAATAACAATGTGGTACTTAAAGGTATATTGCTCAAATTCACGAACAAATATCCTGCGGTCTACAGTGACGCAAAAATAATATGCGATTAAATCGCGACCATTGATTTTCTTCTACATCTTAAAGTGTTTATACAGCCTACATTGAACCTCTTAAATGCGTAAAATGTAACAAGACAACAGTGGCTTCTGATCATTTTGTGTTCTAGGAATCTAAAAATTAAATATTTAGTAATATGGAAACTTGCCACCAAAAAAAAGTCCGACGAAAAATATGCTTTCAATACCTCATCGATTTACAGCGATTATATTTTTTAAAAGTAGAGATGGAAAATGAAATGGACTTAAAAAACAAATTAACATATTGAGAAACTAACCAATTTCGCGAAATCTGCGAAATCTGGCTAACAAGATTTTTGCATATGGATGCTGAATTTAAAGAAAAGTTAAAAACTTTCACTTTTATATGGAATTTAAGCCATACCCTTTCTCATTACAAAAACATTATTTTTACTTCTAATATTGTAAACAGTGACTAAATTTTACACAAAATTTTAAAACAATCGTTCAAAAAAGTATCAGAATTGGAATACTGTTAACTACTTTTGTCCCTAGAATTCTTATTTTTTGTCGGAATTTCATCGCAGATATCTCTTTTGAAAGTTTTTGAAAGCATCTATTTTTGTGTTTTTAAAAATGCTACAAAAGATTGCCGCAAGGTGGCGGTATTGACATGTTTCTTACAAATGTATCAAATACATATTATTTGGATCTTTTTCGATGTTGGTACATTCAGAAAAAAGTTAGACCAAATACTCCTGAACAAAGTCGCGGAACATTGTCAAACCAAATTTGTATCTTTTAATTATTAAAAATGCGATTTTCATATGTAACCTAAAAATAGCGCCATCTTTTAACAGAATTTAGAAACAAAAAAGTTGTAAAATAAACATTATTTTTATAATCCCAGAGATTCTTTTTCTACAATAAAAAATTTCTTTTTCGCAAAAAGCCGTTTTTGATATATTGCTAAGTATAAAGCTTGAGCTTATAATTAAAAGAAAATTTCATATTGTTTACATCATGTAAACAATGTGTAGATAATGTAAAGAATTTTATATTAGACCTTTCAAAACAAAATTTTGCCTAAATTATTAAATTATTAAATTCTTTACAAAATATGTATACTCTATACATGATTTAAATAATGTAAAAGTGCTTATTTAAAGTCAAACATTGTAAAGAAAAATTCTACTTATTGTTTACATAGTGTAAATAATTAATATTATGTAAAAATCGAAGATTTTTATAAAGCTTTGGATTATAATTAATAGAAAATTTCATACTATCTATATTCTCTACATCATGTTAACTATGTGTAGGATATGTAAAAAATTTAATATTAGACTTAACAAAACAAAATTTTGCTTAAATAATTAAATTATTATATTCTATTTAAAAATTGTGTACTCTATGCATGATGTAAATAATGTAAAATTGCTAGAAATAGTCAAAAATTGTAAAAAAAATCTCCATTTATTGTTTACACAATGTAAATAAGCAATATTATGTAAAAATCGACGACTTTGGGAAAATCTTTATTATTATAAAGCATGAACTTATAATTTAAAGAAAATTTTATACTATCAACATTCTTTACATCATGTACACCAAATTGTAGATAATGTAAAGAATTTAATATTAGACTTTTCAAAACAAAATTTTGCCTAAATAATTAAATTATTAAATACTATACAAAAATTGTATACTCTACACATGATGTAAATAATGTAAAAATGCTTAATAATAGCCAAACATTGTACAAAAAACTCTATTTTTTGTTTACATAGTGTAAATAATTAATATTATGTACAAATTGAAGAATTTTGGGAAATCTTTATTAGTATAAAGCTTGAGCTTATAATTAAAAGAAAATTTCATATTATTCACATCATGTAAACAATGTGTAGATAATGTAATGAATTTAATATTAGACTTTTCAAACAAAATTTTGCCTAAATTATTAATTATAAAGCTTAAACTTATAATTAAAAGAAAATTTCATACTATCTATATTCTCTACATCATGTAAACAATGTGTAGATAATCTAAAGTATTTAATATAAGACTTTTCAAAATAAAATTTTGCCTAAATAATTAAATTTTTAAATTCTATACAAAAATTGTCTACTCTATACATGATGTCAATAATGAAAAAATGCTTCAAAATAGTCAAACATTGTAAAAAAACTATATTTATTGTTTACATAGTGTAAATAATTAATATAATGTAAAAATTTAAAAATTTGTTTAAATCTTTAGAGGTATAAAGCTTGAGCTTATAATTATAAGAAAATTTCATATTAAATATATTCATCATATAAACAATGTATAGGTAATATAAAGAATTTAATATTGGACCTTACAAAACAAAATTTTGTCTAAATAATTAAATTATTATATTTCATACAAAAATTGTGTTCTCTAAACATGATGTTAATAATGTAAAAATACTTACAAATAGTCAAATATTGTACAAAAAAACTCTATTTATTGTTTACACAATGTAAATAATTAATATTATGTAAAAATCGAAGAGAAAGTCTTTATTATTTTAAAATATGAACTTATAATTAAAAGAAAATTTCATACTGCCTATTATCTCTTAGTCATGTAAATAATGTGTAGGTTATGTAAAGAATTTAATATTAGACATTTTAAAACAAAATTTTTCCTAAATAATTAAATTATTATATTCTTTACAAAATTGTATATTCTATACATGATGTAAATGATGTAAAAATGCTAAAATGTAGTCAAAATTTGTAAAAGAAAACTTTATATCAAGTAAAATATATTATCACATTAAAAATCTAATAATATTTACTCCATTATCTTGCATAAAGAATTATAAAACTCCATATTTAACTTTACAAAACAAAAATTTACATTCATAAATATGCTAAATCGAACATTTTGAATTGTTTACATGACGTAAAGAATCCAATCAAGGTGAACATTTATATAGTTTCACATAGGAAATGACAATAAAATACTTAAATACATTCTCACAAATTAACCCACATTTATTTACATACATATGTTAATTTACATACGAGTTTGTGTGTACATAAATTTATACAAACGTAAATATATTTGAGTGTATTTATGTGAGTAGTTAAACTATATTGTACATATTTATTACCTTTCATAGTTAAATTAGGTTAAAATGAAAGATTTAAATCAATTGATATCAATTTAAGTAGAAAAAGGGGAAACAAATAAATTGTAATATAAAAATAACTAAAAGAAAAAGTCATTTAAAAACTAAAACAGTTAAAGGTCGTCCATTCTTCAAAACCTATATTTTTAAGAAAAACATGCCTTATTCTAAATGAAAAAAAAAGGAAAATTATTAAATATTTCTCAGAATTTAATCGAAATTAGAAATTGAGAAATATTACTCAAAATTTAAACGAAATTAGTAAAAAATTCCATGTAAAACTTATTAGAAAAATTTCCTAAACCCAAGATACAATAGCAAACATTTTGCAAAACATCCTTAAATAATAAATAATAAAATAACTTATTTATTTCCCATTTGCCCAGAAAAAGACCTTCACTGCTAAAAGATTTTCTACGCTTTAAATGTTAAGAAAAAACTAAAGTCAAAATAGCTCGTATTTCGAATACTATATCTACTATAAGATACGCAACTAAGAAATATTTGACATAAATAAAAGTTTTAAGGAAATTCTCTCAAACTCACTTACACTTATGGAGATTTTTTTTCTATGCTCCCTTGACTCCATACATTTTACTTAGAAACTCTTCAAAATAAATGTCTCTTATATTTAGCGGAAAATATTTTGAAATATTCTCTTAAATTTCAGGAGTTTATATTATAACAGTATAACAGTTTTTCTTATTAGTAACTCAAATTGAGTATTTTTATTCAGACAAAAGCTTTTGTTTAGCATTAGCTAATAAAGCTTTTGTTATGAACTTTTAACATTATTTTGGAAGCTGTTACTTGCAGTAAATTTGACGTTTACTGTAGGTTAATTTTGAAAAAGAGTTATTATTCCGAGTCTTAAAATAACAATTTTTGCTCTTTGAATCAAATTTATATAAAAATGTTTGACCGAAAATTTTTCAATATAAAAATTTTTGACCGATAATTTTTCAATATAAAAATTTTTGACCGAAAATTTTTCAATATAAAAATTTTTAAAGGAAAATTTTTCTATATAAAAATTTTTGACCGAAAATTTTTCTATATAAAAATTTTTGACCGAAAATTATTCTATATAAAAATTTTTGACCGAAAATTTTTCTATATAAAAATTTTTGACCGAAAATTTTTCTATATAAAAATTTTTCACCGAAAATTTTTCTATATAAAAATTTTTCACCGAAAATTTTTCGATATAAAATTTTTTCATCGAAAATTTTTCTATATAAAAATTTTACACCGAAAATTTTTCTATATAAAAATTTTTCACCGAAAATTTTTCTATATAAAAATTTTTCACCGAAAATTTTTCTATATAAAAATTTTTCACCGAAAATTTTTCTATATAAAAATTTTTCACCGAAAATTTTTCTATATAAAAATTTTTCACCGAAAATTTTTCTATATAAAAATTTTTCACCGAAAATTTTTCTATATAAAAATTTTTCACCGAAAATTTTTCTATATAAAAATTTTTCACCGAAAATTTTTCTATATAAAAATTTTTCACCGAAAATTTTTCTATATAAAAATTTTTCACCGAAAATTTTTCTATATAAAAATTTTTCACCGAAAATTTTTCTATATAAAAATTTTTCAACGAAAATTTTTCTATATAAAAATTTTTCACCGAAAATTTTTCTATATAAAAATTTTTCGCCGAAAATTTTTCTATATAAAAATTTTTCACCGAAAATTTTTCTATATAAAAATTTTTCACCGAAAATTTTTCTATATAAAAATTTTTCACCGAAAATTTTTCTATATAAAAATTTTTCACCGAAAATTTTTCTATATAAAAATTTTTCACCGAAAATTTTTCTATATAAAAATTTTTCACCGAAAATTTTTCTATATAAAAATTTTTCACCGAAAATTTTTCTATATAAAAATTTTTCACCGAAAATTTTTCTATATAAAAATTTTTCACCGAAAATTTTTCTATATAAAAAATTTTCACCGAAAATTTTTCTATATAAAAAATTTTCACCGAAAATTTTTCTATATAAAAATTTTTCACCGAAAATTTTTCTATATAAAAATTTTTCACCGAAAATTTTTCTATATAAAAATTTTTCACCGAAAATTTTTCTATATAAAAATTTTTCTATATAAAAATTTTTCACCGAAAATTTTTCTATATAAAAATTTTTCACCGAAAATTTTTCTATATAAAAATTTTTCACCGAAAATTTTTCTATATAAAAATTTTTCAACGAAAATTTTTCTATATAAAAATTTTTCACCGAAAATTTTTCTATATAAAAATTTTTCACCGAAAATTTTTCTATATAAAAATTTTTCACCGAAAATTTTTCTATATACAAATTTTTCTATATAAAAATTTTTCACCGAAGATTTTTCTATATAAAAATTTTTTACCGAAAATTTTTCTATATAAAAATTTTTCACCGAAAATTTTTCTATATAAAAATTTTTCACCGAAAATTTTTCTATATAAAAATTTTTCACCGAAAATTTTTCTATATAAAAATTTTTCACCGAAAATTTTTCTATATAAAAATTTTTCACCGAAAATTTTTCTATATAAAAATTTTTCACCGAAAATTTTTCTATATAAAAATTTTTCACCGAAAATTTTTCTATATAAAAATTTTTCACCGAAAATTTGTCTATATAAAAATTTTACACCGAAAATTTTTCTATATAAAAATTTTTCACCGAAAATTTTTCTATATAAAAATTTTTCACCGAAAATTTTTCTATATAAAAATTTTTCACCGAAAATTTTTCTATATAAAAATTTTTCACCGAAAATTTTTCTATATAAAAATTTTTCACCGAAAATTTTTCTATATAAAAATTTTTCACCGAAAATTTTTCTATATAAAAATTTTTCACCGAAAATTTTTCTATATAAAAATTTTTCAACGAAAATTTTTCTATATAAAAATTTTTCACCGAAAATTTTTCTATATAAAAATTTTTCACCGAAAATTTTTCTATATAAAAATTTTTCACCGAAAATTTTTCTATATAAACATTTTTCACCGAAAATTTTTCTATATACAAATTTTTCACCGAAAATTTTTCTATATAAAAATTTTTCACCGAAGATTTTTCTATATAAAAATTTTTTACCGAAAATTTTTCTATATAAAAATTTTTCACCGAAAATTTTTCTATATAAAAATTTTTCACCGAAAATTTTTCTATATAAAAATTTTTCACCGAAAATTTTTCTATATAAAAATTTTTCACCGAAAATTTTTCTATATAAAAATTTTTCACCGAAAATTTTTCTATATAAAAATTTTTCACCGAAAATTTTTCTATATAAAAATTTTTCACCGAAAATTTTTCTATATAAAAATTTTTCACCGAAAATTTTTCTATATAAAAATTTTTCACCGAAAATTTTTCTATATAAAAATTTTTCACCGAAAATTTTTCTATATAAAAATTTTTCACCGAAAATTTTTCTATATAAAAATTTTTCACCGAAAATTTTTCTATATAAAAATTTTTCACCGAAAATTTTTCTATATAAAAATTTTTCACCGAAAATTTTTCTATATAAAAATTTTTCACCGAAAATTTTTCTATATAAAAATTTTTCACCGAAAATTTTTCTATATAAAAATTTTTCACCGAAAATTTTTCTATATAAAAATTTTTCACCGAAAATTTTTCTATATAAAAATTTTTCACCGAAAATTTTTCTATATAAAAATTTTTCACCGAAAATTTTTCGATATAAAATTTTTTCATCGAAAATTTTTCTATATAAAAATTTTACACCGAAAATTTTTCTATATAAAAATTTTTCACCGAAAATTTTTCTATATAAAAATTTTTCACCGAAAATTTTTCTATATAAAAATTTTTCACCGAAAATTTTTCTATATAAAAATTTTTCACCGAAAATTTTTCTATATAAAAATTTTTCACCGAAAATTTTTCTATATAAAAATTTTTCACCGAAAATTTTTCTATATAAAAATTTTTCACCGAAAATTTTTCTATATAAAAATTTTTCACCGAAAATTTTTCTATATAAAAATTTTTCACCGAAAATTTTTCTATATAAAAATTTTTCAACGAAAATTTTTCTATATAAAAATTTTTCACCGAAAATTTTTCTATATAAAAATTTTTCGCCGAAAATTTTTCTATATAAAAATTTTTCACCGAAAATTTTTCTATATAAAAATTTTTCACCGAAAATTTTTCTATATAAAAATTTTTCACCGAAAATTTTTCTATATAAAAATTTTTCACCGAAAATTTTTCTATATAAAAATTTTTCACCGAAAATTTTTCTATATAAAAATTTTTCACCGAAAATTTTTCTATATAAAAATTTTTCACCGAAAATTTTTCTATATAAAAATTTTTCACCGAAAATTTTTCTATATAAAAATTTTTCTATATAAAAATTTTTCTATATAAAAAATTTTCACCGAAAATTTTTCTATATAAAAATTTTTCACCGAAAATTTTTCTATATAAAAATTTTTCACCGAAAATTTTTCTATATAAAAATTTTTCAACGAAAATTTTTCTATATAAAAATTTTTCACCGAAAATTTTTCTATATAAAAATTTTTCACCGAAAATTTTTCTATATAAAAATTTTTCACCGAAAATTTTTCTATATACAAATTTTTCTATATAAAAATTTTTCACCGAAGATTTTTCTATATAAAAATTTTTTACCGAAAATTTTTCTATATAAAAATTTTTCACCGAAAATTTTTCTATATAAAAATTTTTCACCGAAAATTTTTCTATATAAAAATTTTTCACCGAAAATTTTTCTATATAAAAATTTTTCACCGAAAATTTTTCTATATAAAAATTTTTCACCGAAAATTTTTCTATATAAAAATTTTTCACCGAAAATTTTTCTATATAAAAATTTTTCACCGAAAATTTTTCTATATAAAAATTTTTCACCGAAAATTTGTCTATATAAAAATTTTACACCGAAAATTTTTCTATATAAAAATTTTTCACCGAAAATTTTTCTATATAAAAATTTTTCACCGAAAATTTTTCTATATAAAAATTTTTCACCGAAAATTTTTCTATATAAAAATTTTTCACCGAAAATTTTTCTATATAAAAATTTTTCACCGAAAATTTTTCTATATAAAAATTTTTCAACGAAAATTTTTCTATATAAAAATTTTTCACCGAAAATTTTTCTATATAAAAATTTTTCACCGAAAATTTTTCTATATAAAAATTTTTCACCGAAAATTTTTCTATATAAACATTTTTCACCGAAAATTTTTCTATATACAAATTTTTCACCGAAAATTTTTCTATATAAAAATTTTTCACCGAAGATTTTTCTATATAAAAATTTTTTACCGAAAATTTTTCTATATAAAAATTTTTCACCGAAAATTTTTCTATATAAAAATTTTTCACCGAAAATTTTTCTATATAAAAATTTTTCACCGAAAATTTTTCTATATAAAAATTTTTCACCGAAAATTTTTCTATATAAAAATTTTTCACCGAAAATTTTTCTATATAAAAATTTTTCACCGAAAATTTTTCTATATAAAAATTTTTCACCGAAAATTTTTCTATATAAAAATTTTTCACCGAAAATTTTTCTATATAAAAATTTTTCACCGAAAATTTTTCTATATAAAAATTTTTCACCGAAAATTTTTCTATATAAAAATTTTTCACCGAAAATTTTTCTATATAAAAATTTTTCACCGAAAATTTTTCTATATAAAAATTTTTCACCGAAAATTTTTCTATATAAAAATTTTTCACCGAAAATTTTTCTATATAAAAATTTTTCACCGAAAATTTGTCTATATAAAAATTTTACACCGAAAATTTTTCTATATAAAAATTTTTCACCGAAAATTTTTCTATATAAAAATTTTTCACCGAAAATTTTTCTATATAAAAATTTTTCACCGAAAATTTTTCTATATAAAAATTTTTCACCGAAAATTTTTCTATATAAAAATTTTTCACCGAAAATTTTTCTATATAAAAATTTTTCACCGAAAATTTTTCTATATAAAAATTTTTCACCGAAAATTTTTCTATATAAAAATTTTTCACCGAAAATTTTTCTATATAAAAATTTTTCACCGAAAATTTTTCTATATAAAAATTTTTCACCGAAAATTTTTCTATATAAAAATTTTTCACCGAAAATTTTTCTATATAAAAATTTTTCACCGAAAATTTTTCTATATAAAAATTTTTCACCGAAAATTTTTCTATATAAAAATTTTTCACCGAAAATTTTTCTATATAAAAATTTTTCACCGAAAATTTTTCTATATAAAAATTTTTCACCGAATATTTTTCTATATAAAAATTTTTCACCGAAAATTTTTCTATATAAAAAATTTTCACCGAAAATTGTTCTATATAAAAAATTTTCACCGAAAATTGTTCTATATAAAAAATTTTCACCGAAAATTTTTCTATATAAAAATTTTTCACCGAAAATTTTTCTATATAAAAATTTTTCACCGAAAATTTTTCTATATAAAAATTTTTCACCGAAAATTTTTCTATATAAAAATTTTTCACCGAAAATTTTTCTATATAAAAATTTTTCACCGAAAATTTTTCTATATAAAAATTTTTCACCGAATATTTTTCTATATAAAAATTTTTCACCGAAAATTTTTCTATATAAAAAATTTTCACCGAAAATTTTTCTATATAAAAAATTTTCACCGAAAATTTTTCTATATAAAAATTTTTCACCGAAAATTTTTCTATATAAAAATTTTTCACCGAAAATTTTTCTATATAAAACTTTTTCACCGAAAATTTTTCTATATAAAAATTTTTCACCGAAAATTTTTCTATATAAAAATTTTTCACCGAAAATTTTTCTATATAAAAATTTTTCACCGAAAATTTTTCTATATAAAAATTTTTCACCGAAAATTTTTCTATATAAAAATTTTTCAACGAAAATTTTTCTATATAAAAATTTTTCACCGAAAATTTTTCTATATAAAAATTTTTCACCGAAAATTTTTCTATATAAAAATTTTTCACCGAAAATTTTTCTATATAAAAATTTTTCACTGAAAATTTTTCTATATAAAAATTTTTCACCGAAAATTTTTCTATATAAACATTTTTCACCGAAAATTTTTCTATATACAAATTTTTCACCGAAAATTTTTCTATATAAAAATTTTTCACCGAAGATTTTTCTATATAAAAATTTTTTACCGAAAATTTTTCTATATAAAAATTTTTCACCGAAAATTTTTCTATATAAAAATTTTTCACCGAAAATTTTTCTATATAAAAATTTTTCACCGAAAATTTTTCTATTTAAAAATTTTTCACCGAAAATTTTTCTATATAAAAATTTTTCACCGAAAATTTTTCTATATAAAAATTTTTCACCGAAAATTTTTCTATATAAAAATTTTTCACCGAAAATTTTTCTATATAAAAATTTTTCACCGAAAATTTTTCTATATTAAAATTTTTCACCGAAAATTTTTCTATATAAAAATTTTTCACCGAAAATTTTTCTATATAAAAATTTTTCACCGAAAATTTTTCTATATAAAAATTTTTCACCGAAAATTTTTCTATATAAAAATTTTTCACCGAAAATTTTTCTATATAAAAATTTTTCACCGAAAATTTTTCTATATAAAAATTTTTCACCGAAAATTTTTCTATATAAAAATTTTTCACCGAAAATTTTTCTATATAAAAATTTTTCACCGAAAATTTTTCTATATAAAAATTTTTCACCGAAAATTTTTCTATATAAAAATTTTTCACCGAAAATTTTTCTATATAAAAATTTTACACCGAAAATTTTTCTATATAAAAATTTTTCACCGAAAATTTTTCTATATAAAAATTTTTCACCGAAAATTTTTCTATATAAAAATTTTTCACCGAAAATTTTTCTATATAAAAATTTTTCACCGAAAATTTTTCTATATAAAAATTTTTCACCGAAAATTTTTCTATATAAAAATTTTTCACCGAAAATTTTTCTATATAAAAATTTTTCACCGAAAATTTTTCTATATAAAAATTTTTCACCGAAAATTTTTCTATATAAAAATTTTTCACCGAAAATTTTTCTATATAAAAATTTTTCACCGAAAATTTTTCTATATAAAAATTTTTCACCGAAAATTTTTCTATATAAAAATTTTTCACCGAAAATTTTTCTATATAAAAATTTTTCACCGAAAATTTTTCTATATAAAAATTTTTCACCGAAAATTTTTCTATATAAAAATTTTTCACCGAAAATTTTTCTATATAAAAATTTTTCACCGAAAATTTTTCTATATAAAAATTTTTCACCGAAAATTTTTCTATATAAAAATTTTTCACCGAAAATTTTTCTATATAAAAATTTTTCACCGAAAATTTTTCTATATAAAAATTTTTCACCGAAAATTTTTCTATATAAAAATTTTTTACCGAAAATTTTTCTATATAAAAATTTTTCACCGAATATTTTTCTATATAAAAATTTTTCACCGAAAATTTTTCTATATAAAAAATTTTCACCGAAAATTGTTCTATATAAAAAATTTTCACCGAAAATTTTTCTATATAAAAATTTTTCACCGAAAATTTTTCTATATAAAAATTTTTCACCGAAAATTTTTCTATATAAAAATTTTTCACCGAAAATTTTTCTATATAAAAATTTTTCACCGAAAATTTTTCTATATAAAAATTTTTCACCGAAAATTTTTCTATATAAAAATTTTTCACCGAAAATTTTTCTATATAAAAATTTTTCACCGAAAATTTTTCTATATAAAAATTTTTCACCGAAAATTTTTCTATATAAAAATTTTTCACCGAAAATTTTTCTATATAAAAATTTTTCACCGAAAATTTTTCTATATAAAAATTTTTCACCGAAAATTTTTCTATATAAAAATTTTTCACCGAAAATTTTTCTATATAAAAATTTTTCACCGAAAATTTTTCTATATAAAAATTTTTCACCGAAAATTTTTCTATATAAAAATTTTTCAACGAAAATTTTTCTATATAAAAATTTTTCACCGAAAATTTTTCTATATAAAAATTTTTCACCGAAAATTTTTCTATATAAAAATTTTTCACCGAAAATTTTTCTATATAAACATTTTTCACCGAAAATTTTTCTATATACAAATTTTTCACCGAAAATTTTTCTATATAAAAATTTTTCACCGAAGATTTTTCTATATAAAAATTTTTTACCGAAAATTTTTCTATATAAAAATTTTTCACCGAAAATTTTTCTATATAAAAATTTTTCACCGAAAATTTTTCTATATAAAAATTTTTCACCGAAAATTTTTCTATATAAAAATTTTTCACCGAAAATTTTTCTATATAAAAATTTTTCACCGAAAATTTTTCTATATAAAAATTTTTCACCGAAAATTTTTCTATATAAAAATTTTTCACCGAAAATTTTTCTATATAAAAATTTTTCACCGAAAATTTTTCTATATAAAAATTTTTCACCGAAAATTTTTCTATATAAAAATTTTTCACCGAAAATTTTTCTATATAAAAATTTTTCACCGAAAATTTTTCTATATAAAAATTTTTCACCGAAAATTTTTCTATATAAAAATTTTTCACCGAAAATTTTTCTATATAAAAATTTTTCACCGAAAATTTTTCTATATAAAAATTTTTCACCGAAAATTTTTCTATATAAAAATTTTTCACCGAAAATTTTTCTATATAAAAATTTTTCACCGAAAATTTTTCTATATAAAAATTTTTCACCGAAAATTTTTCTATATAAAAATTTTTCACCGAAAATTTTTCTATATAAAAATTTTTCACCGAAAATTTTTCTATATAAAAATTTTTCACCGAAAATTTGTCTATATAAAAATTTTACACCGAAAATTTTTCTATATAAAAATTTTTCACCGAAAATTTTTCTATATAAAAATTTTTCACCGAAAATTTTTCTATATAAAAATTTTTCACCGAAAATTTTTCTATATAAAAATTTTTCACCGAAAATTTTTCTATATAAAAATTTTTCACCGAAAATTTTTCTATATAAAAATTTTTCACCGAAAATTTTTCTATATAAAAATTTTTCACCGAAAATTTTTCTATATAAAAATTTTTCACCGAAAATTTTTCTATATAAAAATTTTTCACCGAAAATTTTTCTATATAAAAATTTTTCACCGAAAATTTTTCTATATAAAAATTTTTCACCGAAAATTTTTCTATATAAAAATTTTTCACCGAAAATTTTTCTATATAAAAATTTTTCACCGAAAATTTTTCTATATAAAAATTTTTCACCGAAAATTTTTCTATATAAAAATTTTTCACCGAAAATTTTTCTATATAAAAATTTTTCACCGAAAATTTTTCTATATAAAAATTTTTCACCGAAAATTTTTCTATATAAAAATTTTTCACCGAAAATTTTTCTATATAAAAATTTTTCACCGAAAATTTTTCTATATAAAAATTTTTCACCGAAAATTTTTCTATATAAAAATTTTTCACCGAAAATTTTTCTATATAAAAATTTTTCACCGAAAATTTTTCTATATAAAAATTTTTCACCGAAAATTTTTCTATATACAAATTTTTCTATATAAAAATTTTTCACCGAAAATTTTTCTATATAAAAATTTTTCACCGAAAATTTTTCTATATAAAAATTTTTCACCGAAAATTTTTCTATATAAAAATTTTTCACCGAAAATTTTTCTATATAAAAATTTTTTACCGAAAATTTTTCTATATAAAAATTTTTCACCGAAAATTGTTCTATATAAAAATTTTTCACCGAAAATTTTTCTATATAAAAATTTTTCACCGAAAATTTTTCTATATAAAAATTTTTCACCGAAAATGTTTCTATATAAAAATTTTACACCGAAAATTTTTCTATATAAAAATTTTACACCGAAAATTTTTCTATATAAAAATTTTTGACCGAAAATTTTTCTATATAAAAATTTTTGACCGAAAATTTTTCTATATAAAAATTTTTGACCGAAAAATTTTCTATATAAAAATTTTTGACCGAAAATTTTTCTATACAAAAATTTTTGACCCAAAAATTTTTCTATACAAAAATTTTTGACCGAAAATTTTTCTATACAAAAATTTTTGACCGAAAATTTTTCTATACAAAAATTTTTGAACGAAAATTTTTCTATATAAAAATTTTTGACCGAAAATTTTTCTATATAAAAATTTTTGATCGAAAATTTTTCTATATAAAAATTTTTGACCAAAAACTTTTCAATATAAAAATTTTTGACCGAAAATTTTTCTTTATAAAAATTTTTGATCGAAAATTTTTCTATATAAAAGTTTTTGACCGAAAATATTTCTATATAAAAATTTTTGACCGAAAATTTTTCTATATAAAAATTTTTGACCGAAAATTTTTCTATAATAAAAATTTTTCTATATAAAAAATTTTGACCGAAACTTTTTCTATATAAAAATTTTTGACCGAAAATTTTTCGATATAAAATTTTTGGCCAAAACTTTTTCTGTATAAAAATTTTAGACCGAAAATTTTTCTATAAAAAATTTTTTGCCCGAAAATTTTTCTATATAAAAATTTTTGACCGAAAATTTTTCTATAATAAAAATTTTTCTATATAAAAATTTTTGCACGAAAATTTTTCTATATACAAAGTTTTGCCGAAAATTTTTCTATATAAAAATTTTTAACCAAAAATTTTTCTATAGAAAAATTTTTGACCGAAATTTTTCTATATTTTTCGTCAAAAATTTTTCTATAAAAATTTTTGACCGAAAATTTTTCTATAAAAAAATTTTTGACCGAAAATTTTTCTATAAAAAAATTTTTGACCGAAAATTTTTCTATAAAAAAATTTTTGACCGAAAATTTTTCTATATAAAAACTTTTGGCCGAAATTTTTCAATGTAATAATTAAGAAAATAAAATTCCACTAAAGCACAGTGTACACTGTACACGCTTTGAAAAACGTGTCACAATGAATTAAAATTATGAGTAAATACAACTTCAATCAAGCAATTATTTTAATGTATAGACAAAAAACTTATAACAATTTCAAATGGCATGTATCTATTCTTAAGCTAAAACTCATTATAAATATCCTATATCTCATAATAAAACATTTTAAATTTAATAACTTTTTTTCAGTTTTACCGATAAGCCACAGAAAAAACTAAAAGAGATTAACCCTGGTTTGAAGTACACATTAAAATTTTTCTTTTGACTCTTGTCTTCATAAATGTCACAAATCACATACTCTTAAGTAAAACTTTTTCTTACGAAAATCTTTTCTTATATTTAATTATTTATTGACAAAACCCTTGTCAAAACTGAGAAATTATTAAAACATCCTTTTGTGTGCATTTATAAGTTTTAATGTGAAAATTTAAAAATGCATCTAAATAAAAAATTTCTTGAAGAATCTTGACACTTAATGCGAATGTTAGAATATTTAAAAAATTGTAATGTAAAATTAAAGATATTTTTTTGGTTTCAAGAAAATATAAGAATTTTATAAGACTTGTAAGATTAAGTTGACAATTCCAAGATATTAAAGTTTTAGTTGTCGTATGAGTAACCTTGAATTTTTGGATGATAACTCATATGTTGTGAAAAACAAATACGCAAAAAGCTACAAAATATAAATTCTATATCTGTGGCTTGGTGCTAAAAGGGCCAATGTCATACAAACTATTTTTGAGAAAATTAGAAATTAAATTTTTATAAGATTCTATTTTCCTTACAGCTCAGCCAGTTTCCAAGTTTCGCTTATAAAATCTGGTTTAGACATGTACTATGATCCTATAGAGGGCATGGTAAAATCAATCCAAATTAGGCAAAAAAGTACGACATTGGCCCTTTTAGCGCTAACTAATTTTTACATTTTATATTTTTTTCTGTGACATTGGCCCTTTTACTAGGAAAAATTGATAAAAAAATATAGTATAAAATTGCTACAAAAAAATTCAAATAAATTGTTGACATTGGCCCTTTTAGCATTTAGATTTTATTTCAAAATAAAAAAAATGATTGTAATAAAAGGGCCAATGTCAAGATTAGCACTTTTAGCACTAAAAATTTTAGAGTGACATTGGCCCTTAAATTTCTTATGAGCTAAGGATTGGCTGTTGGAACAAAATAAGAGAGAGTAAAAAGAGGAACCTTATGCAATGACTAGCTCAAAACATCTGAAGACTGACATTACGCCTTTTAGCACCAAGCCACAGATATGTAATAAAGAGTGTTCTAAAAAAAATATGCATTTACTATTTTAGACAAAATTTATCCATAGTGCAAGAAATAATTTATTTATTGATCAAGTTAGTTTCTATAGATATGTCAGATACTATTATTTTAGAAATTATTCATTTTCAATAGTTATTTCAATCAAAATGGACTGCGAAAAAAAAGTTCGTAAAAATATAATTAAAACTTTTCAAAAAAAAATCCGTCATGGACTTTTAAAAAAATAGCTAAAAATTTGAAAGTAGACCCTCGAACGGTTTCTAATGCCATCAGATGGTATAAGGAAAGCCTGAGCATTGAAAGAAAACCTGAATCAGGGAGGAAAAAAGGTCCTACAGATATTGGTAAGGCAAAAGAAGTCGAGCGACTCTTTCGAAGAGCGCCTAACACTTCTTTAAGAAAAGCAGCTCGTACGGTGAAATGTTCTACGAATTTTGCACATAGAGTCAAAGCTTATGCTGGACTGAAGACATACAAAGTCCAAAAGGTTCCAGATCGCAATGCTATAAAGAACTTAGAAGCAAAAAAACGAGCGAAAAAATTGAAGTCTGATTTTATAAAAAAATACACCTGTTGTGTGATGGATGATGAAACATACGTACTGGCAGACTTTTCTCAACTTCCTGGTCAAGATTTTTATGTTGCTGATAAACGGGGCAATGTTCGGCAAGAGTTTCGCACAAAAAAACAAACAAAATTCCCTAAGAAGTTTCTCGTGTGCCAAGCTATTTGCAGTTGTAGCAAAAGAAGTAAAGTATTTGTGGCATCTGGCACAACAAACACAGAAATTTATATAAAGGAGTGCCTACAAAAACGGTTGTTACCCTTTTTAAGAGGGCACAGAGTGACTACATTTTTTTGGCCCGATTTAGCATCATGCCATTATGGAAAAAAGGCACTTGAGTGGTACTCAAAGAATAATGTCATTTTTGTACCACGAGAGGCAAATCCACCTAACTGTCCAGAACTTCGGCCTGTGGAAAGGTATTGGGCTCTGGTAAAAAAGGAATTGAAGAACACAGGAAAGATTTCCAAGAACATGTCCGATTTTAAGCGCAGGTGAAACACATGCTCCAAAAAGGTATCAGAAGCAACTGTAAAATCTTTAATGGGAGGGTTTCCGAAAAAAGTCGATAATTTTACAAAACCCGAGTACTAAGTAAACATTTTAATGCTAAATGATTTTGTAAAATATGTCATTATATTTGCGTATTTTGTAGAGTTTTTATATTAAAAGGTTTGATTTTTATTTAAGAAAATCCAACTACAAATTTTATTTAGAGCACTCTTTATAATTAAAATTTTCAGTAGAAAAATTTTAATACCAAAAATTTTTCTATGGAAAAATTTTTATACCAAAAAATTTTCTATAGAAAAATTTTTATACCAAAAAATTTTCTATAGAAAAATTTGTAAAGCAAAAAATGTTAAAAAAATAACAAAATAGTCGGGATGTAAATATTATTCAAAAAGAAGAATATTCGCATTTGATCCCAAATATGTTACATTTATTTATTAATGTAACAGATCAATTTATTGATAAAACAACATTTTTTGTCATTTTATCAATAAATTGGTCTGTTACATTAATAGATAAATGTAAAAGATTTGGAATCAAATGCGAATACCCTTCTTTTTTTTCTATAGAAAAATTTTTAAAGCAAAAAATTTTCTATATTTTAATAGCAACAAATTTTCTATAGAAAAATTTTTATAGCAAAAAATTTTTATAGAAAAATTCTTATAGTAAACAATTTTCAATAGAAAAATTTTTATAGCAAAACATTTTCTATAGAAAACTTCTTATAGCAAATTTTCTATACACAAATCTTTATAGCAAAAAATTTTTGTAGAAAAACTTTTATAGCCAAAAATTTTTATAGAAAAATTTGTACACCAAAATATTTTCTATAGAAAAACTTGTATATTAAAAAATTTTTTATAGAAAAATTTTTATACCTAAAAATTTTCTATGAAAAAATATTTATTGCAAAAAATTTTCTATAGAAATATTTGTATAGCAAAAAATTTTTATAGCAACAAATTTTCTACGGAAAAATTTTTATAGTAAAAAGTTTTCAACAGAAAAATTCTTATAGCAAAATATTTTCTATAGAAAAATTTTTACAGCAAAAAATTTTCTATAGAAAAATTTTTATGCCAAAAAAGTTCATATATAAAAAATTTTATGCGAAAAAATTTTCTATAGAAAAATTTTTAAGCCTCAAAATTTTCTATGGAAAATTAAAAATAAAATTTTTCAAGCCAAAAAATTTTCTATAGAAGTTTCATACTTTAAAAAATTTAAAAAAATTTTCTATAAAAAATTTTTTAACCTAAGGTTTTACATAGAACAATTTTTACACCAAAAATTTTTTTTATTGAACATTTTTATAGAAAAGTTTTTATACCAAAAACTTTTCTATGAAAAAATTTTTTTACCAAAAAATTTTCTATAGAAAAATTTTGTGTATCAAAAAAATTTGTACAGGAAAATTTTAATACTAAAAAATTTTCTATAGAAAAACTTTTATAAAAAAATTTTTAAATCCAAAAAATTTTCTATAGATAAATTTTATATACCAAAAAACTTTTTATAGAAAAATTTGTATACCCAAAAATTTTCTAAAGAAACATTTTTATTACTATATGTAATATAATTAAAGATAAAATGTTTACACCAAACAATTTTCTATAGACAAATTTTTTATGCAAACAAATTTGCTATAGAAAAATTGGTTATTCAAAAAATTTGCTATAGAAAAATTTTTATACCAAAAATTTTTTATAGAAAAATTTGTATACCAAAAATTTTTTATAGAAAAATTTTTATACCAAAAATTTTTTATAGAAAAATTTTTATACCAAAAAATTTTTTATAGAGAAATTTGTTAGCAAGAAGTTTTTGTAGAAGTTTTTTCTATCCAAAAATTTTTAAAGCAAAAAATTTTCTATGGAAAAATTGTTTAACCAAAAAATTTTATAAAGAAAAAATTTTAATACCAAAACATTTTTTATAAAATAATTTTTATACAAAAAAATTTTATATAAAACAATTTTTAAGCCCAAAAATTTAATATAGAAACAATATTATACCAAAACAATTTTCCTTAGAAAAAATTGTATACCAAAAAATTTTCTATAGAAAAAAATTTATACTAAAACTATTAAAATTTGTATACCAAAAAATTTTAATACCAAAAAATTTTCTGTAGAAAAATTATTATACCAAAAAATTTTCCATCGAAAAATTGTGTATCAAAAGATTTTGTATAAAAAAAAATATATATGGAAAAATTTTTATACCAAAAAATTTTTCATAGAAAAATTTTATAGCCGAAAATTTTCTATAGAAAAATTTTATAGCCGAAAATTTTCTATAGAAAAATTTTATAGCCGAAAATTTTCTATAGAAAAACTTTATACAAAAAATTTTCTAAGGAAAATTTTATACCAAAAATGCTTAAATATTTCAATAAAATAATTTTTATTCCAAAAAATTCATATAGAAACATTTTTATACCAAAATTAAAATAATTTTTGTATCAAACATTTTTTTATAGAAATTTCTTTATACCAAAAATAAAACTCAATACAAAAACTTTTAAAATAAAAAAATTTGTATACCAAAACTTTTTTATAGAAAAATTTATATACCAAAAATTTTTTATAGAAAAATTTGTATACAAAAAATTTTTTATAGAAAAATTTTTATACCAAAAAATTTTCTATAGAAAAATTTGTATACCAAAAAATTTTCTATATAGAAATTAGTTAGCAAGAAGTTTTTGTAGAAGTTTTTTCTATCCAAAAATTTTTATACCAAAAAATTTTCTATAGAAAAATTATTATACCAAAAAATTTTCTATAGAAAAATTGTATATCAAAAGATTTTCTATAAAAAAAATATATATGAAAAAATTTTTATACCAAAAAAAAATTCATAGAAAAATTTTATAGCCGAAAATTTTCTATAGAAAAACTATATATCAAAAATGCTTAAATATTTCAATAAAATAATTTTTATTCCAAAAAATTTATATAGACAAATTTTTATACCAAAAATTAAAATAATTTTTGTATCAAAAATTTTTATATAGAAATATCTTTATACCAAAAAAAACTCAATAAAAAACTTTTAAAATAAAAAATTTTTTATATAAAAAAAATTAATTAAAAAACTTTCTATAGAGAAATTTTTATATATATTTTTTTGTATAGGAAAATTTTATACCAAAGAATTTTTTGTAAAAAAAAAATTCTATAAAAAACTTTTAAAACCAAAATATTTCCTTTAGAAAAAATTTGTAAACCAAAAATTATCTATAGAAAAATTTGTGTACCAAAAAACTATTATAGATAAATTTGTATACCAAAAATTTTACAAAAAAAAAAAAATTGATGTACCAAAAATTAAAATAATTTTTGTATCAAAAATTTGTTTATAGAAATATCTTTATACCAAAAAAAAACTCAATAGAAGTACTTTCAAAACAAAAAATTAAAAAAAAAGTTAAAAAAAACTTTTTATAGAGAAATTTTTATACTAATTTTTTTTTGTATAGGAAAATTTTATACCAAAGAATTTTTTGTAAAAAAAAAATCTATGGAAAACTTTTAAAACCAAAATATTTCCTTTAGAAAAATTTTTAAACCAAAAATTATCTTTAGAAAAATTTGTGTACCAAAAAACTATTATAGATAAATTTGTATACCAAAAATTTTCCAAAAAAAAATGTATCCAAAAAATTTTCTATAGAAAAATTTTTATACCAAAAAAATTTTTATACTAAAAAATTTTCTCTAGAAAAACTTTTATACGACAAAAAAAATTTATAAAAAAATTTTTTGCAAAAATATATGCCAAGATATTTTTCTTTGCATATGAAAAAATTTTGTATAAACATAAGTACGTATTTATTTTATCACAAATAATAAATTTCTGTTAATTGTTTGCTTAAAATTTTAATCAAGCTTTTGACCTATTTCGCTTTCATTCATTGAAACTCTGAAAGAAAAGTTAAACAAAATATGTTTCCATTTGAAGGTAAATAATTTACATAAATTAAAGTTTAAAGCGAATTTCTTGTTTCTATTTGGCACAAAAAGTATTTATCATCTTATCCACCTGCTAAACATCTTTAACATCAAAAGCTTAACGTGCAATAACCATTAGAGCAAATGCAGCAACTACGTGGGTCCATCAACTTGAAAATGGAACATCATCAGTCTGTTGAAGCACTACAGAAAAAAAATATATATGAAGAAAAAAGAAACAAACTAACTAGATACAGAATAGAAAAATTCAAAAAGATGAGAAGAATACAGGACCCAGGATGTGATGCAATAACACAAAATATTCTAAGCTCACAAATACACATGTACTAGATAGAATATTTTAAAACTGTATAAGTGTTGGTTACTTGCTCGTTCGTGTCAAACTTACAAACCAACAACTCAGAAGATATACCCTTAGAGAGAGAGAGATACATACATACACTTACAAACAACTATGCAAATGCATACATACATACATAATTTTTCTCAAGTGTATATATGTTTCGGTGAGTGTGTGTGATTTTTTCAAAAATTTTGACTGAGAAAAAGTTAAGTTAAAATCCACAAGACTAATAACACACTATGCATGCCAAAAAGCCAGAAATTATGTGACTGACTGTGTGAGTGACTGTCAGGTTGAGTGACAAGATTATAAGACAACTATGCAGCAGGACCAGCAGCAACAGCAATATATAGGAACAACAAAAATTACAACACTTTCTACAATATGTATGTATATGAACATATGTATATGTTGTTTTTTGCCCCTAAAATTTTGTTGCTGTGTTTTTTTCCTCCTTGTAAAATATTTTCTTATACATATGTACATATATTAGATTTTTACTTACACGTGTGATGTATTCTTATCCTGTATGCAAACTAACAAAATACCTATTTCACTCACTTATGTATGTATGTATTTAAAAACGGCCATATAAATTTATGTACTTTTACATAAATATAAACATTTTTCATATTTTAGATGAAATATGTCAGTACTAAGGTGTTATATGTGTTAGATATTTATGTTATATTTTGTATGAACATTTTAAATCATTGACTAACAACTTGTTGTGAATTAAATTTTAAAATATTTTAAAAATTTTATACAAAAAAAATTATTTATAGAAAAAATTTAATACCAAAAAATTTTCTATAGAAAAATTTTTATGCCAAAATTTTTTCTACATAAATTTTTTATGGTATAACATTTTTTCTATCGAAAATTTGTTGTTATAAAATATTTTTAATAGATCGTTTTTGGGTGTATACATTTTTTATAAAAAACTCTTTGGTCTTTAAACTTTTCTACAAAAAATTGTTTGTTTTAAAAAGTCTTTGATATTAAACATGTTTTAAAGAACATTTCTTGGTATAAGAATTTCTCAATAGAAAATAAAGTATTAAAATTTTCTAAAGAAAATTTATGAATTTTTTCTATAGAAATTTTTTTGGTATAAATATTTTTCTCAAAAAATAACAAAATTTTCGGGATGAAAAAGATTGACTATTCGCATTTGATCCCAAATCTGTTACATTTATTTATTAATGTAACAGACCAATTTATTGATAAAAAGCCAAAAATTGTTTGCGGAGAAACCAAAATTCCTCGACGCGTTTCGATGGTTGGTGAGGACATCTCTTCAGGAGGATTATCCCTAATTTAGACAGATCGAAAAACACGCATTATTACTTATTTTACAAACAAAACCTTTCAGAATTATGTTCATAAACCATAACTAAAAGCGTAGATCATCGACTGAACAAAACACAAACAGTTTTCAGTTTTCATCTTCCTTCACTTCCCACATTCTTGCTGGAGCCGTCAACTACTATATGCAAAATGCTGTGAAGAAGGGGGGGGGGCGGTAAGATGTTTCAAATAAGCAGAGGTTTATTTTAAAAATAAGCTGAATGCATACAGTTTTATCAAAAAATAACAAAATTGTCAGGATATAAATATTATTCAAAAAGAATGACTATTCGCATTTGACCCCAAATCTGTTACATTTGTTTATTTATGTAACAGACCATCGAAAAGCGTCGAGGAATTTTGGTTTCTCCGCAAACAATTTTTGGCTTTTTATCAATAAATTGGTCTGTTACATTAATAAATAAATGTAACAGATTTGGAATCAAATGCGAATAGTCATTCTTTTTAAATAAATATTTTTCTATAGAAAATATTCTCAAAGTAAAATTTTTGCATAAAAAATTCGTTTGGCATAACATTTTTTGGTATAAAATTTTGGGTTACAAATTTTTTGGTATAAAAATGTTTCTATTGAAAATTTTTTTCTGTAAAATAATATTTTGATCTAAAAGCATTTCTTTATTTTTTCTGTATAAAAATTTTTCTATATAAATTTTTATGCCATAATATTTTTTCTTTAGGAAATTTTGTTTATATAAATATTTTTCAAGCTTTAGGAAAGAAGAGAAACACGAACCCGGGGATATTTTATGATTTTTTTAAAATTAAACGATTTAAAAGAAAAATTTTTGGTATCAAATTTATTAATATTAAACATTTTTTATATAAAAATTTTTCCATAAAAAATTTTTGAAATAAAATTTTTTCTATAGAAAATTTTTGGTGTAAAATTTTCTGATAAAATAACACCCTAAATTTGCCGTTGAAAAAAAATTTAATACCAAGAAAATTTGTAACATTTCTATACAAATTTTTTTGATAAAAATTATAAAAAAATCATCTTAATAAAATTTTTTGGCACAAAATTTTTTTAAATATTAATTTTTCTATACAAACTTTATTGTTATACAAATTTTTCTGTAGAAAATTTTCTGACATAAAAATTTTTCTATTGACATTTTTTTGGCATAAAAATGTTTCTATAAAAAAGTTTTTTGTATTCATTTTTTTTTTGTAAATAATTTTTTGTATACAATTTTTTTTATAAATAATTTTTTGTATAAAATTTTTTCTGTAGAAAATTTTGAACGAAAAAATTTGTCTCTTGAAAATTTGTTGGTATACAAATTTTTCTATTAATAATATTTTGGTATGTGAACCGCCGTGGTATAGCAGGTTAGTCATCCAGGGCATACCAGAGGCCCAAGTTCGATCCCTGGCCAGACTCACTTGAAAAAATAAATTTTCAAAAAGCGGCGGTTCACCTCATAACTCAGCTAACCACTGGTTATTGAGTATTAGGCTATGTAAAACTTCTCTAACTAATGCATTTGCCGTTCGGAGCCGGCGTTAAAACGTAGGTCCCTTTCAATGAGTCTAAAAATAGAATCGGATGCATCTCATTGTCTGAGAGAAGTACCCCTTGTCCCAATTGGAATGTTGTCGGGGAATTACATATATATATATATATATATATATATATATATATATATATATATATATATATATATATTTTGGTATGCAATTTCTTTAGTATAAAAAAAAATTTTTTGTGTACAAACTTTTCTGTACAAAATTTACAAAAATTTTTCTGTACAAAAATTTTTTGGTACTAATTCCATAGAGTTTTTTGTACAAAATTATTACAAAAATTTGTGAGAACTAAAATTTATCAATAGAAATTTTATTGGTATAAAAGACTCTAGAAAAATTTTCAGATATAAAAGCTTTTCTATAGAAAATTTTTTGGTATACAAATTTTTCTATTAAAAACTTTTTGGTATAAAAATTTTCCTATAAAAAATTTGTTGGTATAAAAATTTTTCTATAGAAAATTTTTTTGTACAAAAATTTTTATATAGAAAATTTTTTTGTACAAATATTTTTCTATAGAAAATTTTTTGGTATAACAATTTTTCTATCAAAAATTTTTTTTGTATAAAAATTTTTCTGTATACAGTTTTTTTGGTACAACAGTTTTTCTATAGAAAATTTCTTGGTATAAACATTTTTCTATAGAAAATTTGTTGGTATACAAATTTTTCCACAGAAAACTTGTTGGTATTAAAATTTATCTATAAGAAATTTTTTGGTACAAAAATTTTTCTATAGGAAATTTTTTTGTGTAAAAATTATTCTTTAGAAAATTATGTTGCTTTAAGATTTTTCGAAAGAAAATTTGTGCGTACAAAAATTTTTCGGCAGAAATTTTATTGGTATAAGGACTCTAGAAAAATTTTAAGAAATAAAACTTTTATATAGAAAATTTGTTGGTATTAAAATTTTTCTATAGAAAATTTTTTGGTATACAAATTTTTTTATAGAAAAGTTTTTGGTATTAAAATTTTTCTATAGGAAATTTTTTGGTGTACAAATTTTTTTATAGAAAAGTTTTTGGTATAAAAATTTTTCTTTGCAAAATTTTTTGGTATAAAAATTTTTCTTTGGAAAATTTTTTGGGATACATTTTTTTCAATAGACTTTTTTTTTTGGTAGAAAAATTTTTAGATTTTTGCGAGTAATCATTCTTTTTGAATAATATTTACATTCCGACAATTTTGTTATTTTTTGAGAAAAATTTTTCAATAGAAAATTGGTTGGTATAAACATTTTTCTTTAAAAAATTTTTTGTTATAGAAATTTTTCTAAACAAATTTTTTTGGTATAAAAATTTTTCTGTAAAAAAAAATTTTGGTATCAAAATTTTTCTATAGAAAATTTTTTTCTATTAAAATGTTTCTATAGAAAGTTTTTTGGTATAAACATTTTTAGTATAAAAATTTTTCTATATAAAATTTTTTGGTATAAACATTTTTCTATAGAAAATATTTTGGTATAAAAATTTTTGTATAGCCATTTTTTTATACAAAAGTTTTTATATAGAAATTTTTTAGTATTCAATTCTTAATTTTTTGGAAAATTTTTATACCAAAAAATTGTCAATAGAAACATTTTTGAACCAAAAAATGTTTGTTTTTCTAAGAGATTTTTTTATGCTAAAATTTTTTTTGGTATAAAAATATTTCCTTATGAAAATTTTTTGCCATAATTTACCAAAAATTTTTATAGAAATAATTTAAAACTAAAAAATGGTAAACAAATTTTAAAGGTTTCTATAAATAAAACAATTTCTATAAAAACCTTTTTTTTTTGTAATTGCTTTGGTTATAGTTCTAGTCATATCTGCACCTCTAGTCTAAGATCTAGTTGTATCTTCAGACATACATAGGTTTTGGCATATCTTAAGTCAAACTATAGTTACAACTGTAGTAATATCTCCATATCTAGCCTTAAAAGTAGCTATGACTCGCTGCCCTAGTCCTAACTCAGTTATAAATGTAGTGGGAGCTAGGATAAACTCAAGTCAAAAATAAATATCTGGTCAAAAAATCTAAAAAACAATAAAACAAAAATTTTGTATCTTTAGGATATTGTTGTTTTTTTATTATCCTGTTTGCTCACTTTTCCGACACTAACTTGCAATAAGAAAAAGTTTTCTTTTTAGTCGCTAACTTAACCGAGCAAGTAAGTTTTACTTTTGTCGTACTTTATCTTGAGGTACTTTAGGTGCGGGTTGCCTTTACTTACCTTGGTCAGATACATAAATACATACATGCATATTCAACCAGAAAAGGAAGTAAGAGACCTAGAAGTAGTAACAAAAACTAAAACACCAACAAGTACACCATTAATATGTAATATCGTAAGCAAGGGGAAAAAAATTTTAGTAAGGAGTTTTGCCAAAAAAGTGAATATCAATGAAAACTTTATTTTTGCTACCTTTAAGTGTCGAGTGTCCGTTTTTCATGCTTACTAAAATATTAAACACATATCCTTGACAACTTTTTCGTAGTGAGTAAAAATACAGAGAAGTTGTTGTGAATCAGGGAGAGCAAGCAAAATTAGAAAATCATCCAACGTACCTTAAAAAAAACTTTAGATGCTTTTGAAAACTAACGACTATATCGCGTGAATAAATGAGCTCCGTATCAAAGTAAAAGTTCTTGTCGCCACTCAACATGACTCAAAATACCGTGAACAGAATTGAATCCAATGCAACGAAATAGAACTAAAATCAACTCAACTAAAAAGCTCTTGGAAAACTTTTTATTCACGACTTTGTTGAATGCATGAAATGAAGGGAACAAGAGGGACCTTTAATAGAAAAGGATTTAAATCGAAGTAACAAAAATTAAGAAAAGTCTATCATAAAGAATTTAAATGAACATAACTAACACAGAAATAGAACAGAACTAGAACAGAACTAGAACAGAACTAGAACAGAACTAGAACAGAACTAGAACAGAACTAGAACAGAACTAGAACAGAACTAGAACAGAACTAGAACAGAACTAGAACAGAACTAGAACAGAACTAGAACAGAACTAGAACAGAACTAGAACAGAACTAGAACAGAACTAGAACAGAACTAGAACAGAACTAGAACAGAACTAGAACAGAACTAGAACAGAACTAGAACAGAACTAGAACAGAACTAGAACAGAACTAGAACAGAACTAGAACAGAACTAGAACAGAACTAGAACAGAACTAGAACAGAACTAGAACAGAACTAGAACAGAAATAGAACAGAACTAGAACAGAACTAGAACAGAACTAGAACAGAACTAGAACAGAACTAGAACAGAACTAGAACAGAACTAGAACAGAACTAGAACAGAACTAGAACAGAACTAGAACAGAACTAGAACAGAACTAGAACAGAACTAGAACAGAACTAGAACAGAACTAGAACAGAACTAGAACAGAACTAGAACAGAACTAGAACAGAACTAGAACAGAACTAGAACAGAACTAGAACAGAACTAGAACAGAACTAGAACAGAACTAGAACAGAACTAGAACAGAACTAGAACAGAACTAGAACAGAACTAGAACAGAACTAGAACAGAACTAGAACAGAACTAGAACAGAACTAGAACAGAACTAGAACAGAACTAGAACAGAACTAGAACAGAACTAGAACAGAACTAGAACAGAACTAGAACAGAACTAGAACAGAACTAGAGCAGAACTAGAACAGAACTAGAACAGAACTAGAACAGAACTAGAACAGAACTAGAACAGAACTAGAACAGAACTAGAACAGTACTAGAACAGAACTAGAACAGAACTAGAACAGAACTAGAACAGAACTAGAACAGAACTAGAACAGAACTAGAACAGAACTAGAACAGAACTAGAACAGAACTAGAACAGAACTAGAACAGAACTAGAACAGAACTAGAACAGAACTAGAACAGAACTAGAACAGAACTAGAACAGAACTAGAACAGAACTAGAACAGAACTAGAACAGAACTAGAACAGAACTAGAACAGAACTAGAACAGAACTAGAACAGAACTAGAACAGAACTAGAACAGAACTAGAACAGAACTAGAACAGAACTAGAACAGAACTAGAACAGAACTAGAACAGAACTAGAACAGAACTAGAACAGAACTAGAACAGAACTAGAACAGAACTAGAACAGAACTAGAACAGAACTAGAACAGAACTAGAACAGAACTAGAACAGAACTAGAACAGAACTAGAACAGAACTAGAACAGAACTAGAACAGAACTAGAACAGAACTAGAACAGAACTAGAACAGAACTAGAACAGAACTAGAACAGAACTAGAACAGAACTAGAACAGAACTAGAACAGAACTAGAACAGAACTAGAACAGAACTAGAACAGAACTAGAACAGAACTAGAACAGAACTAGAACAGAACTAGAACAGAACTAGAACAGAACTAGAACAGAACTAGAACAGAACTAGAACAGAACTAGAACAGAACTAGAACAGAACTAGAACAGAACTAGAACAGAACTAGAACAGAACTAGAACAGAACTAGAACAGAACTAGAACAGAACTAGAACAGAACTAGAACAGAACTAGAACAGAACTAGAACAGAACTAGACAGAACTAGAACAGAACTAGAACAGAACTAGAACAGAACTAGAACAGAACTAGAACAGAACTAGAACAGAACTAGAACAGAACTAGAACAGAACTAGAACAGAACTAGAACAGAACTAGAACAGAACTAGAACAGAGCTAGAACAGAACTGGAACTGAATAGATTAACAAATATTTAAGTTTGACCTAGAGAAAAGAATTAATAGAGAAAATTTCACAGTAACAATAAAAACAAATAAATACCTGTTAAATACTAAAACAACAATATTTTATCAAATGCTGCAGAATGTGAAAGAAAAATATCCAAAAATAGAATTAACAAACAAAAAAGTTCAAAATAAATGAATGTAGAAATGTATGAAAACCCCAAAACTTCTTTTCGCTGGTACATCAGGAAGCTTAAGCGCTAAGAGTTGTGCAATTTATTGTAAGATTTTACTTAAGTGAACGCACGTAGCAGCCACAAAAACACAATCTCAGGCGCACACATTTAAGCATACAAATGCACACTGGGGTAAATGATATAACAATAGAAAATATTAAATAGGAAAACCTTGCAACAACTTATTGTTGCACCACTACTAAAACAGTAATAATATTGTAGAGAGATGTTTACCTAAAATTATACCAATACACACATATATAAACATACTCGTACATTTGCTTTTATACAATTGCAGTTATGTTGTCCTTGCCTCACTCGTTTAGGTATTAGGTGAAGGACAATGACGACTGGTGCATATTAACAGTAGTTTCAACGATTTAAGATAATTGTACTTTTTATAAAATTGGGTCCAGAGTTTTGTTTAAGATTTAGTGTAACTAAGACTTCAAATACGGTTTCAAAGAATTATTTTAAAAAGTTCCTAATTTTAGTTTCTTACAGTACCTTTATCCTTTGCAAAAGGTACCAAATCGCATTCTCATTCTGGACCAAAACTATCTTCCCCAATTATAGAATTTCGACATTTGTATTATGTTTGTTTTTGTATTGTGCTTTTATACCCGAGATCTAGGTATGTATTTAAGTTTAGAGTAAATTCTATTGCTTAAATAGTAGCAGTTATATTGTACTATAGTTCTTGTCCTTGTTGTAACTATTATTACTTTAGCTATTACAATTGCTTTTGTTGTTGTGCTGCACTTTCTATGTTATATGTAGCTCCAACTACAGACGACTGACTGCTCCTGTTCCTGTTGTCGGTTCTATCGAATAAACTTATGTTGACCACAAGCACGTTAATGTGCGTTTTGTAGCGTAAAGAAATGCAACTGAATTAAAATGTGGTTGTACAGTGTGGATTAGTTGATGAGGATTTTGGTCATGCCACATGAATATAGACTTACATATACATATACACATACATGAAAACATTTATAAATGTATATACATACATTCATATATAATATACATAACTTGTACATTTGTATACATAAACTTGTATAAATTTAATACAATAAAATGTTTGTTAAATGTATGAACTCTTTAGATAATATGCGAGAGTATGAAAAGGTATTTCAAAATAAATGAACATAAATGAACTTTTAAAAATGGAATATCTCCGTCAATTTTAAAGTCTCCATCAATTTTTGTTTTTTAATTTTTTCGTCAAAAGACAAGAAATCATAAAATTTTTGATTTTTTTTTTTTGGTCAAATTTTGAAAAAAAATGTTTGGACTTAATTTAGTTTGAAACACACACAAATTATCAAAAAGTCCTGAAAATTAGAGCAAAATTGATTAAAATGTCTCAGAGATATTAAATTTTAAAAATTAAGGCATCTCAAAATTTAGTGCCCTGTGGTTCCCAGAACTTTGAAAATTTTCAAAAATCCTTTGTCACAAGTTTTAAAGAAATCGAAATACCTAATTGCAACTTTGATTTTTTTGAGAAATTTTGACCCTAATACTAATACTAATACTGTTGTTTAATAAAACAAATAAGAATAACTTTTTGAACTGTTCTCATATTTACCCTGCCTTCTGCCTTTTAACTCCCCGTTTGTCTGAAAGTGTGTAGTGTCGTGTTTCGAAATGTTAGATAATAACAAAATAAATAATTTCCTTAGATATTTGTCAGATAACTTTAATTATAGTTGGAATGCTGATGATAGAAGTTTTATGCAGCTCAATTCGCAATTAATCAACATGACATTGTCCACAATAAAAGCAGAAAATGGGTAAAAAAAGGGAAAAATTTAACTCAATAGATGGATAAATGGCTTATGGAAAGTTTCAATATTTAAGTATTTAAATCATTTATATACGATTAGTCGATTATAGGGAATTATTTGTACAAATAAATAAACAAATAGTTTGTAAATGGTATTAATTTTGGAAATGTTTTGTTGTATGTGAAGCTCTATTGTTTAGTTTATTCAGTAGTATTTCTAACTATAACAAGGTATGGTTAAAACACTTAATTTAAAGGTAATATAAAATTGTATTTACTACTTACTAACACACTTTAAATTTATTAGATAATAATTTTAATACCATTAGTTTAATTTTTATATAAACTATTTTCGATATATTTTAATGCACTTTATTAGGTATTTACAACTACTGTTAAGCTGCGTTAAAAATCAAAATTTTACTTTGCAATTTTCCACTTATTTGATATTGGAAAATATTGTTGTGTGAAAAAGAAAATATTTCTAACTATAAAAATCTCATAAAAATACCTAGTACTTACAATTTTCCAACCAAAAACATATTTACATTTTTACACTTAAAAAGGCAACGTTTTTTATGTTATGCTTACTTTAGTATATAAAAGATACAGTAGAAATCCAATATTTCTTAAAATTTTTTTGGAAGAAAATTTTTTAAATAGAAAAAAGACCTAACATTTGTTAAAAAGTATAGATTATACACGTATGTTCATTATTTAATTTTATTTGATTTATTCATTTTTAAAAACTTTTTTACTTTTACCTCCCACTGTAATTCAGTTTATGTAAGTGCATATTTTTAATATTTTTTATACCTTACAACAAAGCTTTGTGTCATATCAGAAACTATGCACGAAGCTCTACTTTAGATTTTTATTACTTTAAAGGTTTATATAAAAAAAACAACAAAAGTAAAAAACAAAGGCATTGACTAATTAGACCTTTTTAGTCATTTCCTTTAATTCAATTTTATTTAATAAAATTTTTATTTAAAAATTTTTTCCATGGAAAACTTTTTATTATGAAATTTTTCAATAAAAAAATTTTCATTATAAAATTGTTTCTACAAAAAAATTTTCAATAAAAAATTTTTTATAGAAAAATTTTCATTAAAAATTTTTTTATAGAAAAATTTTCATTATGAAAAATTTTCATTAGGAAATTTTTTCTACAGAAAAATTTTCATTATGAAATTTTTACTACAGAAAAATTTTCATTATGAAATTTTTTCTATAGAAAAATTTTCTTTAAGAAATTTTTTCAATAGAAAAATTTTCTTTACGAAATTTTTTCAATAGAAATATTTTTTTTACGAAATTTTTTCAATAGAAAAATTTTCTTTACGAAATTTTTTCAATAGAAAAATTTTCTTTACGAAATTTTTTCAATAGAAAAATTTTTTTTACGAAATTTTTTCAACAGAAAAATTTATAGAAAATTTTCATTATGAAATTTTTTTATAGAAAAATTTTCATTATGAAACTTTTTCTATAGAAAAATTTTCATTATGAAATTTTTTTATAGAAAAATTTTCTTTACAAAATTTTTTCTATAGAAAAATTTCATTATGAAATTTTTTCTACAGAAAAATTTTCTTTATGAAATTTTTTCTATAGAAAAATTTTAATTGTGAAATTTTTTCTATAGAAAAATTTTCATTGTGAAATTTTTTCTATAGAAAAATTTTCTTTACAAAATTTTTTCTATAGAAAAATTTTCATTTTGAAATTTTTTCTACAGAAAAATTTTCATTATGAAATTTTTTCTACAGAAAAATTTTCATTATGAATTTTTTTTTATAGGAAAATGTTCATTATGAAATTTTTTCTATAGAAAAATTTTCATTATGAAATTTTTTCTATAGAAAAATTTTCAATATGAAATTGTTTCTATAGAAAAATTTTCATTATGAAATTTTTTCTATAGAAAAATTTTCATTATGAAATTTTTTTATAGAAAAATTTTCTTTACAAAATTTTTTCTATAGAAAAATTTCATTATGAAATTTTTTCTATAGAAAAATTTTCTTTATGAAATTTTTTCTATAGAAAAATTTTCTTTATGAAATTTTTTCTATAGGAAAATTTTCTTTATGAAATTTCTTCTATAGAAAAATTTTCTTTATGAAATTTTTTCTATAGAAAAATTTTCTTTATGAAATTTTTTCTATAGAAAAATTTTCTTTATGAAATTTTTTCTATAGAAAAATTTTCTTTATGAAATTTTTTCTATAGAAATATTTTCTTAATGAAATGTTTTCTAAAGAAAAATTTTCATTATGAAATTTTTTCTATAGAAAAATTTTCATTATAAAATTTTTTCTATAGAAAAATTTTCATTTTGAAATTTTTTCTATAGAAAAATTTTCATTATGAAATTTTTTTATAGCAAAATTTTCTTTATGAAATTTTTTCTATAGAAAAATTTTCTTTATAAAATTTTTTCTATAGAAAAATTTTCTTTATGAAATTTTTTCTATAGAAATATTTTCTTAATGAAATTTTTTCTATAGAAAAATTTTCTTTATGAAATTTTTTCTATAGAAAAATTTTCTTTATGAAATTTTTTCTATAGAAAAATTTTCATTATGAAATGTTTTGTAAAGAAAAATTTTCATTATGAAATGTTTTCTAAAGAAAAATTTTCATTATGAAATATTTTCTAAAGAAAAATTTTCATTATGAAATTTTTTCTATAGAAAGATTTTCATTATAAAATTTTTTCTATAGACAAATTTTCATTTTGAAATTTTTTCTATAGAAAAATTTTCATTATGAAATTTTTTCTATAGAAAAATTTTCATTATGAAATTTTTTTTATAGAAAAATTTTCATTATGAAATTTTTTCTACAGAAAAATTTTCATTATGAAATTTTTTGTATAGAAAAATTTTCATTATGAAATTTTTTCTATAGAAAAATTTTCATTATGAAATTTTTTCAATAGAAAAATTTTCATTATGAAATTTTTTCAATAGAAAAATTTTCATTCTGAAATTTTGTCTATAGAAAAATGTTCATTCTGAAATTTTGTCTATAGAAAAATTTTCATTATGTAATTTTTTCTATAGAAAAATTTTCATTATGAAATTTTTTCTATAGAAAAATTTTCATTATGAAATTTTTTCTATGAAAAAATTTTCATTATGAAATTTTTTTTATGGAAAAATTTTCATTATGAAATTTTTTCTATAGAAAAATTTTCATTATGAAATTTTTTCTATAAAAAATTTTTCATTATGAAATTTTTTCTATAGAAAATTTTTCATTATGAAATATTTTCTATAGAAAAATTTTCATTATTTTCATTATAGGCCTTTGAAATGGGCCCATTTTACATACAATATTTAAACAATTTAAGTTAACTTACTCATTTTGTGACTAACACATACTTATTTATATAGTTATTACTTTTAACCAAAAAACATAGCAAAATAATAAGAATAAGACAAAGGTCTTAGAAGGAAGATGCCTTGATGCACTTTAACGTTTATTGAAAATTCCTTTAGTCAGTCACAAGGAAACATATTGAAATATTGCATATAACAACACAAACATACAAATATCTATACAAACATGTATACGTGTATGCATGTAATTCAATAGAAAATTTGAGTATGTGGGCTTTGAGTTTCTCCCACTTTTGTTAAGAATTTCAAAATTTTATTTTCTAACTTAAAACTCATAATATTCAACGCCCCATGATTATTCGAATTTGTTTAAAACCACAAACAATAACATAAAAACAACAGCAGTAACAATACCATCAAATGCGTTTTTAAGCCAACAGCAGCAATAACAACAACAAAATAACAAAATGTCACCAGGAACTGGAAGTATGTTCCATTTACAACTAAAAACCTCTATTGCATTTACACAACAACAAAACAAAAAAACAAACTGTGATGATTGTCAAAGTGTTGTATTGTTATCGTCAAGTTTTTATTGCAAATTTCTCTCTCAATATTCTTCGACATGTGTTCAACTGCGAGTATTTAAAATATTTTCTTGTTCACTGGTTGTTTTATTTAATTCCACTTACCCGGAACCATTTGGCAATGAAGGATTCAATGAAGAGCATTCCTTGCCACAAGTTTGTGTCTTGAATTCTTGTTATGGTTTAGGTGCATGATGTGTGTTTATGTAAGTGAAGGAGTATGTAAGACATTTACAAATATTGTAGCAAATTTATTTATATTAGAAATGTGCAAGAATTTACGGTTGACATTGCAGCGGCAAAGGTAACAACAAATATATTACATTTAAAGTAATTTGTACTAAATATTTAAATGGAAAGAAAACACAATATTTTGATAGCTAAACGTCACATTGTGTCCGTCTTATATTACACCCGAAAGTTTTTGTGGAAAATTTATAGACGAAAAATTTTCTAAAGAAAATTTTTAAAACCAAAAATTTGCTATAGAAATTTATTAAAACTAAAAATTTGCTATAGAAAAATATTTATAACGAAAAATTTTCTACTGAAAAATATTTATAACGAAAAATTTTCAATAGAAAAAATTTTATAACTAATAATTTTCTATAGAAAAATTTTTATAAAGAACAATTTTCTATAAAAAAATTTTTCAAAAGGAAATATTTTCTATAGAAAATTTTTTTTATCGAAAAATGTTCTATAGAAAATTTTTTTAACGAAAAATTTTCTGTAGAAATTTTTTTTAACGAAAAATTTTCTATAGAAAATTTTTTTAACAAAAAATTTTCTGTAGAAATTTTTTTTAACGAAAAATTTTCTATAGAAAAAAAAAAAAAATTTCTATAGAAAATTTTTTTAACGAAAAATTTTCTATAGAAAATTTTTTTTACCGAAAAATTTTCTATAGAAAATTTTTTTAACGAAAAATTTTCTGTAGAAAATTTTTTTTAACGAAACATTTTCTATAGAAAATTTTTTTTAACGAAACATTTTCTATAGAAAATTTTTTTTTAACGAAAAATTTTCTATAGGAAAATTTTTTTAACGAAAAATTTTCCATAGAAAATTTTTTTAACGAAAAATTTTCCATAGAAAATTTTTTTTAACGAAAAATTTTCTATTGAAAATTTTTTTAAACGAAAAATTTTCTATAGAAAATTTTTTTAAACGAAAAATTTTCTATAGAAATTTTTTTTAACGAAAAATTTTCAGTAGAAAATTTTTTTTAACGAAACATTTTCTATAGAAAATTTTTTTAACGAAGCATTTTCTATAGACAATTTTTTTTGACGAAAAATTTTCTATAGAAACATTTTTTTAACGAAAAATTTTCCATAGAAAAATTTTTTTAACAAAAAATTTTCTATAGAAAATTTTTTTAAACGAAAAATTTTCTATAGAAAATTTTTTTAAACGAAAAATTTTCTATAGAAATTTTTTTTAACGAAAAATTTTCTATAGAAAATTTTTTCAAAACGAAAAATTTTCTATAGAAAACTTTTTTAAGACGAAAAATTTTCTATAGAAAATTTTTTTTAACGAAAATTTTCTATAGAAAATTTTTTTAACGAAAATTTTTTATAGAAAATTTTTATAGTAAATCTTTTATTACAAAAAATTTTCTATAGAAAATTTTTTTTAATGAAAAATTTCCTATAAAAAATTTTTATAACGAAAAATTTCCTTTGAATTTTTTTTTTAACGAAAATTTTATTAAAAAAAAATTTTTGATATCGAAAAAGTTTCTATAGAAATAATTGTAACTTAATTTTTTTCAACAAAAATTTTCTATCGAAAATTTTTTAAAACAAAAAATTTATTATAACGAAAAATTTCCTATAGAAAATTTCGATATAAAAAATTTTCCATAGAAATTTTTTCATAAAGAAAAATATTCTATAAAAAATGTTTTATATCTTAAAATTTTCTATATAAAATGTATGTAACTTAAAATTTTCTATTTTTTATATAGAAAAATTTTCTACACAAATTTTTTTAAATCGAAAAAGTTTCTATAGAAAATTGTTTAAAACAAAAATTGTTCCTTTTTAAAAATTTCTTGTAACCAAAATTTTTGTATAGAAAAATTTTTATGACGAAAAATTTTCATTAGAAATATTTTAATAACGAAAAATTTTCTCCAGAAAAATTTTTATAACAAAGCATTTTGATAGATAACAAAAAGTTTTCAATAGAAAAATTTTTATAACAAAATATTTCCAATAAAAAAAATTTTAATGAAAAATTTTTATATCAAAAAATTTTCGATCGCAAAATTTTAGTTACAAAAAATTTTCTAAAGAAAAAGTTTTTAAACCAAAAATTGTATATAGAAAAATTTTGTTATCAAAAATTTTTTATAGAAAAATCTAAGTAACAAAATTTTCCATAGAAAAATTTTTATAACTTAAAATTTTAATGATTTAGAAGTTTGTATAGAAAAATTTATATATATATAGAAAATTTTTATACGAAAGTTTTTACAACGAAAAATTTTTTTAAGAAATTTTTTTATAGAATATATTTTATTACCAAAAATTTTCTACAGAAAATTTTTTATAATGAACTTTTATATATAAAAAATTTTTATAACGAAAAATTTCATTTGACATTTTTTTTACGAAAATTTTCTATATAAAATTTTTAATATCGAAAAAGTTTATATAGAAATTATTGTAACGGAATTTTTTACCACGAAAAATTTTCTATAGACAATTTTTTAAAAAGAAAAATTTTTTATAGAAAATTTATTATAACGAAAAATTTCCTATAGAAAATTTCGCTATAAAAAATTTTCTATAGAAATTTTTTTGTAATGAAATATTTTCTATAGAAATTTTTTTATAACGAAAAATTTTCAATAAAAAATTTTTTATAACTTAAAATTTTCTATAGAAAATTTATGTAACTTAAAATTTTCTATAGAAGATTTAGTAACTTAAAATTTTCTATTTTTTATATCGAAAAATTTTCTATACAATTTTTTTTAATCGAAAAAGTTTCAATGGAAATTTGTTTAAAACAAAAAATTTTCCTTTTTAAAAATTTTTGTAACCAAAACCTTTGTATAGAAACATTTTTATAACAAAAAATTTTCGACCGCAGAATTTTAGTGACAAAAAATTTTATAAAGAAAATGTCTTTTAACCAAAAATTGTATATATATAAATTTTTGTTATTAAAAATTTTCTATAGAAAAATCTAAGTAACAAAAAAAATTTTTCATAGAAACATTTTTATAACTTAATGATTAAAAAGTCTTTAAAAAAAAATTGTATGTAGAAAAATTTTTATAACAACAAATTTTCTATAGAAAAGCTTTTGAAACCAAAAATTTTATAAAGAGACATTATTAGAATTAAAAATTTGTATGACTAAAAATTTTCTAGAGAAAATTTTGTATACAAAAATTTTTGAGAAAAAATTTTAAAAAATTTGTAAAGTTACAACTTTGTAAAACAATATCGTTCTATCTTAACTAATTGGTGAATCGGAGCTTTAACTTCCAATCTTTTAAAACGTCTTAGTAAGTCGACATTTTGACTTCAAATGAAGATTTTTTATCACTGTTATTAAATGCCCCCCAGATACAAATTTCTAGAGCTGCAGTTGAAGGTTCTCCTTTTGACGTTCAGTTCCATCCTCGATAAAGATATCGCTTAAATGAACTATGCATTGAAGTCAAAGATTAAACATTTCATCTCAAAGCTACCGATGGCGCTCCATTTTTTTTGCAAGTTATATTTAACCTGAACAATTTTTGAGTCATCCTAAAATTTCTGAGTTATAATAAAACTGCTAACTTATTATAAACCCGCTGACTCATATTAAAACTTCTGAGTTATGTTAAAACTGCTGAGTCATCCTAAAACAACTGACTTATAATGCAGAATCATCCTGAAACTGGTGATTGATAACAAAACAGCAGACTTATCCTAAAACTGCTGAGTCATGTTAAAATTGGTGAGTCATCCTAAAAGAAGTGAGTCATCCAAAAAAAGCTGAGTCATCCTTAAAATGCAGAATCATCCTGAAACTGTTGAGTCATGCTAAAACTGGTAAATCATACTAAAACTACTGAGTCATCCTAAAACTGCTGAGTTATCCTAAAACTGCTGACTCATCCTAAAACTGAGAATTGGTATAATTTATCATATGTGGCGTATATTTGATATGATCCTCAGAATACTTACACATATTGTAAATTTTATTACAATTCTTTTATATATTTTTGCAATTTTTAAGAGTTTTTAAGATTTTGTAAAGTATTAAATTTTGTTAAATTAACTACTTTTTAAATTTCTCTGTAAATCCTTAAATCTATTAAAACTTTAAATTCCCCAACACCACAAATCTGAATTAGTTATTCCAGAAAATAACAGCACCAACACATATTCAATGATAGCCTGCTGTTTTGCTTAAAGGGTTTCTAGTTTTAGTATTTTATTACATTTTACCAGTACAAAAACATATTTTTTTTTTGCTGTGGTATTTGTTTGTTGAATTTTTTAAGCCACCATCTTATCTGGAGGAGCTGCATTTATTTGCACACACACACACATACAGCCAATGTACAAATGTTTTCATAGAAATGCAAACACATATGGACTAGGGCAGACACAGCTGGTCTAATTTATAGGAATGTCTCCGAAAATAGTAAAATTGATAACAGTATCCACATATACCTTTTAATGGACTAAAGGGAAGTGTTCTTTTTCTCTTCATTGACATCAAAATATACTTGAGTATGTGAGCCTTCAATTCCGAGCTTCTTGGTATATTTAACCGACATAAGGGGTCTGTTTTTCCTATCTTTCATAAATATCAAAATATGTTTAAATTACTGGACACATCTTAACTTGAGGAGGTCAGCCTTCAATTTCGAACTACTGGGTATATTTGTTCTATTATATAGACCATGTACTCGTATGTGAACGTTCTTTCATAGAATGCCATGCTGAACATTGTTCATTTAAGGAAATTGTATTTGAAATTGAAAAATTGCTCTGGTAAACAGCGAAATACAAAACAATTTAACATAAACGAGCTGTTAAAAAAATATAACAAACCAAACTCCTAAGCATTATTGGAAGAGGTCAGTTATAGAAGTAAAATACGACTAATGCTTAGAACGGTATTTTATTATCTAAGATAGTTTCTGGTTCATTGTTAAAAGGCTACAGTGACAGGAAGGTATATTAAATTAAAATAAAGGAATTTTTGGCATTTTTCCTTAGAACTCAAGGTAAAATCTTTAAGTTGACATTAATCATTAAGGAAAAACATTTTTTGTTAAACATTAATTTAACAGGTTTTACAAACCCGAAATACTATAACCTAACTTTGCTTCCCACCAACACACTTTAATATTTGCTGTTTCCGTTTCCTATTTTTTCCCATTTTTTTATACACTTCAATTTATTAATTTCCTTTTTTACCAAAAAATAAAAACAATCTCACTCATATGCATAACTACTTGCATATTTCATTTAACTAAACCAAAACAATATCACGGTAAATGTCAGTAAAATGCAAAAAAGGATTAATAGAGCAAATATTTAAATAAAAAAAATGCAAAATATAAAAATACTAAAAAAGATAAGTTATTTATGGTTTATGCAAACAAAGCGTTAAAAAATCAAGTGTTTTAAATTGTAACTTGCAAAGAAACTGAATAAGGTCAAATCTCTAAAATTATCCACATTTCTATAGAAAAGTTGACGATAGGAAGACATTTCTATAGAAAGGTTGACGATAGGAAGACCTTTTTATAGAAAAGTTGACTATAGAAAGACACTTCTAAACAAAAATTGACAAAAAGTAGACATTTCTATAGAAAAGTTGACGATAGGAAGACATTTCTATAGAAAGGCTGGTGATAGGAAGACATTTCTATAGAAAGGCTGAGGATAGGAAGGCATTTCTATAGAAAGGTTGAGGATAGGAAGACATTTCTATAGAAAGGTTGACGATAGGAAGACATTTCTATAGAAAGGTTGACGATAGGAAGACATCTCTATAGAAATGTTGACGATAGGAAGACACTTCAATAGAAAAGTTTACAATAGGAAGACATGTCTATTGAAAAGTTGACGACAGGAAGACATTTCTATAGAAAAGTTGACGATAGGAAGACCTTTTTATAGAAAAAATGACTATAGAAAGACACTTCTATACAAAAAATTTACAATAAGTAGACATTTCTATAGAAAAGTTGACGATAGGAAGACATTTCTATAGAACGGCTGACGATAGGAAGACATTTCTATAGAACGGTTGACGATAGGAAGACATTTCTATAGAAAGGTTGAGGATAGGAAGACATTTCTATAGAAAGGTTGACGATAGGAAGACATTTCTATAGAAAGGTTGACGATAGGAAGACATTTCTATAGAAAAGTTGACGATAGGAAGACATCTCTATAGAAATGTTGACGATAGGAAGACACTTCTATAGAAAAGTTGACGATAGGAAGACAGTCCTATAAAAAAGTTGACGATATGAAGACATTTCTATTGAAAAGTTGACGATAGGAAAATATTTCTATAGCAAAGTTGACGATAGGATGACATTTCTATAGAAAAGTGTATGATTGGAAGACATTTCTATAGAAAAGTTGACGATAGGAAGACATTTCTATAGAAAAGTTGACGAAAGGATGACATTTCTATAGAAAAGTTGACGATAGGAAGATATTTCTATAGACATTTCTATAGAAAAGTTGACAATAGGAAGACATTTCTATAGAAAAGTTGATGATAGGAAGACATTTCTATAGAAAAGATGACGAAAGGGAGACTTTTTTTAGAAAAGTTGACGATAGGAAGACATTTCCATAGAAAAGTTGACGATAAGAAGACCTTTTTATAGAAAAGTTGACTATAGAAAGACACTTCTATACAAAAATTGACAATAAGTAGACATTTTTGTAGAAAAGTTGACGATAGGAAGACATTTCTATAGAAAAGTTGACGATAGGAAGACATTTCTATAGAAAAGTTGACGATAGGAAGACATTTCTATAGAAAAGTTGACGATAGGAAGACATTTCTATAGAAAAGTTGACGATAGGAAGACATTTCTATAGAAACGTTTACAATAGGAAGACATGTCTATTGAAAAGTTGACGACAGGAAGACATTTCTATAGAAAACTTGACAAAAGGAAGACATTTTTATAGAAAACTTGATGATAGGTAGACATTTCTTGAGATAAGTTGACTACAGAAAGACATTTTTTTAAAAAAGTTGACGATAGGAAAACATTTTCTAAGAAAAGTTGACGATAGGAAGATATTTCTTGAGAAAAGTTGATGATAGGAAGACATTTCTTGAAAAAAAATGACGACAGGAAGACGTTTAAAAAGAAACGTTGACGATAGGAAGACATTTCTATAGAAAAGTTGACGATAGGAAGACATTTATATAGAAAAGTTGACGATAGGAAGACATTTCTATAGAAAAGTTGACGATAGGAAGACATTTCTAAAGAAAAGTTGTTTATCCGTCTTGAGCTTAATTTAATTTAGTGGAACTGAAAATTTCGCTCGGAATATACTTAAATATTAATTGTATTAGTACTAACGTTGAAAAAGAATTACTACTCCTTATCTTGTTGTAACAAAAAAAAAATTGATTAGACTTAGGCTTTATCCATTCAAAACTTGGACAGTGTTCGGTGTAAAATCAAACACTTTAAATAACAACAATATGCAATAATGAAATCTAAATATTGTTTTTAAATACTTCTATTTAATGGACAAAAATCTAAAAAAAAAGTACACAAACAATTACTGTTATAGTTCAATTCAAATACAAAAACCCTAACAAATAAAGAACATGAGTGTTTTTAAGCCATTGCAAATGATAATAGAAAAATATTAAATAAATTAAAAAAATCACATATGGCTTTTTTATGAAAAAAATGTAAGCCAAAATTTAACCAACAAATTTTCATGACTTGCATAAAAATTTTAATCACTAATAAATTAATTTTTATCATAAAAACTCAATTTAAAAAATTGCAAAATTTTAAAAATTTTTAAGTATCCCTTAAAATATGTTTTTAATATCTTTTCTCCTTATTAATATTTTAATAATATCCTTTAAATTAATGGAACTGTGAATCTGTTGATGATATATGGTTTTGCGTTTCGTTCACTATAATTTTTCGTTGCTGGCAGGTTTTGGTTTTAGGCTTTTACTCACATGAAAAACAATTCCATCCATCCGTTTAATGTATCACACCAATATAAACATATATTTACATACATGTAAATGTTTAAATATTTTTATTGTTCCATTTTTTTATATATATTTTTTTCCTTTTATGTAAATAAAATACGCAATTAATTTTGATGCGCTTTAACGCTTTCTGACATTGATGAGTGTCAGCTTAATATCACGGAAAAAACATCAGAACGCCTAATAAGACCACATTTAACATATGTCAGTGTATCATTTTGTTATTGTTGGTCGGCTGACTGGATGGATGTTTGGTTGGTTGGTTGGATGATTGTCTGTTTGGTAGTTCCTCTTTTTATTTTATTGTTAGTGTTGCTGGATGCTTTGATTCCGCTATCTGATTTGTTGTATTATATAGCCCTATCTATATATAATTTGTATATGAATTTGTTATTGTTTGTCAAGTAAAGAGTTACTGCGGTTTTTGACTGTGAATAATACAGTAAAGAACAAACGAGGCAACAAATTTTAGCAAAAATTTTTAAAACTTAGAGAGAGAAAAATATTTCTATAGAAAAGTTGACGATAGGAAAACATTTCTATAAAAAAGTTGACGATTAGAAGACATTTCTGTAGCAAAGTTGACGACAGAAAGATATTTATAGAGAAAAGTTGACTGCATTAAGATATTTCTATACAAAAGTTGACGATAGAAACACATTTCTATAGAAAAAATGAAGATAGGAACATATTTTTATACTAAAGTTAATGATAGGAAGACATTTCTATAGAAATATTGACAATAGAAAGACATTTCTATAGAAAAGTTGACATTTCTATAGAATAGTTGACGATAGGAAAACATTTCTATAGAAAAGTTGACGATAGGAAGACACTTCTATAGAAAAGTTGACGATAGGAAGACATTTCTATAGAAAAGTTGACGATAGGAAGACATTTCTATAGAAAAGTTGACGATAGGAAGACATTTCTATAGAAAAGTTGACGAAAGGAAGACATTTCTATAGAAAAGTTGACTATAGGAAGACATTTCTATAGAAAAGTTGACGATAGAAAGACATTTCTATAGAAAAGTTGACGATAGGAAGACATTTCTATAGAAAAGTTGACGATAGGAAGACATTTCTATAGAAAAGTTGACGATAGGAAGACATTTCTATAGAAAAGTTGACGATAGGAAGACATTTCTATAGAAAAGTTGACGATAGGAAGACATTTCTATAGAAAAGTTGACGACAGGAAGACATTTCTATAGAAAAGTTGACGATAGGAAGACATTTATATAGAAAAGTTGACGATAGGAAGACATTTCTATAGAAAAGTTGACGATAGGAAAACATCTCTATGGAAAGGTTGACAATAGGAAGACATTTCTATAGAAAAGTTGACGATAGGAAGACATTTTTATAGAAAAGTTGACGATAGGAAGACATTTTTATAGAAAAGTTGACGATAGGAAGACATTTTTATAGAAAAGTTGACGATAGGAAAACATTTCTATAGAAAAGTTGACGATAGGAAGACATTTCTATAGAAAAGTTGACGATAGGAAGACATTTCTATAGAAAAGTTGACAATAGGAAGACATTTCTATAGAAAAGTTGACGATAGGAAGACATTTCTAAAGAAAAGTTGACGATAGGAAGACATCTCTATAGAAAAGTTGACAATAGGAAGACATTTCTATAGAAAAGTTGACGATAGGAAGACATTTCTATAGAAAAGTTGACGATAGGAAGACATTTCTATAAAAAAGTTGCCGATAGGAAGACATTTCTGTAGAAAACTTAACGATAGGAAGACATTTCTTTAGAAAAGTTGACGATAGGAAGACATTTCTATAGAAAATTTGTCGATAGGAAAACATTTCTATTGAAAAGTTCACGATAGAAAGACATTTCTATAGAAAAGTTGACGATAGGAAGACATTTCTATAGAAAAGTTGACGACATGAAGACATTTCTATAGAAAAGTTGACGATAGGAAGACATTTCCATAGAAAAGTGGACGATTGGAAGACATTTCTATAGAAAAGTTGACGATAGCAAGACATTTCTATAGAAAAGTTGACGATAATAAGACATTTCTATAGAAAAGTTGACGATAAGAAGACACTGTTATAGAAAAGTTGACGACAGGAAGAAAATTTCTATGGAAAAGGTGACGACAGGAAGACATTTCTATAGAAATTTTGACGATAGGAAGACATTTCTATAGAAAAGTTGATGATAGGAAGACATTTCTATAGAAAAGATGACGATAAGACGACAAGTTGACGATAAGAAGACATATCTATAGAAAATTTGACGAAAGGAAAACATTTCTATAGAAAAGTGGATGACATTTCTATATAAAAGTTGACGAAAGGAAGACATTTCTAAAGAAAAGTTGACGATAGGAAGACATTTCTATAGAAAAGTTGACGATAGGAAGACATTTCTAAAGAAAAGTTGACGATAGGAAGACATCTCTATAGAAAAGTTGACAATAGGAAGACATTTCTATAGAAAAGTTGACGATAGGAAGACATCTCTATAGAAAAGTTGACGATAGGAAGACATTTCTATAAAAAAAGTTGACGATAGGAAGACATTTCTGTAGAAAACTTAACGATAGGAAGACATTTCTATAGAAAAGTTGACGATAGGAAGACATTTCTATAGAAAATTTGTCGATAGGAAGACATTTCTATAGAAAAGTTGACGATAGGAAGATATTTCTATAGAAAAGTTGACAATAGGAAGACATTTCTATAGAAAAGTTGACGATAGGAAGACATTTCTATAGAAAAGTTGACGATAGGAAGACATTTCTATAGAAAAGTTGACGATAGGAAGACATTTCTATAGAAAAGTTGACGACATGAAGACATTTCTATAGAAAAGTTGACGATAGGAAGACATTTCCATAGAAAAGTTGACGATTGGAAGACATTTCTATAGAAAAGTTGACGATAGCAAGACATTTCTATAGAAAAGTTGACGAGAGGAAGACACTTCTGTAGAAAAGTTGACGATAGAAAGACATTTTTATAGAAAAGTTGACGATAGGAAGACATTTCTATAGAAAAGTTGACGATAAGAAGTCATTTCTATATAAAAGTTGACAATAGGAAGACATTTCTATAGACAAGTTGATGATAGGAAGACATTTCTGTAGAAAAGTTGACGATATAAAGACATTTATATAGAAAAGTTGGCGATAGGAAGACATTTCTGTACAAAAGTTGACGATATAAAGACATTTATATAGAAAGAAAAGTTGACGATAGGAAGACATTTCTATACAAAAGTTGACGATAATAAGACATTTCTATAGAAAAGTTTACGATAAGAAGACACTTCTATAGAAAAGTTGACGATAGGAAGAAATTTCTATGGAAAAGGTGACGACAGGAAGACATTTCTATAGAAAAGTTGACGATAGGAAGACATTTCTATAGAAAAGTTGATGATAGGAAGACATTTCTATAGAAAAGATGACGATAAGACGACAAGTTGACGATAAGAAGGCATATCTGTAGAAAATTTGACGAAAGGAAAACATTTCTATAGAAAAGTGGATGACATTTCTATATAAAAGTTGGCGATAGGAAGACATTTCTCTAGAAAAGTTGACAATAAGAAGACATTTTTATAGAAAAGTTGACGTTAGGAACACATTTCTTTAGAAAAGTTGACGTTAGGAACACATTTCTTAAGAAAAGTTGACGTTAGGAACACATTTCTATTAAACAGTTGACATTAGGAAAACATTTCTAAAGAAAAGTTGAAGACGGGAAGACATTTCTATCGAAACGTTGACATTAGGAAGACATTTATATAAAAAAGTTGACGATAGGAAGACATTTTTATAAAAAAGTTGACAATAGGAAAACATTTCTATAGAAAAGTTGACAATAGGAAGACATTTCTATAGAAAAGTTGACGTTAGGAAGACATTTCTTTAGAAAAGTTGACGTTAGGAACACATTTCTTTGGAAAAGTTGACGTTGGGAACACATTTCTTTAGAAAAGTTGACGTTATTAACACATTTCTATAGAAAAATTGACGTTAGGAACACATTTCTATAGAAAAGTTGACGTTAGGAACACATTTCTATAGAAAAGTTGACGTTAGGAACACATTTCTATAGAAAAGTTGACGTTAGGAACACATTTCTATAGAAAAGTTGACGTTAGGAACACATTTCTATAGAAAAGTTGACGTTAGGAACACATTTCTATAGAAAAGTTGACGTTAGGAACACATTTCTATAGAAAAGTTGACGTTAGGAACACATTTCTATAGAAAAGTTGACGTTAGGAACACATTTCTATAGAAAAGTTGACGTTAGGAACACATTTCTATAGAAAAGTTGACGTTAGGAACACATTTCTATAGAAAAGTTGACGTTAGGAACACATTTCTATAGAAAAGTTGACGTTAGGAACACATTTCTATAGAAAAGTTGACGTTAGGAACACATTTCTATAGAAAAGTTGACGTTAGGAACACATTTCTATAGAAAAGTTGACGTTAGGAACACATTTCTATAGAAAAGTTGACGTTAGGAACACATTTCTATAGAAAAGTTGACGTTAGGAACACATTTCTATAGAAAAGTTGACGTTAGGAACACATTTCTATAGAAAAGTTGACGTTAGGAACACATTTCTATAGAAAAGTTGACGTTAGGAACACATTTCTATAGAAAAGTTGACGATAAGAAGTCATTTCTATAGAAAAGTTGACGATAGGAAGACATTTCTATAGACAAGTTGACGATAGGAAGACATTTCTGTAGAAAAGTTGACGATATAAAGACATTTCCATAAAAAAGTTGACGATTGGAAGACATTTCTATAGAAAAGTTGATGATAGGAAGACATTTCTATGGAAAAGGTGACGACAGGAAGACATTTCAATAGAAAAGTTGACGATAGGAAGACATTTCTATAGAAAAGTTGATGATAGGAAGACATTTCTATAGAAAAGATGACGATAAGACGACAAGTTGACGATAAGAAGACATATCTATAGAAAATTTGACGAAAGGAAAACATTTCTATAGAAAAGTGAATGACATTTCTATATAAAAGTTGGCGATAGGAAGACATTTCTATAGAAAAGTTGACAATAAGAAGACATTTTTATAGAAAAGTTGACAATAGAAAGACATTTCTATAGAAAAGTTGACAATAGGAAGACATTTCTATAGAAAAGTTGACGTTAGGAACACATTTCTTTAGAAAAGTTGACGTTAGGAACACATTTCTTTAGAAAAGTTGACGTTAGGAACACATTTCTTTAGAAAAGTTGACGTTAGGAACACATTTCTTAAGAAAAGTTGACGTTAGGAACACATTTCTATTAAACAGTTGACATTAGGAAAACATTTCTACAGAAAAGTTGAAGACGGGAAGACATTTCTATCGAAACGTTGACATTAGGAAGACATTTATATAAAAAAATTGACGATAGGAAGACATTTTTATAGAAAAGTTGACGTTCGCAAGGCATTTCAATAGAAAAGTTGACGTTAGTTGACATTTCTATAGAAAACTTTATGATTTTCTTCTTCACTGTTTAATTTCCCAAATATTTTTGTAATTGTGTATGTTTTTATATTCTGCGTCTGTTTATTATATTTGACTTTTCGGTTTTTTCTTTTGGCGTAATTAAAATTATTGTTATTTATATGCCAGCTTTTATATTCATTTTTTTCCCATTTTCTCATTGTTTGTATGCATGTGTGTGTGTGCTTCCCTTTTGATAATATTGTTGTAAAACAGAGTTACAAAAACAAACAGCGGCAGCAGCCCTTTTATTATAGTTAGTCGTTTACGAAAAACAAATAGGGATACACAACATCATTATATGTCAGTCAATATTCAAAATTATTTTTTTTTTTTGTTGTTTGTGTCTGTATCCGGCCTAAATGGTGTTACAACATAACAGCTGCCTTATTTTGGGCAAAAATACAAAAACACACATGAACAAATACGCACTTTTTTTGGGTGTATAAGTAAATGTAAATAAGTGAAAAATGTATATGTGTATGGAAGAAATATTTATTATACTTTACCTAACAGTTTTCTAAGGTTATGTTGTCAAGGGAATTGGTAAAGTAAATACATTTGGTCTTCCCTACGGCCTACTCTTGAACTGTAGGGTTTTTATTTAAATAATCGTGCATTCATCTGTATATGAGTATAGAAATAAGAATAATAAAAATAACCCAATCGTCTGTGTTGGTGCATACGAAATCAAATAATAAGCATCACTAATTGCGTAAATTGTAACTGACCAATGCGACATTATGTGGTTGTTTAACAAAAGGCATACGCATTGCCATTTCCATTTCAATTTGGCTCTTAAAATTTTTTTCTTTTTTGTTTTGTTAGCAATGATGAAAATATTGTTACATGAAAATTTAATTTTATAGATAAATGTATGTTATTGCTAACATTAATGAAGTAGCTGGAGGTGTTTTTTATAAAACATACCCAAAACATAAATTTTGCTGTAGAATATTAATTATATTTTGTGATTGTAGAGGGAATAAAGCAAATAAATAGATTGAAAAAAAAATTAGGTTAAAATAAGTAGGAATGTTTTGTGGTTGATCACACTCTCTGGATATGTTACCCTAAAGCGCTGAGGTAGTATAATTATTTCAAGTGGAATAATTTGAATATACCTATGGTATTTGGTTGATGCTTTTCGATTTGATAAATATGTTAACTACCATTTACTAGAGGAAGTGTTGGCAACCTCCCCGGACTGCAAAGTTGGTACGCTGTATAAGCGAAATCCTCTTTCAAAATAAGCACTATTCTGGAGTCAAAAAGTCAAAGAGTGGTATTTCTTCGTACATCGAAGTACAACAAATAGAAGTGATTCTACAACGAAAAAATTTAACATACTTGTTCAGTTTTATATATATTAGAATAATTCAAAAAAGTTTCGAAATTCGTCGACCCCTTGGAGTACCTTCCTTGTACTCCTATATTGTCACCTATTTTTCTTCCCAATGTTAAAGTCGCAATTATAAAAAGAGTTTGATGAAATGCAACACACGTACCCTAGGGGTACCTGCCTTGGATTTAAAAAGTTTTTGATAAAAAAAAATTTCTAGAGAAAATTTTTTGATAAAAAAATTTTGGTAAAAAAATTTTCTATAGAAAAATTTTGATAAAAAATTTTCTATAGAAAAATTTTGATAAAAACAATTTTCTATAGAAAAATTTTTTTTAGAAAAATTTTATATAAAAAATTTTTGATAAACAAATTTTATATAGAACAAAATATATTTTTTATCTAAAATCTTTGTTAAAAAATGTTCTTTAGAAAAATTTTTTATAGAAATGTTTTTGATAAAAGAAAATTTATAGAGAAAAATGTTTGATAAAAAATGTTCTATAGAAAAATTTTTGATAAAAAAATTTTCTATAGAAAAACTTTGATAAACAAATTTTCTATAGAAAAATTTTTGTTAAAGAAATTTTACATAGAAAAATTTTTGATAAAAATTTTTAATATAGAAAAACTTTTGATAAAAATTTTTAATATAGAAAAACTTTTGATAAAAAATATTTATATAAAACAAAAAATAGTTTTTATCTAAAATCTTTTTTAAAAAAAATTTCTATAGAAATATTTTTGATAAAAATATTTTCTATAGAAAAATTTTGGATAAAAAAATCTAAAGAAAAATTTTAAATAAAAAAATTTTGATAAAAAAAATTTTCTATAAAAAAAATTTGATAAAAAAAATTTGTTTAAGGAAAAATTTTATATAGAACAATTTTGGAAAAAATGCCAATAGAATTATTTTTGATAAGAAACGTTTTTATAGAAAAATTGTTGAATAAAATATTCTTTATAAAAAAATTTTATAAAAATTTTTAATAAAAAAATTTTTAATAGAAATTTAAAAAAAAATATCTATAGAAAAATTTTTGAAAAAAAAAATTTTCTATTACGAAATCTTTGATAAAAAGTTTTCTATTAAAATAAAATGTTTTCTATAGAAAAATTTTTGATCAAAAAATGTTCTATAGAAGAATTTTTGATAACAAAAATGTTCTATAGAAAAATTTTTGATAAAAAAAATGTTCTATAGAAAAATTTTTGATAAACAAATTTTTATATAGAAAAACTTTTGAAAAAAAAATTGTCTATAGAAAAATTTTAGATAAACAATTTTTTATAGAAAAATTTTGGATAAACAATTTTTTATAGAAAAATTTTGGATAAAAAAGAATTTCATATGGAAAAATTTTTGGTAAAAAAATTTCATATAGAAAAAAAATTGTCTATAGAAAAATTTTTAATGCAAAAATTTTCTATAGAAAAATTTTTGATAAAAAAAAAAAATTGAATAGAAAAATTTTTGATAAAGAGAAATATGAAAAGAAATATTTTTGAAAAAAAAAATTCTCTATAGAAAAATTTTTAAGAAAAATAATTTCTACAGAAAAATATTTTATAAAAAATTTCTTCAAAAAGAAGAAAGACAAAATTGCAAAATATTTGGGTTTGCTTTTGTTCAGTTGATAATCTTAGCTTTTGCTTATGGCTTACAAACATAACTCTTAATGATTGTGTTTGTAAAATAGGTAATAATGCTCGACAAGTGCTTCGTTGGAATCAACAAGAAAGCGGCCGTCGTGTTGGTGTACCTGCTAGGGCGTGGAGAAGATCAATTGATGCGGACTTACAAGCAGCAAACTATCCATAGAATGATGTATGCCTAACATCTCGCAATAGAGTTCGATATAAAAGGATGGTTAAGGTCCTATGCTCCACTGGGAGTCAAGGATAACAGAAGAAGAAGAATAATGCGAGGTTTTCGATTTGTCTAAAAGTAGGAATACTCCACCTGATAAGGTGGCCTAACCAACCATCGAAACGCGTCGAGGAACATTTTTTGACTTTTATCAATAAATTGTCAATGTAATAGAAATAAATAAATGTAAGAGATCGAGATCAAGTGCAAATATTTTTTCTTTTTGAATAATATAATTTTTCTTTTTGACTAACATTTTTGAATAATATTTTTTGTTTTTTCAAAAAATTTCATACAAAAAATTTTTGATAAAAAAAATTTTTCTGTAGAAAAATTTTTGATAAAAAAAATGTTCTAAACATAAATTTTATAAAAATATTTTCTTCTTTACAAAAATTTTGATAAAAAAAATTGTGTTTAGAAAAATTGTTCATAAATATTTTTTTTTTAGAAAATTAAAAAAAAACATGAAGAAAAAATTTTCACAAAAAAATTTTTATAGACAAATATTTGATAAAAAATGTTCTATAGAAACATTTTTGATAAAAAAAATTCTCTATAGAAACATTTTTGATAAAAAAATTTTCTATAGAAAAATTATTGATAAAAAAAATGTTCTATAGTAAAAAAATTTTCTTTAGGAAAATTTTTGATAAAAATATTTTGTATAGAAACATTTTTGATAAGAAAAATTTTTATAGAAAAATTTTTGATAATTGTTGTTAAAAAAATTGTCTATATAAAAATTTTTGATAAAAAAATTTTTTATAGAAAAATTCTTGATAAGAAATTATTCTATAGTAAAATTGTAGATAAAAAATTTTTCTATAGAAAAATTGTAGATAAAAAATATAAGAAAAAAATGGAGTAGAGAACTTACACATTGAAAAATACCTTTTTAAGTTAAAAGTATAAAAACCGGTAACTCTGTTCACGTTTTCTTTGTTCTGTTCTTTTTTGTGCCAACCTCTGCTCATATGTGAAACAAAGTGTTACATTTACGAACATTAGGAAGGCCTTCTATCGATAGAATCACAATTTTTAAAACTTTCTCATATAACAGTTTTAATTGAAATCAAAACGATTGAAAGATAGATTGAGTAATCAATATCATCTGGAGTGAAGAAATAAAATGCGTGTGCAATTTGAAAATTTTTAAATTCAATTAATCCTCAAATGAAACCACAAACGTATGAGCACTTTCATGTAAATTAATAACAAAATTGTTAAAAATGTGTCTCTTGCCAATTATGTATTTGTTTGTTTTAACAAACCCTGTAGTAAAACTGGGGTCATGTGTCTCCATATCAACACTTTGTGTAACATCAATTCAAATGTCCCCAATTTTATTTCAGTACTGAATTAGTGAATATATAGAGACAACTATTCTAGTATATATCTGGTGACATTGTCAACGAATGTGTCAACATATATGTATATCAATAGGCCCCGATTTGATCCCAATGTCTCCATTTGGACCAAAAGAACTACAAAGTCAATACTAAGTAAATAGTTGTAATGTCTACTGGTAGATTTCGTAGGAACTCTAAATGTTAAATGTCAATAGTAGATAACATTGGATGGCGCAAAATAGGCAAGTAGTACTGGAGACATTGTCAATAGCAAAACAGTATTGTTTCTCTGACGGCATTTACTGCAGGGAACATACAATTACTAAAAGTGCCCAGTGGGAAAATTTCAAAGGTTGCCAATCTAAAGACTTTCTTGCCTTAGATAAACCTATATAGACCCTATATAGAAAGCACTACTCTCTAAAGATTGCGTGAAGATTTATCAATGTTTGTCATCAGTTTCAAGATAACATCTATTTCTATCGCGATACTATTAAATTGATCCAAACACATACATGTGTAAGCACTACATTTAACTCCTTACGTGTGTGTATCCATTTTACATTTCATGTATTTGCCTATTTTATTTGTATTCAAAAAATAAAAAAATCATTGACATTCTCTACTTTTGCGGCGTTCAATAAGCGGGTGTTAATTGCTTAAATTAATTTTATTTAAAAGTCGTTAAATCTTGCTCAACTTATTATGTCTGTTTCTGTGCTATTTAAACGTCAATTTTTCTGTTGTTGGTCACCCGCTGGCAAATTAAATACTCGTGTACTTATGTATGTATAATTGTGCAGGTATATGTGAATTATCAATAAATGAAATATTCAAACACGTAAACAGTTAAAATAAATATTTTTCAATATAACTTTTTTTGAATAAAAATCTACAGCACAGGAAATTTGGAAAAAAAACTGTGTATACACAGCAGCCAATAATTGAAAAGTAGTAAATATAAAAAATAAAATAAAAAATATATATAAATTAATTTTAATGCTATTTACAAGATAATTTCAACTTAAATTGTAAATAATGTAAAATGGTTATAATAAATATTGAAATAAATTTTGTAAATAAATATGAAAATTTTATTCATTTATGTATACAAATTTTAAAGGAACAAGAATTCCTTACCTGAACAAAAAAAATAACAACACCAAAGCAAATTATACGAGTCCTTCTATGTATATGTTTAACACCTATATATGCTTATACATATGTAAGTGTATGTGTCTTTCGAAATCTTTATGGTAGCACCAAATGCTGCCCTTAGACTTCTCTTCGAAGTAATTAAGATTGTAAGTACAATTGTTGCAAAAATAGAAAAAAAACGACTTTATCTTCATTATGTCTACACTTGCTTTTTATAACCACTTCATACTTTTTCTTAATTTCATATACTCAAAAGGGCGTTAAAAAGATGAATTTCATTTATAAGTTTTTAAGAGTGTGTAAGAAAATTTTATACTTAGAGTAAAATACATCACATCCATAGATTCAATGACAAGTAAGAAAGTGTTATAGTCGATATTGGTCGATTTAACAAAACCATACACTATAAAGGTAGGTATGGTGTAAAGGAAGATAAAAAGCAAGAATGTACAAGTACCTTGTTGTCTAAAATTTTCATTCTCGTGTCAGATCTCATAAAATTTGCAGAATCCAATACACATCTTTAAAACATCTCGATAACTTGGAATACACCGACGATTCATGTCCTGTCTGGATGTTATTATTTTTTAGATTTAGATGACGTCTAAAAAAAAATTAGAAAATTTTTCTTTCAAATTTTTTTTTTTTTTTTAATTTTTCACATAAAAATTTATATAGACAATTTTTCATCAAACAATTTTATAGAAAATTTTTCATATAAAAATTTTTATAGAAAATTTTTCATATACAAATTTTTATAGAAAATTTTTTCATATAAAAATTTTTTATTCAAAAAGAAGAGTATTTGCATTTGATCCCTAATCTGTTACATTTATTTATTAATGTAACAGACCAATTTATTGATTAAAGCCAAAAAATGTTTGCGGAGAAACCAAAGTCCTCGACGTGTTTCGATGGTTGGTTAAGCCATCTCTTCAAGAGGATTATCCCCAATTTAGACAGATCGAAAACCTCGCATTATTACTATATTTACAAACACAACCTTTCAAAATTATTTTCATAAACCATAAGTAAAAGCGTAGATCATCGACTGAACAAAAACAAACATTTTTCAGTTTGCAAACATTTTTCAGTTTTTATAGAAAATTTTTCATATAAAAATTTTAATACAAAAATTTTTCATATAAAAATTTTAATACAAAAATTTTTCATATAAAACCTCTTATAGAAAGTTTTTCGTAAAAAAAAATTTATACAAGAAATTTTTGTACTAAAAATTTTCTGTGAAAATTTTTTTACAAAAAAAATTTTTATAGAAAATTTTTCATATAAAAATTTTTATAGAAAATATTTCATATAAAAATTTTAATAGAAAATTTTTCATATAAAATTTTTTATAGAAAATATATCATGTAAAAATTTTTATAGAATTTTTTCATATAAAAATTTTTTTAGAAAATTTTTCATATATAAATATTTTTAAAGAAAATTTTTATAGAAAATTTTTCATATAAAAATTTATATAGAAAATTTTTCATAAAAAAATTTTTAAAGAAAATTTTTCGTATAAAAATTTTTATAGAAAATTTTTCATATAAAAACTTTTATAGCAAATTTTTCATATAAACATTTTTATAGAAAATTTTTCATATAAAAATTTTTTGTAGAAAATTTTTCATATAAAAATTTTTATAGAAAATTTTTTCAAAAAGAAGTGTATTTGCATTTGATCCCAAATCTGTTACATTTATTTATTAATGTAACAGACCAATTTATTGATAAAAAGCCAAAAAATGTTTGCGGAGAAACCAAATTCCTCGACGCGTTTCGATTTGGGATCAAATGCAATTTGTAATTTGTTATTTTTTGATAAAACTGCATGCATTTAGAAAATTTTTAATATAAAAATTTTTATAGAAAATTTTTTATATAAAAATTTTTATAGAAAATTTTTCATATAAAAATTTTTCATATAAAAATTTTTATAGAAAATTTTTCATATAAAAATGTTTATAGAAAATTTTTTATATAAAAATTTTTATAGAAAATTTTTCATATAAAAATTTTTATAGAAAATTTTTCATATATAAATTTTTGTAGAAAATTTTTCATATAAAAATTTTTATAGAAAATTTTCCATATAAAAATTTTTATAGAAAATTTTTCATATAAAAATTTTTATAGAAAATTTTTCATATAAAAATTTTTATAGAAAATTTTTCGTCTAAAAATTTTTATAGAAAATTTTTCGTCTAAAAATTTTTATAAAATATTTTACGTATAAAAAATTTTATAGAACAATTTTCGTTTAAAAATTTTTATAGAAATTTTTCGTATAAAAATATGAAATACCATAATAATTGAGTTTAACGTTTAAAAGTTCTTGAGTTATTTCCCAATTTTTTGTTCAACCCAATGTGGTATACCTGCTTTAGAGCGGAGAAGTTCAGTTGATACGAACTCGCAACCACCAAACAAACATCTCACAATAAAGTCAAGTATAAAAGTTTTGCTGAGGCATAATGGTCCACTGGGTGTCTAGTATAACAGAAGAAAATCATTCAGAAACCCCGCTTTGAATGATATTTTGTTCTAAAAGAGGTACAGTGAAAAGACGGTTAGAAAGCTATAAAAGAAATTGTAAGATAGTTTCGAAAACAACATAATACTTAAATCCGTTTGACAGAATTTTTATGCTTAGAAACGTGATAGGGAATATGTCGCTACATGGAAACATAAAAAGTGACGAAATATTGTCTGATGGCAGTTCAGGATTACTTAGTTAATAAAAACCACTCAGCAGATCGAGATATAATGACTCAGCTGTTTATAATGACTCAGATTTCTTAATAGGATGACTCAGTACTTTGTAATGACTCAGTAATTAATTATGACTTAGCAGTTTATGATGACTCAGCAGTAAAATATGACTAAGTAATTAAAAATTACTCAGCAATTCGAGATGATTAAGAAGTTAATGATGACTTAGCAGTTTTGGATGACTCAGTAGTTTAAAGTGACTTAGATCGAGATGACTAGATTATGCTTTACTTAAAAGGATGACTAAAAAAATTTGAGGCCCTATGCTCCACTTGGAGTCAAGGATAACAGAAGAAAAGGATGACTCAAAAGTTCTGGATGACTCAGTGTTTCGTGATGACTCAGTAATTCAAATGACTTAGCAGTTTGGGGTGACTCTTCAGTAAAAGATGACTTAGTAATTAAAATTTGCTCATCAGATAGTCAACTCGACTATGATGACTCAGTATTTTGCAATGACTCTGTAATTCAGAATGACTTAGTAGTTTAGGATGACTCAGCAGTTAAAGATGACTCAGTAACTTAGTATGACATAGCAGTTAAGGATGGCATAGCAGTATAAGATGACTTTGTAATTAAAAATGACTCCGCAGTTTAAGACGACTCAGTAATTTAGTATCACTAAGCAGTTTAGGATGAATCAGCAGCTAAAGATGACTTAGTAATTAAAAATAGCTCATCAGATCGAGCTGACCTAGTTTATGATGACTCAGCATTTTAGGATGACTCAGCAGTTTAAGATGACTTTGTAATTAAAAATTACTCAGCAGATCTAGATGGCTTAGCAGTTTATGATGACTTCGTAATGTCTCAGTAATTTAGTAAGACTTAGTAGTTAAGGATGACCCAGCAGTTAAAGATGACTCAGCAATTTAGTAAGACTTTATGATGATTTAGACTTTAGTTTATGATGATTCAGCAGTAAAGGATGGCTAAGTAATTAAAAATAACTTTAAAGTGTAAGGCATCCTAAACTACTCCTAAACTGCTGAGTCATCCTAAACTACTGAGTCATACTAAAGTGCTGAAGTATGACTCAGTAGTTTAGGATGACTCAGCAGCTAATTATGACTAAGTAATTAAAAATGGCTCATCAGATCGAGTTGACTCAGCAGTTTATGATGACTCTGCAGTTCAGGATGACTCACCAGTTTACGATGACTCAACAGTTTTAGATGACCTAGCAGTTTCAGATGAGTCAGTATTTGAAGTATCATTTGTAAAAGCTTTGGTGACAAGGAGCAGAAGCAGTTCTCTGCGCTGTCATACAGTATGGAACTCTGGCTGATGTATTTACTGGTCAACTTAAGGGTTATCCTGTTATATATTCCCAATTTATGACAAAGAGATTTTAAATTCCTTCAGATAATTTCTATAATTTTTAAGTGACCCTATATTTACTTTCTTAACTTAATTCGCCTATATTTATAACCTATTAAGGTCAAAGGCAACGAATTCCATACACTTTGATCTTGTACTCATATTCTCCAATTTCTTAGGCCAATCCTTGAAAGATTTTCCTCTACTTGGTTTTTCCATCGAAGTTTTAGACGTCCTCTTCTACGAGTTTCCTCGGGATCATTTTTGAACTCTGGCTGAAGTATTTTTATCCATACGCACAACATGTCTTAGGCAATGCACCCGCTGCTGTTTAATGCCCTTTACTATATCGATGTCAGCGTTTAACACATACAGCTAATGGTTAATACGATGTCGATATTCATTGTTGAAGCAGACTGGTCCAAAGATTTTTGGTAGAATCTTCCTCTCAAAAACTCCAAGAATAGCCTTATGTGACGAGTCTAGAATCTTTGGTCATGAGTTATTCATTTTTCATGTTTTCAGAGCTTTTGTTTAGTAAGGGACTAACTCTGACCTTTTCTTCTTTGCAAACCTTGAAAATTTTATTGACTCGAATATTTTCCTATTAAAGAGTTTTTAAAATCGATTTGAATGCAAAGGGGAAGCCGGTGACATATTGATTTTACATGATTCCTTTCTTATTTACCAGACTGTCATTTTAATCTATCTCAATCTAAGATCAAAGGTTGTACTTATAAAAAATTTTGAAAATATAAAAATTTGCATTAAGTAACAAAATGTTCTTCTAGGTATTTCTCAAAATTTTAATACCACTTTATGTTTTATTAGGTATCTAAAGTATAGCCACATATGTTGGCTTTTGATTTTCGTTTAACTTTTACAAATCATATAAATGCTTTAAAAGTTATATCAATTTTAGCAAAAATACATCCAAATTAATATCAATCATACGTCACGGTGTCTCTAGTATAATAAATGATAAATAAGTTAATATCTTTAAAACTAGTTGATACATATTAATAAAATTCAAAAGACTTAAAAACAAGATGAAAGGCTGTAAAATGAGGTATAAAAACTTAATCAATTCGAGACCCATCAAGTGCCACAGTGGGATTAAATTGGAAAATTTTTTGATTAATTATAAAATTATAATTATAAAAGTAAACATTTTTCAGTGTATTTGAATTCTATATTTCTGGATACAGGCTTACACGTCTCCAACATTATCACAAACTTAACATATCCTTGACAAAAACTTAATTCTTGTCCTCAAAAATACAAAAACATAAATTTTATTTTTTATACATTTTTGTTGACACATTTGCTGGGTGAGCTGAAAGCAATTAAAATTATTGTTGATTTTAATTGCTGGCTTACGAATAAAAAACACAACAACAACAAAAACACATAAAACAGCAGCAATCGCAACAAGAACAACAACAAGTATAACAATTAACTAAAGGAAACAGAAAACAACAGCAACTTTACTCTTAAACGGTAAAATACGAAAGAGTGAGATGAGGGTACAAAAAAAACGGAAGCATTATAGTAAGGACTAGAAAAAAAAGGACAAAGTCGTTTGTCTTATTTGTTCGTTCGTTTGTTGCTACGTTTGACTGTGATGGTCATTATATTTTATTTTCATTTCTAGTTGTTGCAGCTCAAAAGAAACAAATCTAATGTTTGTATAAATGTTGGTACGTCTTTATTCTGTTCATTACATGCATGACTAAATGTGTTTGTATGTATGTGTGTGTGTAAGAATGTTTCTCTATTTGTTGTAGTAATTGTAACATTTGTTATAACCTTTTATAATACAAGCATTATTATTACAAAGAGTCTAGCAACAATTTTCTTTTCTTTTTACACGGCTAAACTTTTAAGACCCCCTGTCCCCTTAAGAGGTAACGGCTACTGGCCAGAGTCATGATTATTATGATGACATCATGAACATTAAAATTACAACTAAAAGATGGTTTTTATTTCTTTACATTTTAGTTTTTTTTTTTCAACTCTGTCTTTCGTGAAAACCCTTCCCCTTATCCCTCCTGCCGCTTTGCAGACACCGTTAAAGGCTTTAGCAAACATTAATAACAACAGAGAGAGAGGGAGCTCTACCAGCAGCGGTTGAACACAGAAGTATAATTTAATGTTTTCTAAATTGTTGATGTGAAAAGTTTTTCCATGAAAAATAAAACAGTATAAAATTATAGTATTTCTAACAAGTGGTAGCAAATGTAAAGGGCGGGGGAAGCGAAAAGCACACACAGTTTTAAAAAGAGCAATAGAAATGTTTAAAAACTTTATAATGTTTTCATTTTGTTTAAACCTCAATGTAAATTAAAGAATTATTTTAGCAAATAATAAAAAAGAGGAAAAAAACACGATGAGTAAATAAATTAAAAAAGAGCAATAAAAAAGTTATTAGACAAATTTTAAACTTAAACACAATTTTGATATAAAATTTTAAAATATTTAGAATTTAAAAAAAAATATTGGATTTTCAAATTGAATTTTTTATAATCATAATAATCATAATCATAATAATATAATTTTTTAAAATTTTTTTAATATATTTTAGCCATAAATGTTGACCTTAGAAATCAGTTTCAATTTTTTAAATCAACGAACTTCTTCGAAAGTTATGTTAGTTTAAGCAGAATTACACCCAAATTAATATCAATCATACGTCACAGTGTCTCTAAAAAAGAAAATTTTATATGAGTTAATATATACAAATAAATTGAGAAATCTCATCTAAATTGTATATCTTTAGAAAAAGCATTTTTATAGAAATTTTTTACACATAAAAATTTTTATAGAAAATTGTTCATATAAACAATTTTATAGAAAATTTTTCACATAAAAATTTTTATAGAAAATTTTTCATATAAAAATTTTTCTTAGAAAAATTTTAAAGAAAATTTTTCATATAAAAATTTTTATAGAAAATTTTTCATATACAAAATTTTTATAGAAAATTTTTCATATACAAATTTCTATAGAAAATTTTTCATATAAAAATTTTTATAGAAAATTTTTAATATAAAATTTTTTATAGAAAATTTTTCATATGAAAATTTTTATAGAAAATTTTTCATATAAAAATTTTTATAGAAAATTTTTCATACAAAAACTTTTATAGAAAATTTTTCACATAAAAATTTTTCATATAAAAATCTTAATAAAAAATTTTTCATATAAAAATTTTTATAGAAAATTTTTCATATAAAAATTTTATAGAAAATTTTTCATACAAAAATTTTATAGAAAATTTTTCATATAAAAATTTTTATAGAAAATTTTTCATATAAAAATTTGTATAGAAATTTTTTTATATCAAAATATGATTTTCTATCCATATAAAACAATTTTAATAGAAAATTTGCATATAAAAAATGTTTATAGAAAATTTTTCATGTAAACATTTTGAGAGAAAATTTTTCATATACAAATTTTTATAGACAATTTTTCATATAAAAATTTTCATAGAAAATTTTTGATAAAAAAATTTTTATGGAAAATTTTTTATATAACAGTTTTCTATAGAAAATTTTTCATATAAAAATTTTTATACAAAATATTTCATATAAAAATTTTTGTAGAAAATTTTTCATAAAAAAAATGTATAAAAAATTTTTCATATCAAAATTTTATAGAAAATTTTTCGTATAAAAAAATTTTTATAAAATGTTTCATATAAAAATTTTTGTAGAAAATTTTTCATAAAAAAAATTTATAAAAAATTTTTCATATCAAAATTTTATAGAAAATTTTTCGTATAAAAATTTTTTATAAAATGTTTCATATACAAATATTTTTAGAAAATTTTTCATATAAAAATTTTTACAGAAAATTTTTCATACAAAAATTTTGATAGAAAATTTTTCATATAAAAATTTTAATAGAAAATTTTTTAAATATAAATTTTTTTAGAAAATGTTTGATATAAAAATTGTTGTCGAAAATTTTGATAGAAAAATTTTTTATATTAAAATTTTTTATTTAAAACTTTTATAGAAATTTTTGAAATATATATTTTTATAGAAAATTTGTTATATAAAAATTTTTATAGAAAATTTTTCATATACAAATTTTAATAGAAAATTTTTCATATTAAAATTTTTTTAGAAAAATTTCATATACAAATTTTTGTAGAAAATTGTTCATATAGAAAGTTTTTCATATAAAAATTTTTCATATAAAATTTTTCATATAAAATTTTTTTTAGAAAAATTTTCATATAAAAATTTTTATAGAAAATTTTTCATATAAAAATTTTTATAGAAAATTTTTCATATAAAAAAATTTTAATAGAAAATTTTTCATTTACAAAATTTTTATAGAAAATTTTTCATTTACAAAATTTTTATAGAAAATTTTTCATATAAAAATTTTTATAGAAAATTTTTCATATAAAAAAATTTTAATAGAAAATTTTTCATTTACAAAATTTTTATAGAAAATTTTTCATACAAAAAATTTTTAATACAAAAAGTTTTTATAGAAAATTTTTTATAGAAAAAATTTTTATAGAAAATTTTTCATATAAAAATTTTTGTAGAAAATTTTTCATATAAAAATTTTTGTAGAAAATTTTTTATATAAAAATTCTTAGAAAAAATTTTTCATATAAAGATTTTTATAGAAAATTTTTTTATAGAAATTTTTCATATAAAAATTTTTATAGAAATTTTTTTGTATAAAAATTTTTATAGAAAATATTTCATATAAAAATTGTTATAGAAAATTTTTCATATAAAAATTTTTAGAGAAAATTTTTCATATAAAAATTTTTAGAGAAAATTTTTAGTATAAAAATTTTTTATATAAAATTTTTTATTGAAAATTTTTTTTATAATAATTTTATAGAAAATCTTTCTTATAAAAATTTTTATAAAAAGTTTTTCATAGAAAGGCTAATCATGGTTATATTAATCTTTCTACATTTTTTGTTCGTCATGGTCATTTTACACAAGAAAATCCTTACAACAAAAAATTAAATTATTCCTTTTATTGCCATCTTAATCCGAAACCTTTAGAAGTAAAAAACCATTTAAAAATTTATAAAAAAAAAGTTATAATGTCTTTCTTAACAAGTCTCGATTAAATTTTTTCTTTCCAGTTTATGTGACTAATTTAACATAGAAATTATTATTGGCAAACATTCACAACCGTTTCCGCTATTATTTATTCTTCATTAAAAGTTGGCTGGCAAATAATTGCTGGCCGTTGTCCGCGCTGTCCGATTTCATAATAGAATATAATTTAAATTCGTTGTTAAATTCATTTGTGCTGTTCATAGCCACAATTATGCATAGATTGCAAATGAATGCATAATTTCTAAAGCCAATCATTTTCAGTTGTTTTCAACACATTTAAACTTTCATACATACATTAATACATACATTCGAAAATATATACATACATATACATAAATATATATATAAACATATTTCTGTATATGAAATTTAATCACACAGAAGCATATTTGCCAACTTTCAAATACTCACACATTAACAATATAGACATTAACTCTCATTGTTGAATGCTAAACTATTGAGCTAAATTCATAAATATAGTGGGTTTTCATTTCATTTTGTTATAAATTCTCAAACGTTTGTCTGTATTTTGTGTATAATACCAACAATATTGCAGTTTTTTTTCCATTCTCCCTAATTTTGCAATCATATTTCTGTAGGTTTATGCTTTGGTAAGTCGTTCACTGAATGTTTGGTTTAACAATAATTTTGTGCATTTTTAATATTTCGCTTCTGTGCGCTACACTTTCTCCAAATGGAAAGTTATATTAGTTTCAAGGTAATTTATGTACAGAATATCTTTATATTACACTAATGAATCTAAACTTAATACATTTAATGAAAAAAGTAGAACGAGACCCAATGTTTTTTTTTTTTTTAATTTTCCAAAACTGAAAAAAAAGTATACTTTTAGTTGTAAATTTTACCGAAACTAAATGGCAAAACCTATAACTAAATATGATCTTAAATAGTGCCTTGTGTTATCTTAAAACTTCATTTGGAGTTTTTCGAATCGCAACTTTACTTTGAAAGTTATAAAATTTTTTGCAAAAATACTCCAAAATTAATATCAATTATACGCTACCATATCCCAGCATTAAAATTACAAAAAATTCCATATTTTTAAAACTGGTGGAGCGATCTCGTCATCGCCCAGCATAAACTACTAAAGCTAAAGAGATGAAATTTTGGCAGCTGGTACGTTTTTCGAAGTATAGACCCATTAAGAAGGGATTTTTAGAAATTCGGCTGCTAAGGGGGTAAAATAGGGAAAAATAAGTAATGCTCTATATCCGGAAGTAAACGTGATAGGACTTAAATTGAAATTGCTTTGTGATCAAAAATAAGAATACAAGTGTAAATAGGGGGTAAAAATAACTTTGTGGTCCTTTTTTTAACGCATATGTATCTTTTGAACCAATCAACACAGAAACCAAACTTTAAAAAGAAAAAAATATCAAACACGTGTTTGGTACTTTTTTGAATTATAGAGTAAAAAGGGCCAAAAATGGGGAAAAAATATTAGTGTAGGTTTATTCTTCCTTATCTCTGTATATCACTTGAACTAACAAAGCTAGAAAAAAATGTTTAATGGGACGTCAATTGCCAAGTACAAAATATAAAAAACATATTTGGTACTTTTTGCTAATTTAGTCCGTAAAAAGAGACAAAAATGGGGAAAAAATATTAGAGTAGGTCCGTTCTTTCTTATCTCTGTATATCACTTGAACCAACAGAGCTAGAAAAAAGTTTAATGGAACGTCGATTGCCAAGTACAAAATATCAAACACATATTTGGTACTTTTTTCAATTTAGTGGGCAAACAAGGGAAAATCGAGAGGGCAACAAGGGAAAATTTTCTAAGCCAAAACGCATAGAAGCAAAAATTAAATTGATTTGAGATTTTCACTTAACATTTAGGGACACTTATTCTAAAATTCGGCCGCTTAGGGGGTAAAACAGGGAAGAAAAGCGAAAAATTAGTAACATCATATCTCCGAAGCCAACATTGATAGAAACAAGTTTTATTCAAATTGGATTTAGATGGCCTAGAAAAATAAGCGGACATGTGTTTGATCCTTTTTTAGAAATGGCACTAATAAAGGTGAAAAGAAGCAAAACCTATATTTTGGTACTTTGAACCATTAAATATAGAAACACAACTTATAACGCAACCGATAGGTAGTAAGAAATAATTAAGCACGTATGTGGTACTTTTGCGATTAATGGGGTAAGAAAAGGGAAAATATTTAAGGGTAGTTTTTGTTGGTTCTAAACTATGAATATCTTCTAGGATAATGAAGCCAAAAGTCTTACCTATAGATGGGTCGATTGACGTTGAAGAAAAATAAAATATGTGTTTGGTACTTTTTTGAAAAATCGCTAAAGTTATATCTTCTTAACTAAAAGTGATGGAATCAAAGACTAAAACTGAAATCAGCACTAAAATCTAAGGGAGGCGAATTCGGTTCTTTTTGTAAGTTTGGTCGTTTGAGGGTTAAAACAGGGCCAAAAAGGAAAAATATCTTCATATCTTCGAAACCAACATCGATAGAAATTAAATGTGAATCGGCTAAACAAATAAGGGAACACGTTGAAAACAGACCAAAAATATTGTCGGCAAAGCTGCTTTTTTATACTTTAAACTAAGGTATTTTTTTAATCTGTAGTTCTGATATTTTAAGACGAAAAAGTTGTCTATTCCATCATATTAAATATTTTTATCAAAAGTTTATAGAAAAACTTTTTTCTATAGAAAATTTTTTTTTATAAAAAATTTTTGGTAAAAATATTTTTCTTTGGAAAATTTTTTCGATAAGAATTATTTTTTATAGAAAATTTTTAGATGAAAATAATTTTTTATAGAAAATTTTTAGATGAAAATATTTTGCTATAAAAATATTAAAAAAAAATATTTTTCAATCGAAAAATTTTCTGAAAAATTTTTTTTTTTTAGAAAAATTTTTTATTGAATTTTTCTTCTAAACAAAAATTTTATATAACAATATTTTTCTATTGCAAAATTTCCGATAGAAATATTTTTCTGTAGAAAATTTTCCTGAAAAATTTTTGATAAAAAACTTTGTTATAGAAAAATATTTTGTTTTAGAAAAATTTTTGATAAAAAAAATTTTTCTATAGAAAAATTTTCGATTAAAATACTTTTCTATAGAAAAATTTTTCATAAACAAATTTTCTATGGAAAAATTGTTCGTAAAAGTTTTCTATTACAGTTTTTTTTCTAAAGAAATATTTTCAAAAAAAAAAATATTTTTCTATAGAAAAAATCCGATTTTCTGTAGAAAATTATTCTTAAAAAATTTCTGATAAAAAAAATTTCGACCGAAATATTTTGGATAAAAAAAAATTAAAAAAAAAAAATTCTATCCAAAAATTTTTTATACAAAAATTTCGATAAAAATTTTTTCTAAAGAAAAGTTTTTGATAAAATATTTTTCTAAAGAAAAATTTTTGATAAAATATTTTTGTGTAGAAAAAATTTCTAAAAAATTTTAGATATAAAAATTTTCCATAAAAAAATTTTCTACAGAAAAATTTTTGATAAATTTTTTTTTTGTAGACTACTACGCCGAACAGAGGTTGGCTCTGTTCTATGTAGCTCTTTTTGAAACGAAATTTTATATTCCTAGAGAAAATTTATCACATACGGACAGCGTTTCGGAAGCTTGCTCTAAATGGTCTTTTTTACTCTTTGGTTACATGATCACAATTTAAGACATTTTCATTATGTCTGAAGATTTCCGAGTACACTGAGAAATACCCTTTAGAAATCACTCTACTGTTGCGAAGCGGTCGGACTTGTGGTAAATCCAAGCAAGGAAGATTTAGTTCTTATATTCATATATACAACCATAAAAAGTTGTTGGAAGATATTACCCTTCTATGGAACTAGGTCTGAATGTTATTTTACTCTCACTAGAAAAAGTTGATATGAATTTCATCATTTTGCAACCGACATTTTATCTACTGACTGAGGTTGTATACGTTCTTGGTATATATGGAGCCATTTACTATTTAAAGATTTGCACTACTATTAAAATCCGACAGATTCTTATAGCCTTAGTTATGACAGGACAATTTTTCTTATATATTTACTTGATTTTACTAAAGAATGTATTAAGAAAAGGAAAAAATGATTTTTTCCGTAGTCCATAGTTACAATAGAATTAAAATTTGTTCTCGTACTTTGATTAAAATACAAAATTTATAAACAATTGAAAAAATGGCATGTTCATTGAAAAAAATTTTGAATTTGAGTAAAAAATTTTGATATTTCAAATAAAATTCCGAGACAAGGAATATTTCTGTAATATAGTTAAATATATCTTCATTTAAAATCCACTTAAATTTTTTAAATCGAATAACTTTTACTAAAGTTATGCTAATATAAGCAAAAATACTTCGAAATTAATATCAATCATACGTCACAGTGGCTCTAGTGGTAAAAAATCGTTAATATATTTATATTTTCAAATGCAGTGAAGCGATCTTAATAAAATCGAGTAGACATAAAGACAAGATAATAGGCTTTTGAAATGAGTTTTAAAATTATAATAATTTGAAGACTAACAGCTGACACAGTGGGCCAAAAATGACGAAATATTATCTGCATAATTTTTTAGTTTTTTATAAGATAATATTTTTAGATTTGAGTTATTTAAAGAAACAAGAGCATTTTACTTAAATAGCGCCTATATTACTTTCTCTATCAAAAACCACCTTTAAATTCTATGAGCTATATTATTATGGGGCATTATACGATCATTGTCTACCTTCTTATTATACTTTTCCTCTCAAAAACCACTTTTTAGTTTCTATAATACAGAACTGTGTTGGTATTATAGGGCATCATACGGTCATTATCTACCACCTAAACTGCCTTACTCATTCATTGCGAAAATTGTGTGCTAAACCACAGTAAATGTTCTATATCAAATTACCGTACAATCAAACAATTTCAGCGTATTATCATTATTTAACCAAAAATGATACAAATGGATGCTAAATTAAATTTTCGCAAACATAAAGTGTTAATGGTTCAATATGAGATTCAACAGTGCAACATTCCAAAATAGTTAAGGGTTCAAACCTAAGCATTTCCTCCTTTTGATTGAGGTATAGAAAATTACAAAATTAGAAAAAATTTCCAAAAATACTCGTACATAAACAGTAGATACAATTCTTTGTTGTAGGATTAAAGGCTAATGATATGTAATCAAATGGCAAGGGAACATTATGAGTTAGAAGGTTGTAAAAAAATACTCAAATTACATAAAATAATACCTAGAAGCCTTTTTCGTGTCTTTCTGGGTTTTAATAGGCTTTCGAAAACCTGCAGAAAAAGCGCTAAATTTGCATTGAAAATGTTTCAATTATGCTAAACATAATCTCAGTTACGCCTTTTGTAAATCTTTTAAGTAATTTGTATCACATGAAATGCTATGACAGTTTATTAAAGCCCTGCCAGGAATATAACACATTTTTATGACCATCAGATATAAAAAAAAATATAATAAAAAAAGTTACATCTTGGCAAGAAATTTATTTCTACATGAGTTAAACCCCAAAACTCATCACAAACATAAAGTTTTAATTTTTGCAAAAATAAAAATGGCCATAAAAATGACTTAACCTTAAGCAAAAGAAAGCTAAGATGTCTTTGCGAAAGGAAGGATCATTTATACCTACATTTGTTTTAGTAATTATATATATTATTTTTTGTATTTTGTTATGCTTTAAGGTTTTATTATATGACAAATATTTTAAAGAAGTTTTTACCCCCTTCATAAATTTCTTAACTTAGTCCTCACAAGTTAAACCTACAATACCTTGCTACCAAGAAAATTTGTATAAAACAAAAACAAATATTAAAATAAACAAGTCATTATTTAAAATGAAGTTTTTTGTTGCTATTTGTTTATATAAAAGTTTTCTATATTTGGTTTTCTTGTTTATTTAAATCAGTCGTGATACCTCGTCCCCTTAGGATATGCTTCACTTTTTTGTCAGACTGAAATTAAACGGCAAGGAAAAAAAGAATGAAAATTTGAAATTGCAGTTTTTGTTCATCAGTTTTTGCCAACAATTTACTGCAAGTGATTGTTGCAAAAATTTTGTACAATTTATATTTAATTATACACCCAAAATTAGTCACACAAAAACTAAAAAAATATTAAATGTTAAGCAAAAGTGAGCAGTTAACAGGGGAGTTGAAAAGGTTAAATATAATTACACTTGAAGAAACTACACAATTTATGTATAGAAAATTTTTCTGTAGAATATTTATATATCAAACATTTTTTATCAAAATTTTTTCTATACAAAATTTTTCATTAAAAAATTTCTGTATAAAAAAAATTTCTATAGAAAATTTTTTATCAAAAATTTTTCCATAATTTTTTTTTTATCAAAACTTATTCAATTCTTTAAAAAAAAAACTTTCTCAAAAATTGTTCAATAGGAAACTTTTTTTCTCAAAAATTTTTCTATAAAAAATTTTTTTAGAAAATTTTTTTATCAAAAACTTTTCTATACAAAATTTTCTTACCAAAAATTTTTCCATAGAAATTTTTTTATACAAAATTTTCCATAGAAAATTTTTTATCACAAATTTTTCTATGGAAAATTTTTTTATCAAAAATTTTTCTAAAGAAAAATATTTCTATAGAAAATTTTTTATCAAATGTTTTTCTTTAGAAATAAATAAACAAATAAAAATAGTTTCGCATAGAAAATTTTCTTATCAAAAATTTTTCTATAGAAAATTTTTTATCAAAATTTTTTTTTTTTTATGAAAAACATTTCTTTAGTACATTTTTTATCAAATGTTTTACTATAGAAAATTTTTGTATCAAAAATTTTTCTATAGAATTTTTTTTATCAAAAATTTTCCTACCAAGAAACTTTTCTATAAAAAATTTTAAGAGAAAAAAATTTTCTATAGAAAATTTTGTTTTAAAAATTTTTCTACTGAAATTTTTTTTATCAAAAATTTTGCTTAAAGCAAATTTTTTTATCAAAAAATTTTCTATGGAAAATTTTTTTATCAAAAATTTTCTTAAAAAAAATGTTTTTATAAAAAAGTTTTCTTAAAGAAAATGTTTTTATCAAAAATATTTCTATGGAAAAATTTTTTTTTATCAACAATTTCTGTACAGAAAATATTTTATCGAAAATTTTTCTTAAAGAAAGTTTTTTATCAAAAGTTTTTCTATAGAAAATTTTTTTTATCAAAAATTTTTCTTAAAGAAAATGTTTTTATCAAAAATTTTTCTACGCAAATTTTTTTACAAAAACTTTTCTATGGAAAATTTTTTATCAAAAATTTTTCTAAAGAAAATTTTTTATCAAAAATTTTTCTATAGAAAATATTTTTATCAAAAATTTTTCTATGGAAATTTTTTTGTCAAAAATTTTTCTACAGAATTTTTTTATCAAAAATTTTTCTATAGGAATTTTTTTATTAAAAGTTTTTGTATAGAAAATTTTTTTAGGAAAAATTTTTCTATCGAAATTTTTTTGTCAAAAATTTTTCTATAGAAAATTTTTTTATCAAAAATTTTTCTATAGAAATTTTATTTATCAAAAATTTTTTATCAGAATTTTTTTTATCAAAAATTTTTCTATAGAGCATTTTTTTTATTATAAATTTTTCTACAAAAAATTTTTTTATCAAAAATTTTACTATAGAAAATTTTCTATAGAAATTGATTTTATCAAAATTTTTTCTAGAAAATTTTTTTATCAAACAGTTTTCTATACAAAAACTTTTTTATCAAAAATGTTTCTATAGAATATTAATTTATTAAAATTTTTTGTATAGTAATTTTTTTTATTAAAAATCTTTAACGCAAATTTTTCTATCAAAAATTTTTTTCAAAAATTTTTTTCAAAAATTTTTCTTTAAAAATTTTTCTATAGGAAATTTTTAACTAAAATTTTTTTATAGACAATTTTTTATCAAAATTTTTCTATAGACAATTTTTTTAAAAAATTTTCTATGGGAATTTTTTTTTTTCAAAAATATTTCTATAAAAATTTTTCTATAAAAATGCTTCTATAGAAATATATAAAATTCTATAGAAATATCAAAAATTTTTTTATAGAAAATTTTTTTATAAAAAATTTTTCTACAGAAATTTTTTTTTTAATTTTTCTATAGAAAATTTGTTTATCAAAATTTTTTTTTTTTTGGTTTATATCAGTTGACTCCTTTGGTGCCTGCCTTGGGCAACATTTTGAACCATTTGTTTTTTCAATGATGAGAATTCGGCACACATCTGTTGATTGATCCAGGTTGAGATCCCTTGAGTCTTTGAAGTACCTGCCTTGGGCGCCATTTTTTACTTATTATTGTTCTAAATTCTTACTTATTATTATTCTTAATTCGAAATTCTCAAAAGAATTTTAAAAAATTTTGCACAAGTCTATAAGTTTTACCAACAGAGAGCTCAATCAATTTTGCTTGACATTCATCTACTCCTTAAGGTACCTGCTTTGAACCCTTAAGGTACCTGCTTTGGACCCTAATTTTCTTCTCAATAAAAACCGCAATTCCCAACAGAATTTAATGAAATTTGGCACACGTCTATTGATTGACCCCAAAAATGCTCTACTAATTTTGATTGAAATTCGTCGACTCCTAGAGGTACCTGTTTGGACTTACACTTAAATTCAATTCGATAAAAAGATTACGCCTAAACGACTGCAACACATTTTACTTAATTTATGCGTATTAATTTATGTGACTTTCTTCCAGAAAATTTTAAGCTTTGTTCCACGATCGATAAATTTAGGTGAATTGTTTTCGCTCAATCTAAATAAGAGACTTTTACCTTTTACATGGTTATGGTGAAGCAAGAAGCAAACCCGAACTAACTTAGTTTTTGTCCAAAGAAAAACGAAAACACTGAATTTTGTAGAGCTTTTTCGATTTCCTGATATCTCCTAAACTATAGACGAGATTAAGCTATTTTCTTCTGCAGATTTAAATCAAGGCTCCTTATCTTAATTAAAACGTAGTTTCCTTTCAATGAGTCTAAAAATAGAATTGGATGCAGCTCATTGTCTAAGAGAAGTACTTGTTCAAATTGGAATGTTGTGTGGGAACTATATATGTATATAATAGGTATGTTATAGTTTTGTTCATATCTTTAGTCACAGCTGAAATCTACTTCAATTATAGCTTTAGTTGTTGCTCTAGCTATAGTCATATTTATTAAGCTCTAGTTACAATTCTTGTAATAGTTCTAATAAAAGTTCTATTTGAACCTCAAATATAGTCACTAGTATATTCAAAGGTATTTTTGTCACTGTATTCCCTTTGTATGACTATAAAACTTATTTTTAAGTTCTTGTCCTTACATTTCTTTTTTACTCCATTTCCCTGGGAGTTTTAGTTTCTGTGTGTTACTTTATCCATTCTGGGAATTCGCTATGTGTGGCATATGACAGCAAAGAAAATTTGTGCTCTATTGCTTTATTTATATTTTTTTAGCCAAGTATTCTTTCCGTTTCCTGTATCAGAGGAGTTTGAGATTTTGAGTTTTGCTGTTTTTCATGTTTCTGTATTATTTTAGTGTATGAAACATGCGATTTTAATTTGTTTTTATAAATATTTTTTTTGTTTGTTGTTGTTTAAATTTTAGACCTCGAGGGCGTATACGCAATATTGTTTGTGTTTTGGTGTTGGTTTTGTAGGTGTAAAAAACCGATTATTTATTAACCTTCTTGTTTTTGAGCTTATATTTTTTTGCGGGTTTATTCCACTTTTAGTGATTGCTTTAATTTTACACTAGTCCCATTTAATTGAATTTGTGTTGTTGGTTTTTACTTTAGATGTTTTTTATTTTTTTTTTGTTTTTCATAAAAAGAAGGTGTTAACAAGTTGATAAATGACTAAAGTTTAAAGTTTGTTTAAGAAACGAATAAACTTGCAATTATGAAAAACTTTATTTAAATGTTTGAAATAAATTTTTACATATTACAAAAATATGAGTATGAGTGATTATGCAAAAGTATATGGAAATGTCAGAATTTTATTTTATAAATTAAAACAGATTCAAACCAATAAATATCTGAAACTATAACCAACTAATTTCGAAAGGAAAACTGTCTTGACACCAAAATCTCTAAAAATTAATAATTTACTATATCTGCCTTTTCATTCCCATTTTGTCTTAGAAAGACTAAAAATCTAAACAATAGCTTAAGTGACAACTTTACAATTATTACTATTTGCACATTATTTAACTTGTAACACATGACAAAAAAGCAATGAGAAAAAATCGCAAGTAAATTATCATTACAGAATGTGTCTGTATTTAAACAAAATAACACTCAACTCGTCCTTTTTCACACATACAATGACATGTGCATTTATGTCAATGTTTGTGCTCGTACATAAAATTGTAGTATCATCTGTTTTATGAAAACAATGTGAGAAGGATAAATAATGAATTAGCAGAAAAAAACAACAAAGTGATTAAATAAAAAACACAGATTTAAACTTATAAATTTAAATGAAATGTGAGCTAATACACACATGAATAAAAAACAAAAAAAACAGACAATTCCAGTGTGAGAATAAAGAATCAGAAGTAAAAGGTACTTTTTGCTCAAATAATACTTCTTTATTTGAGCACTATTAGGTCAGAAACAGAAACTCTATAGCAAAAAATATTTCTGTATTTATTGATCATAATTCTTGTTTAGTTCATGCAGAATCAGCAATAAGTAATAGAAGTTTCAAGCATACTATGAATAGACTAGACTATGACTAGACTATGACTAGACTATGACTAGACTATGACTAGACTATGACTAGACTATGACTAGACTATGACTAGACTATGACTAGACTATGACTAGACTATGACTAGACTATGACTAGACTATGACTAGACTATGACTAGACTATGACTAGACTATGACTAGACTATGACTAGACTATGACTAGACTATGACTAGACTATGACTAGACTATGACTAGACTATGACTAGACTATGACTAGACTATGACTAGACTATGACTAGACTATGACTAGACTATGACTAGACTATGACTAGACTATGACTAGACTATGACTAGACTATGACTAGACTATGACTAGACTATGACTAGACTATGACTAGACTATGACTAGACTATGACTAGACTATGACTAGACTATGACTAGACTATGACTAGACTATGACTAGACTATGACTAGACTATGACTAGACTATGACTAGACTATGACTAGACTATGACTAGACTATGACTAGACTATGACTAGACTATGACTAGACTATGACTAGACTATGACTAGACTATGACTAGACTATGACTAGACTATGACTAGACTATGACTAGACTATGACTAGACTATGACTAGACTATGACTAGACTATGACTAGACTATGACTAGACTATGACTAGACTATGACTAGACTATGACTAGACTATGACTAGACTATGACTAGACTATGACTAGACTATGACTAGACTATGACTAGACTATGACTAGACTATGACTAGACTATGACTAGACTATGACTAGACTATGACTAGACTATGACTAGACTATGACTAGACTATGACTAGACTATGACTAGACTATGACTAGACTATGACTAGACTATGACTAGACTATGACTAGACTATGACTAGACTATGACTAGACTATGACTAGACTATGACTAGACTATGACTAGACTATGACTAGACTATGACTAGACTATGACTAGACTATGACTAGACTATGACTAGACTATGACTAGACTATGACTAGACTATGACTAGACTATGACTAGACTATGACTAGACTATGACTAGACTATGACTAGACTATGACTAGACTATGACTAGACTATGACTAGACTATGACTAGACTATGACTAGACTATGACTAGACTATGACTAGACTATGACTAGACTATGACTAGACTATGACTAGACTATGACTAGACTATGACTAGACTATGACTAGACTATGACTAGACTATGACTAGACTATGACTAGACTATGACTAGACTATGACTAGACTATGACTAGACTATGACTAGACTATGACTAGACTATGACTAGACTATGACTAGACTATGACTAGACTATGACTAGACTATGACTAGACTATGACTAGACTATGACTAGACTATGACTAGACTATGACTAGACTATGACTAGACTATGACTACAAAGAAGTATATATGAAGATTTTTAACTAATTTTCTCAGTTTCGTACCAAAATATTTAGGCCAATGTCTATCATCTCTGTAACAGTTTCAAATAAGTGAAAGGAGAGAACAGCAACAACATTTGTTAATTTTTTTTTTGCTTTTCAGAGAAATAATTTTGAAAAATTTATAAACAAAGTGGAAAAAAGGATTTCTGTTTTAACGAACGTTAATGCCAGTAAGTAAATGTATACACTTGTGTAAATGTATGTATGTAATACACATATTTCAATGAGTGTATGTGTGTTAGTATAAATGAATGAATGCATTCATGTGTATGTAAATAGTTAGTTTATGCCAAGTCATTAAATATTTATAATTCATAATATAAACAGCATAACTTACACACAACTAAATCTTTGCACATACTAACACACCCAGCCACGTGTAAACTATACAGTGAGTTTCCATACATAGAAGCTGAAGGAGGTATACTGCTCCCCCCTCCTCACTCCCCTCGTTTACATACCCATATTTTGTAATGTTTGTATGATTAAGTGTGTAAAATATGAAAAAACATTAAAAATTTGTAGTCATACAAGCACTTTTCAACGTTTTTAACATGTTTTGTAATGCTATAAACATGTATTTGTGTGACTAAGTGTTTATGTGTATGTGCGTATGTTTGCTTTATGAATTTGAAGGACGAAAAGTGGAGTTACTTTTTTTCAAATAAACTACCTACCTACATACATATATGCTATTATTATATTTCCTTGGTTCCAGGGTTGAGTAGCATCATGAAAAAATATGCACACATTTTTTAATGGTTTACCTTAACTGGTGAATGCTGATGCTGGCAATGGTGGTGTAAATAATATTAACCCTAATTATTGTAGTAGCAAGTCAAATGAGGAAAGAACAGCAACAACAACAAAAACAGCAACCGAAACAAACATAATTATTACCACATTAACGGCAAGAAAACATAGGAACGATTTTAAATCGTATGAAATTAAATGGAATTTGTTATGCGCTATTTTATGGGCTCATGTGCAAGGAAAGGGCAAAGTGTCAAATTAAAAAAAAAAACTGGTCGATTTGGTGTTTTCTAGAAGATATTAGGGTAAACTATGAAATAACTGATATCGATGAGAACTATAGATTCGAGATTGCAAAAGAATTTGTCAACATAAGTATACAATAAGTTTCGAAATCAAATGTAGAATCTTACTGGTCAATCGATAAATTGTAACGAAAACTCTAGCTGAATTATTGTAGTTCTAAAACAGCTGAATTATAAAATAATTCAAATACTTTTATAGAACTTTGGGTTTTAAGTTTAAATTATTGATAAAAATCTTGCTGAATTGCATTTAAAGTAGCTGAATTGCAATTTGATTTAAAATTTTATGAAAAACATTACAAAATATACCTTAGCTAAGAAAAAGACTCTAGCTGAATTGTCTATAACGCAGCTAAAAAACAAGTAAAATTATAAAAATTCCTTAAAACATGATAAATTGTAAAGAAAAGACCAGATGAATTAGAGTTAAGGCCACAGAATTATGATATCTATCAAACAGTTTTAAAGAATTTTAATTTTTGAGTTAAAATTATTGATAAAACTCTTGCTGAATTGCAATTTAATTTTTCTAAATTGGAATTTTAATTGATATTTTGTGAGAAGAACTACAAAATATACTTTTGCTAAGCCAAAGGGTCCAGTTGTATTGTCTATAAATCAGCTATAAAACAAGATTTATTGATAAAAATTTCTTAAAACGTGATAAATTGTAAAGAAAACACCAGCTGAATTAGATTTAAAGCCGCTAAATTATAAGATTTATCAAAAGTTTTTATAGAATTTTTATTTTTGAGTTAAAAATATTGATAAAACTCTTGCTGAATTCCATATAAAGTAGCTAAATTGCAATTTCAATTGAAATTTCGTGAGACTTCAGCTCAGCAAAAAATTCTAGCTGAATTGTCTATAACGCAGCTAAAAACAAGATTTATTGAAAAAAATTTATAAAAATTCTTCAAAATATGATAAATTGTTAATAAAACACCAGCTGAGTTAGATTTAAAGCCGCTGAGTTTTAAGTTTAATCAAACATTTCTAAAGAGTTTTCATTTTTGACTTAAAATTATTGATATAAAGCTTGCTGAATTGTATTTAAGTCAGCTGTATTGCAATATTAGTTGAAATATCGTGATAAAAATTACAAAATATATTTCAGCTTATCAAAAGGCTCTAGCTGAATTGCCTGTAAAGCAGCTAACTAACAAGATTTCTTTAGTAAGGTTATAAAGGACCCTTATACTAAATTGGAATTTTAATTGATATTTTGTGAGAAGAACTACAAAATATACTTTTGCTAAGCCAAAGGGTCCAGTTGTATTGTCTATAAATCAGCTATAAAACAAGATTTATTGATAAAAATTTCTTAAAACGTGATAAATTGTAAAGAAAACACCAGCTGAATTAGATTTAAAGCCGCTAAATTATAAGATTTATCAAAAGTTTTTATAGAATTTTTATTTTTGAGTTAAAAATATTGATAAAACTCTTGCTGAATTCCATATAAAGTAGCTAAATTGCAATTTCAATTGAAATTTCGTGAGACTTCAGCTCAGCAAAAAATTCTAGCTGAATTGTCTATAACGCAGCTAAAAACAAGATTTATTGAAAAAAATTTATAAAAATTCTTCAAAATATGATAAATTGTTAATAAAACACCAGCTGAGTTAGATTTAAAGCCGCTGAGTTTTAAGTTTAATCAAACATTTCTAAAGAGTTTTCATTTTTGACTTAAAATTATTGATATAAAGCTTGCTGAATTGTATTTAAGTCAGCTGTATTGCAATATTAGTTGAAATATCGTGATAAAAATTACAAAATATATTTCAGCTTATCAAAAGGCTCTAGCTGAATTGCCTGTAAAGCAGCTAACTAACAAGATTTCTTTAGTAAGGTTATAAAGGACCCTTATACATGACAAATTGTAAAGAAACTCTAGCTGAATTAGTTTCAAAGCACCTGAATTAGATAATAATTTAAATATTTTTAAAGAAATTTGGTTTCTGTGTTAAAATTATTAATAAAAGTCTTGCTGAATTGCATTTAAAGTAGTTGAATTGCAATTTTGATTGAAACTTTGTGAGAAAAACTACAAAATATTCTTCAGCTAAGCAAAAGGGCCCAGCTGAATTGTCTATAACTAAAAACAAGATTTATTAATCAAAATTATTAAAATTCCTTAAAGCATTATAAATTGTAGAGAAAGCACCAGCTGAATAAGATTTAATACCACTGAATTATAAGATTATTCAAACATTTTTTTAGATATTTAATTTTTTAGTAAAAAATATTGATATAAAACTTGCTGAATTGCATTTAAAGCATCTGAATTGCAGTTCTAATTGAAATCTTTTGAGAGAAATTACAAAATATACTTCAGCATTTTAAGCTGCTGAATTGTAATATTAGTTGAAGGATCGCTAGAAAGGGTACAAAACATACTTCAGCGATACAAAAGGCTTTAGCTGAATTGTCTATAACGCAGCTAAAAAATAAGATTTATTGAGGAAAATTATAAAAATTCCTTAAAACATGATAACTTAAAAAAAAACACTAGCTGAATTAGTTTTAAAGTAGTTAAATCAAAAGATTAGTTAGATATATTCGCAGATGTATAATTTGGAAGTAAAAATTATTGTTAAAACTCTTGCTGAATTGCATTTAAAGTAGCTGAATTGCAATTTTATTTGATAGTTCATGAGAAAAATGATAAGATATATATTTAGTGAAAGAAATTTATTTAAATTAAGTGTTTTAAAAAAACTAAGAGAAATTTTTAGATATCACATTTTATTAAACTTTTTTATTCGACTTAGAATCAGGTCATTTCCTTTTGTAAATTGGATTCTCCTTCAAATTTCAATAGGGCACCCTAAAAATAGACTATATCTTTAAACTGGAAAAAAGGACAAAAATTAAACATAAGATAAAACAAGAAAATTACATAGAAAAACATGACAAAATATTTTCTGTTAAGAATTTCAGCAAAAAAAAAAAAAATACCGAAAATGTATGTAAATTTTCCAACACATATGAATATTTATGTTTTTATTTGAAATGTGAATAAGTATAAGTAAGTTAGTGTGTATGTGAGAGGGAAAGAGTTTTTGTTAACCAACACATAAACATTAATAAAGCTTTCACCTCATAACGAAGAACACACACACACACTTACACTTATTTCTGTGGAAAATAGACAATAAAACAGAAAATGAGTTAAAAATCATAACATTACAAGCATTTTTTGTTATCATCATCTTTTTCAACTAATGAGATTAAAAACATGAAAATTCCATTAATATTCTTCTTTTGGAGCAAAATGAAAAATTACTATATGGAAAAACAAGAAAATTTTTAGATTTTATGATTTTCTGTTTTTTTTTTTCAGTTTATTTTTTTGTTTTATATTTTAAAGAGTATAAAAGAGTTTTGAATAATTTGCTATTAACCCTGAAGTTTTATAAAAAAAAAAATATTTTAAGGCAATACTTTCTCTAGATTAGCATTTATACAAACATTTATTTCGACAAATGGAAAACATATACTTTTTTAAATGCAAATATTGTCATTTAGAGTAGGGGGACAGTTTTATAAGTCAAAATATTTTTATGTGAAACTAAAGCCCATACAAAAATTTAGCCTGACTTATAAGCCAGAGTCATTTAGAACTTTAGATTTTGGCTTAGCTTAATCCTTTATGTCATTAGAAATATTGGGAAAAATAGGCCTTTTTTAATGATACATAACGTTTGCTGAATTGCATTTAAAGCTGCTGAATTGCATTATTTTCTGAATAATCGTGAGAAAAATTACAAATTATACTTTATCTAAGCAAAAGAGTCTAGCTGAATTTTCTGTAACGCAGTTATAAAATAAAATTTAGTTAGTAAAATTATAAAAATTCCTTAAAACACGATAAATTGTTAAGAAAATCCTTTAAAACTCTAACTAAATTAGATTTAAAGTAGTTGAATCAAAAGATTAGTTGAAGATTTTTGTAGATTTAAAATTTTGAAATAAAATCATTGTTTAAACTCTTGCTAAATTACATTTAAAGTAACCGAATTGTAATTTTAATTGAAATTTGTAAAAAAAAACTACAAAATGTACTTTCGCTAAGCAATAGTTTCTAGGTGAATTGCCTATAAAGTAGCTCACTTACAGGATTTACTGAGTAAACTTCTGAAAATCCCTTATACATAATAAATTGTTAAGAAAATCCTAGCTGAATTAGTTTCAAAGTAGCTGAATTATAATATTATTTAAATATTTTTTAAGAAGTTTACATTTTGAGTTAAAATTATTGATAAGAATCTTGCTGAATTGCATTTAAAGTAGCTGAATTGCAATTTTAATTGAAATTTTGTGAGAAAAACTACAAAATATATTCAAGCTAAGCAAAAGTGTCAAGCTGAATTGTCTATAAGTTAGCTAAATAACAAGATTTATTGATAAAAATTATAAAAATTCCTTAAAACAATACAAAATAAAACTCACGATACAAATCTGTCTGTTTGAAATAGGTCTCTTTTTAAATGATACATAAAGCTTGCTGAATTGCATTTAAAGCAGCTGAATTGTATTATTTGTTAAACAACCATGAAAAATTACCAAATAAATCTAATCTAAGAGTCTATCTGAATTGTCGATAACGCAGTTTTAAAAACAAGATTTATTTAGTAGAATTATGAAAATTCCTTAAAACATGATAAATTGTTAAGAAAACTCTAGCTGAATTAGATTTTAAGCAGTTGAATCAAAAGATTAGTTAAAGATTTTTGTAGATTTATAATTTTGAAGTAAAAATTGTTGTTACAATTTTTGGTAAATTGCATTTAAAGTAGCTGAATTTTAACTGAAATTTTGTAAAAAATAACTACAAAATATACTTCTGCTAAGCAATGGGGTCTTTGTTATTTGCCTATAAATAGCTCACTAACAAGATCTATTGAGTAAAGTTACACAAATCTTTTATATGTGATAAATTGCAAAGAAAACTCTAGCTGAATTAGTTTGAAAGCAGCTGAATTATAATATAATTTAAATATTTTTTTAATTTTTATTTTTGAGTTAAAATTTATGATAAAACTCTTGCTAAATTGCATTTAAAGTAGATGAATTGCAATTTTAATTGAAATTTTGTAACAAAAACTATGAAAGGGTCCAGCTGAATTGTCTATCCTAGTCTGTCTTTTCGTCTGTATATCTGTCTGTCTGTCTGTCTGTCTGTCTGTCTGTCTGTCTGTCTGTCTGTCTGTCTGTCTGTCTGTCTGTCTGTCTGTCTGTCTGTCTGTCTGTCTGTCTGTCTGCCTGTCTGTCTGTCTGTCTGTCTGTCTGTCTGTCTGTCTGTCTGTCTGTCTGTCTGTCTGTCTGTCTGTCTGTCTGTCTGACTGTCTGTCTGTCTGTCTGTCTGTCTGTCTGTCTGCCTGTCTGTCTGTATGTCTGTCTCTCCGTTCGCCCCTGGAATCACATTAATACTGGAATCACATTTGCAACTATTGGTCAGTATATAAAATTTAATAGAAATCGGTCCATATTTGACTATAGCTTTCATATAAATACTAAAGCTACTGCAACAGAGTTCATAATTTCATAATTTCTCTGAAATTATTAACGCTAGAATGATCACTTGGCAAATACCAAATGGTACTTCTCCTATATCTCAAAAACTGAATCTTAATTTCCTTAAAGTTATCAACACCAGCATGATGATGTGATGTGTATTTGACCAATCCTCTGACATATTGTCATTGTGATCAACATTTGAAAATAAATGTTTTATTTTTGAGATTTTACAAAGAAATAAAAACCCCTTTAACAGAACAATAATTTCAACATTTCTATTATTTGGTCGTTTTCGTTTTAACATACATACGTATCAACATACGTTTTTAACTGCGTAATGTAAATATAATAGCAATTTTGTTCACCTGGATGTAAGTAAGTAGTACATCAACACTTTACACACATCTTCACTTACTCACCAGCTTTTACTAACTAACACATGTGCACTTAATATGAATGTAAATATGTTTTGTAATTTTAAAATGTTTTTTTTTTCTCATACATATTTTCCTTTATATTCATTAGTCAGAGTCTGGAAAAACACATACACTAGAACATATGCAAGAGCAGAAAAAAAGATAAAGCCTTCTTGGTGTAAGTGTTTGAGATCGTGCTATTGTAAATTACATATGCCAGGACGTTGTAAAGTTTGAGTATGCATGTATAAGCGTTGTTTACCTTAGTATTTGTTGTTAATGTATTTTTGTATGCTCTTGTTGTTATTGTTGTTGTTGTTGTAATGTTATAAGGTGCAAATTCATGTAAACGACTTATGACATCTAGAAAAAGTACTTTTTAATGTCGTTATTTATTTTTCTGAGTTATTTTTAAAACATTTTTTGTTTAAACGAAAACATTAACACCAGCAAATTTTTATATAGCAATAATATCAGTATTTTCGTTAGCATTATTTGAACCCTTTGTATCCCCCTCCCCCTAGCTTAATAACTGGCTATTGTTTCAAGGCTATAGTTTAAATTAGTAGAATAATAGGTTTAAGTACTATTATCGGGTGTTTTTTTTATCGAATTAGTCGCTCTAAAGAACGATTGTCTACCGTGTAAAATGAAAGAAGTGCACGTTGAGTTTGGCGAATAAAACAATTATTCTAATTAAACATTTTATTCTTAATGAAATTTCAAAAATTAACTATCAGAGTTAACAAACATCACAAGTCATTGTTCTATTTGCATTATTACGGAACCTCGATCTAAATAAAATTCTTAGAGGAAATTGGAGATTGCCTCAAACACAGATGATATTACATTTGTAAATGTTAGTAAGACTGATAGTGATATTTTGGTTTCTTGTCTGCTGGAAACAAGATACTCGAAAGGGTTCATAAAACGGAATTTCTATGCATTGAATGGTTTATTGACCTCTAAACTGATGATTCTTTACTCAGTGATTAGGTAGACTTCTGGGTCTACTTTAAACACCTACAAATGATTATAGAACAAGGGCAGCATTTCCAAATGTTACGCCATTTAAGGATGACACAACAGTCCCAGATGACTCAGTAGTTAGAGATGACTTAAACATTTTTTTACCATAACGGTTCACCATTTTAAAAAGATTCTGCATTTTTTGACTCAACAGTTCGAGATAATGCTGATGTTTAAAATGACTCAGCAGGTCGAGATGACTCTGCAGTTAGAAACGACTTATCATTTTAAGATAACTTTGAAATGACTAAACACTTCAAGATGACTCAACTCAATAGATCTTATAACATGATGATTCAACATTTTAGGATGAATAAACAGTTGAAACTGATGCATCACTTTGGGATGACTCAGCGTTTCAAGATGGACTTAACATTTGGAGATGACTTTTTAGCTCAAGATGACTCAACACCTCAAGATAATTCAACAATTTGTGATGACTTGACGTTTCTAGATGACTCAACAATTTGTGATGATGTAGCATTTTAAGATGGCTCAGCACTTGAAGATGACTCAACTCAATGGACATCTTAACATGTTGATACAGCATTTTGAAATGATTCACCATTTTGAAATCATTCATCATTTTAGGATAACTCAACAGTTCGAGATGACACATCAGCTTGAGATGACTCATCTCGAACATTGTTGCCACGACCCTATTGTTTTTGTAAACATTGTTAGAAGTAAATAAAAACCGAATACTAAACAATTTTAGATTTTTATATTTTTTAGAAAAAAATATTTTTTTGATATTTTCGATATAAACATTTGATTAAAACATTTTTCTTTTGCAAATTTTTCAATAAAAATTTTTTTTACAGAAAATTTTTTACAAAAACATTTTTCTGTGATAAAAATGTTTTTTTTTCCAAAAATTTTCTCCAAAAAAAATTTTCTGTATAAAAATGTTCGATAAATTTGTTTTTAAAGAAAAATTTTCGATACACTCAGGAAATTATTACAGTAACTGATTGTATGTTGTTTAGGAAATTTTCGGTTACGTTGTTTTCAAATGAATATTCATTTAAATTTATATGAAAATTGATTTTTAACATATTTATACATTTGTTTAAAAAACAACCTACAAAAAAATACTGAAAATCCGTAACATTTGAAAATATCAGTTGTTTAGTTTTTATAAATTTTTTCAATTTTTGTATCAAATATAATTCGTATTTGTTTAATTATTGGTTTTCCTTAAGTATCTTAGGTTTGCTTACTGAAGAAGCTTTTTATAATACTGGCCGCCTATCACGGGGTATGGCCCAAGCAAACAACAAACTTTGTTTTGTCTGTTTGGTTTTTTGATGCCTTAAAGGATATAACCTTTTTATGGTTTCGTCTTTTATGTTACGTTAATTACAAAAACAAATGAAAATTGTCCGTTTTACGGAAATTTTTTTTTGACCATTCAATTTTTTAAAAATAACTGAAAATTTCCGTTTTTTATACTAAAAATGTAGTTTAAATTTTTGTCAGTAATTTTTTTGAAAACGACTGAATATTCCGTTTTTAAAACTGAAAATGTAGTTTAAATATTTGTCTATTGAAAAATTTTGACAAACAAATTTTCTACAGAAAAATTTTTTATAAAAAAAATTTTCTATAGAAAAATTTTTGATAAAAGAATTTTCTATAAAAAAAATTTTTGATAAAAGAATTTCAAAAAATAACAAAAAAATGTTAATTAAAAAATATTCTATAGAAAAGTTTTCTGACAAAAAATTTTTGATAAAAAAAAAAAATTTATAGAAAAATTTTAGATAAAAACAAAATTTATAGAAAAATTTTTTAGAGAAAAACTATTTTTATAAAAAATTTTCTATAGAAAAATTTTATGATAAGCAAATTTTTGACAAAAAAAATTTCTATAAACAAATTTTTGATACAAAAATTTTCTATAGAAAAATTTTTGATAAAAAATTTTCTATAGAGAAATTATTTTTTATACAAAATTTTTCTACAAAATAATTTTTCTGTAAAAACTTTTGATAAAAATATTTTTTTATCCAAAAAATTTTTTTTTTGAGAAAAATTTTTTTTGTTAAAGTAAAATTTTCAATAAAAATATTTTTCTGTAGAAAAAATTTCTCAAAAATTATTGATAAAAAAATTTTCTATAAAAAAAAATCTATAGAAAAATTTTTGATAAACAAATTTTCTATAGAAAAATTTTTGATAAACAAATTTTCTATAGAAAAATTTTTGATAAAAATTTTGTTTATTGAAAATGTTTGATAAACAAATTTTTGACAAAAAAAGTTCTGTAGAAAAATTTTTGATACAAAAATTTTCTATAGAAAAATTTTTGTTAAAAAAAAATTTTATAGATAAATTTTAGATAAAAAAATTTTCTATAGCAAAATTTTTGATAAAAAATTTTCTATATAAGAATTTTTGATAAAAAATTTCTGTAGAAAAATTTCGATAAAAATATTTTTCTGTAAAAAAAATTTTCTATAAAAAAATTTTTTATGAAAAAAAAAAATCTATAAAAATAATTTTCTATAAAAAAAATTCTATAAAAATATCTTTGATAAACAGATTTTCTATAGAAAAATTTTTGATAAAAAAATTTTCTATAGAAAAATTTTTGTTAAAAAATTTTTCTATAAAAAAACACAATTTTTTTTTAACAATTGACTCATTAATTCGAGATGACTCAGCATTTCGAGATGACTCAGCACTTTAAAATGTCTTAATGACTTCAGATGACTCAAAATTTCGAGATAACTCAACAGCTAGAGATGTCTCAGCAATTCAAATGACTCAGTTCAACCTGCAGATATTAAAACTATATTTATTAACCATTTTCCTGTCTGGTACATCGTATATTATGCCAAGCAAGTCATTTTCATCTGCTCGTGAATCACATGTGACTCACAATATACGACATTTAGATACAAGTATTTATAACATGATTCCTTTGATTTCCCTTACTTAGCCAAGATTTAAGAGTAAATAAATGCAAATATTTTTAATACTACTTTTGTTCCCCCGTTTATACTTTTTCATAAAAATTTCATTTAATAATGTTCACATTGCTTTTGTTTGCCAGAGACTAAAGTTCATGAATTCATTAACTCGATTTAGTTTCATTTACTTTGAGAAAACGAAAAGTTAAAGTGGAATCCACAGCAATAACGTTATAGCGGTAGCTCGTATAAAAAATACATTTTTATGCTTATAATAATTTATGAAAAGCTGGGTTTTGCTATAGTTGTGGTTATGAATATATATATATTTTTATATGATTATTATATCACAAATTTTAACTCATGCATAAGATTCTTCTTGTTACTATATAAAAGCTCTATTACTATTTTTTCCTTTTTTTATATGAAAGTTACTTTGCGCGACTGTGTGTAGTTGTAATTTTGCAAGTTCTACTTAATGCTGTCATGGAACCATTAAGAACCTAGACATTTTTATAACTTCTTTTCATTATATTTTTGTAAAGGGAGTTTTTGTTTTTTGGTTTTTATATTCTTTTGCTGCATTTTATGGAAATATGTTTTAAGCATATACATAAAGTAGTTGAGGAAAGCTTTTAGTTTCTATTTCTGTGTCCTTAACACAGCGCGGTAGGAGGGCTAAAATACCATAAATACCAGCCCTTTTTTGAGAACTACAGGTGAAATATTTGTGCAAAATTTTTTCATGGCTCTTATTTGAACTCTTTAGTTGTGGGTTTTATTAAATTTTATAGAAATTGTAGAGCAATAAATTATGAATATTTGAGGTCGACTTAAAGAAGGACCGAAAAAATAAAGGGAATATAGCGATTTTGGTGAAACTCATATAGGCGCTTCAAATTAAAATTATGAGGCATACTTTTAGGAGATTTTGATGTATTTTAAAATCAATGTATAATATTTTGTTCATTAAGAAAATGATTCTATCAATGTTATAATATTTTAAAATTAATGTTATATATTAAACTATTTTTATAAAGGAATATTTTCTTGATACGATTATTTTATTTCTTCGGTTGTGCCGAATTTAATATTCTTCTGTTATCCTTGACTCCCAGTGGAGCATAGGGCCGAATTTAATATACCCACCATCAAATTGTATTGAATTTAGAAACATATCTCACATATCTACGAGGGTGCAGCTAATAAAACTGTAGAAAATAAATTATTAAGAAATCATCGACTAGCATAGGCGAGGTTATATGATGACCAAATGTGAAGCAATTTTACCCAATTTCAATACCAACATATTCCAAGAAATGAAGAATATATTTGCCAAATGACCTAGCTCCTTTTGCTAAGGCCCTAATTTCCACATACAGACTCATAGACAATCAGACAAATAATCAGACAGACAGATTTTATAATAAATATGCCTTTAGGTTTTTAAGCCAATATTGAGAAAGTTACAATGGACAGACACAGACAGATACAGATAGACACAGACAGACACAGACATACACAGACAGACACAGACAGACACAGACAGACACAGACAGACACAGACAGACACAGACAGACACAGACAGACACAGACAGACACAGACAGACACAGACAGACACAGACAGACACAGACAGACACAGACAGACACAGACAGACACAGACAGACACAGACAGACACAGACAGACACAGACAGACACAGACAGACACAGACAGACACAGACAGACACAGACAGACACAGACAGACACAGACAGACACAGACAGACACAGGCAGACACAGACAGACACAGGCAGACACAGACAGACACAGACAGACACAGACAGACACAGACAGACACAGACAGACACAGACAGACACAGACAGACACAGACAGACACAGACAGACACAGACAGACACAGACAGACACAGACAGACACAGACAGACACAGACAGACACAGACAGACACAGACAGACACAGACAGACACAGACAGACACAGACAGACACAGACAGACACAGACAGACACAGACAGACACAGACAGACACAGACAGATAGTAGCTTGGGCTACGCTCCAAGCTACTATGGGGGTCAACAGGTGGCGGATAGTTGAACGGCCTGCAGATATGTAGGCCAGCTGCGACAAATAAGCAGTCCCCGACCAGGAGCGGCATTGTTGGAAGACGTACCAAAATAGAAAAAAGTACAGGTCTGATGAAGACAATGCGACGTGGCGAATGGATGCCGCCATTAAATATGTATGTATCCCCCAGGGTTATCGCCTGGTGAAATTATTAAGCGGTTCCTAGTCACCAAATCTTAAATCCAGGCGCGACGGTATCCATATTGGACGGCTTCCTGGTCAGCGTCTGTTTCCAGGTTAGGAACGGCTGAAATTCAAACCTGGCGGTAGGTCAAAAACGCAAACCACCAATTAAATGACTCAAAAATGGAAAAAGATAAAATCAAGGTTACGGTGCAGGGAGTTATAAACCCAGTACCGGCGGCTGAGAGTGTGAAAACAGGCAATCCGTCGTCGATATCAAGTGACTGTAATACTTCTAATTCAGTAGCATACCTGGCTGAAGGAGAGGAAAAAGCGACAGGCATTTCAAAAACCAAGGAGCCGTGGAATGTGGTTAATCCATTCCGGAGAAATTCCGTAATAATGAGATCACCACCCACATTAGCAACGGGTGCGGCACCCTCGATGCGAAGTAACACACCGGAAAATTCCTTAAACCAGGGCTCCGCAACTCCTAAATGTAACCCTTTTTTGGAACTGGGAAACAAGATTGACGAGTTATTGAACTACATGAAGGGAAAAAACAATGTTCATCATGCCATTAAGGAGCAAGCAAGGGCTATTAAGGCAATGTACAACAAAGTTAAAGAAGAAAGAGAGGGAATGAATCCATATCAAGTTACGGAAAATTGCGAGCAGGCAACACAAACAACACCAAAAATGTGTCCTACAGACTTCCACATGAAAAGAGGTAGAGATCCTTGTGACGAATCACCGATAATACAACAAAATAAAAGGACTAAAAATGTTGCAGAAAATCGTAATTTGCAACAGGAGAGCGAGGATGCTAGCCAAAAAGATGCTTTAAACGAACCTTGGAGACAGGTTAATCGTAATCGTAAGAAAAAGCCTCAAAAAAGAAGAGATAGAAATGACGCTATGATCATATCTGCGAAAGGAGAAACAACATATGCCGATATTCTGAGACAACTTAAAAGTGACCCCTCCCTGAAAGATCTGGGAGAAAGCGTTTCTCGTATTAGAAGAACACAAAAAGGAGAGCTTTTACTTGAGATTAAGTCTAAGGACAAAACTAATGTGAACCTTTTCCGAGGACAAATGGAGAAATCTATTGGGCTTAAAGCAGAGATTAAGACTTGCAGCCCGGAGATAACTGTAGAATGTAGAGACCTCGATGAAATCACAACAAAAGAAGACATTTGTAATGCATTTGTGGAGCAGCTAGGTGTTCATGATGTGAATGTTGCAAATATAAAGAGCATAAGGAGAGCATACGGTGGTACCCAGACGGCAAAGATAAGCCTTCCACCCGAAATTGCCCATAAAGTCTTAGAAATTGGGAAAGTAAGGATAGGTTGGGTTATATGCCGTCTTAGAAAAACAGTGGTATTAAGACAGTGTTATAGGTGCCTAGAATATGGACATATAGCCACGTCTTGCAAAAACCCTCAAGATAGATCAAACTTGTGTAAAAGGTGTGGTAAAAGCGGGCATATAGCGAGGGATTGTAAAAATGATCCTGAATGTATGTTCTGTAAACAGATGCAAAAACAAGTAGTGAACCATGTTGCAGGCAGTGTAAGATGCCCAACCTTCAGAGAAGCGCTGGTAAAAAGTCGTAAATGAAAGTAATACAACTAAATTTAAACCACTGTCGCGCAGCTCAAGACTTACTCTCGCAGACCATTCGCGAAAATGATGTTGATGTCGCAATTATATGTGAACAACATAGAAATATGCAATCGAGCTCGTGGGTGAAGGACTCTACCGGAAAAACCGCTATATGGGCTTGTGGAAAACGTGGCATTGAAAATACGCAAATTCAAGCCGACGAAGGATTTATAAGAGCCAAAATAGGAGGCATCTACATATATAGCTGCTATGCCCCACCTAGTGCAACAATCGAGCAATTCGAACATATGTTAACTCTCCTCAAAAGAGACGCAGAGCTTCATAACCCAAAAATTATTGCCGGCGATTTTAATGCTTGGTCTATCGAATGGGGAAGCAAAACCACAAACAGAAGAGGACGTATCCTACTAGAAATGTTTTCTAGCGATGACTTAACACTAGCCAACAAAGGAAATGCTAATACATTCAGAGCTAGAGATCTAGGTTCAATAATAGACCTAACTTTTGTAAGTAGCTCACTGGCAGGAAGGCTGGACTGGAAAGTTAGCGAAAAGTACACACATAGCGACCACCAGGCTATATTCTTCTCTATAGAGGAAACAGGGAGAATGCGTCAGCGAAATACTCCATCCCCAATTTACAGGGGATGGGCATGTAACAAACTAGACGAAGAGTCATTTAAAGAGACTATAAACAGTACAACATCATTAGAAGGCACAGCTTTAGATATGTCTGAGCAACTAATGAGTAAAATTACAGAGGCATGCAATGTGTCTATGCCGAGACGAAGGCTTGCTGCTAACCGCCCACCTATCTACTGGTGGAATCCTGAAATAAGCAGCCTCAGACTAAAATGCTTAAAAGCAAGACGAAAATGCCAACGTCAAAGAAATAGAGCGGATTTTGTTGAAAGGCAAAATTATTACAAAACTGCAAGAAAAGAATTTCAAAAGGCTATCTCTAAAAGCAAGCGTGAATGCTTTAAGCAGATATGCCTAGAGGCAGATGCAGACCCCTGGGGAAAAGCATATAAGGTAGTAACATCACGGCTAAAGGCTGGAAAATCGCCACAGCCCACTTGTCCTATCCTAGTGAAGCAAATAGTCGAAACTCTGTTCCCAAAACACAGTGATGCTCCTTACACTAATAACACACCTGTAAGTCGAGACCAGATAATAGCAGTCACGCAGGAAGAGATAGTTCAAACCGCCTCAAAATTATTGACGAAAAAAGCACCAGGTCCAGACTATATCCCAAACAACGCACTTAAAATGGCAATGTTAACCGCCCCCAGCTTGTTTGTAAAGGTCTTTAATCGTTGTATGGAAGAAGGTATTTTCCCAGAAAGGTGGAAGAAACAGACACTGGTTCTGATTCCGAAACCAAATAAACATCCGGGAGAGCCTTCATCATATAGACCCATTTGTCTATTAGACTCCGTTGGTAAAGTATTTGAAAGTATTATACACAAAAGACTACTTCCGATCATAGAAGAAAATGGCGGACTTTCCGACCGTCAATATGGATTCCGCAAGTCAAGATCTACTATCGACGCAATAAGCATGGTCGTAGATATAGCAAAAAAGGCAATCGAAGGACGTCGAGCCAAAAGAAAATACTGTGCAGTGATAACCCTCGATGTTAAAAATGCTTTCAATACAGCAAACTGGTTACGTATTATGGATACCTTATGTAGACTTGGGGTACCTGAGTATTTGACAAAGATTATTGGTAGCTACTTTTCTAATAGAGAGTTGTGGTATAACACGGATGATGGAACTGGCAAATATACTGTAACCGCTGGTGTTCCTCAGGGCTCAGTGCTAGGACCACTTCTGTGGAACATTATGTACAATGACGTGTTAAACCTTAAAATTCCAGACGAGGCAAATACAATATGTTTTGCAGATGACATTGTTATTGTTGTCACGGCCAGACATATCGATGAGATAGAATTACTATCAAATGAAGCAGTATATAATATTAGATCGTGGATGAAATCATGTGGATTGGAATTAGCTGAACACAAAACAGAGGCAGTGTTAATAAGCCGTCGTCGAAAGCGAGAAAAAATAAATATAAAAATTGGGAATCACACCATTTCAACCCAGCAGCAACTCACTTACCTCGGAGTTGTTATAGACGATAGACTAAAATTTAAGCAACATAAAGAAAAAATAAGCGCAAAAGCATCGAATATCGCTGCAGCCCTTTCAAGAATGATGCCAAATGTAGGAGGGCCGAAGCAGAACAAAAGAAGATTAATATCTTCAGTAGTCAAATCAACTATTTTATACGCAGCTCCCATATGGTCGGAAGCTCTTAATGTTGATTCGGTGGCGAAAATTCTGAACTCAGTTTACAGATTATGTGCTCTTAGGGTGTGTAGTGCATACAGAACTACGTCATTGGACGCAGCTTGTGTTATAGCTGGAATGATTCCAATCGACATATTAGCGGATGAAGCAAAACGTGTATATAGGAAAAAAAAATCAAACCCCGGAAACTCAACTGAGATTCAAAAAATGGAGAGGATAGTCTCAATACAGACATGGCAAAGAAGATGGGAGGAAAGCCCAAAAGGAAGATGGACCTTTAGGTTGATACCTAAAATTGAATCCTGGCTAAACAGGACACACGGAGAAGTAAATTATTATCTCACCCAATTCCTTACTGGGCATGGAGGATATAGAAACTATTTGTATAAGTACAAACTAGATACGTCCCAAAATTGTCCGCTTTGTACAAACCAAATACAGGATGCAGAACATGTCATGTTTTGGTGTCCAAGTTTTGAAAACGTACGGCTGATGACGGAAGTCGCCATTGGGCAAAGAATTAATGCCGAAAATATAATAGATGTGATGCTAACAAGAAAAGAAAACTGGGATGCAGTTTGTCGGCTCATCAAAAACGTACACGAAGTTCTGAGAGAGGAAGAAAAACGTAGAAAACTCCTTCAAACAGATAGAAGTAGTGACTAATTAAGTCAATCCGGCCCTGCGAAGTAATATCGTTGCAGACAGTCCCGCAGGGTGACGGAGGAGAAAGGAGGTGTTTTTAGTCAGTAAGAATCTGACATAACCCAAGCCTATAATCAACAACCAATAGAGACAGTACCAACCACCACATTTGGGTATCTGTTGCAAGATTTTCACCTACCTATCACAAAAAAAAAAAAAAAAAAAAAAAAAAAAAAAAAAAAAAAAAAAAAAGACACAGACAGACACAGACAGACACAGACAGACACAGACAGACACAGACAGACACAGACAGACACAGACAGACACAGACAGACACAGACAGACACAGACAGACACAGACAGACACAGACAGACACAGACAGACACAGACAGACACAGACAGACACAGACAGACACAGACAGACACAGACAGACACAGACAGACACAGACAGACACAGACAGACACAGACAGACACAGACAGACACAGACAGACACAGACAGACACAGACAGACACAGACAGACACAGACAGACACAGACAGACACAGACAGACACAGACAGACACAGACAGACACAGACAGACACAGACAGACACAGACAGACACAGACAGACACAGACAGACACAGACAGACACAGACAGACACAGACAGACACAGACAGACACAGACAGACACAGACAGACACAGACAGACACAGACAGACACAGACAGACACAGACAGACACAGACAGACACAGACAGACACAGACAGACACAGACAGACACAGACAGACACAGACAGACACAGACAGACACAGACAGACACAGACAGACACAGACAGACACAGACAGACACAGACAGACACAGACAGACACAGACAGACACAGACAGACACAGACAGACACAGACAGACACAGACAGACACAGACAGACACAGACAGACACAGACAGACACAGACAGACACAGACAGACACAGACAGACACAGACAGACACAGACAGACACAGACAGAAACTGACACAGACAGACAGGTTTTTGAGCCAATATTGAGAAAGTTACAAATAGAATGACAATCTCAATATACCCCACATTTATAGGCGCTTATAAGTGAATCTTAAATCAAATGTTTTTACGAATATAAAATCATCCAGAATCAGTTAACACAAATACGAATACAACATTATTATACAGAAAAATCAAATTTCCTAAAATTTTCTCCTTAAATTTATTCATATGAATTCCATTCGATTTCTGTAAATTCTTGATGTCTTATTCCTTAACTATAATACCAAGTGTAGGGCTATCACATTAAACTCTCTATTTAGTTCATCGTCTACCCACGTTTATATTATAAAATGTGATTTAGGCATTGTGCACATTTTGCTCTTGAAAACCTAAACTGAACTTCAATGAAAAGGTAACTTAGGGTTTTTGAGATGATTACTTTATCCAGAGACAGCATTTAACATCAAAAACTAATGTTTCATTTGTTGAAAATAAAATCACTTAGAACCTCCTTTAAGTATGCAATAAATTATTATCTTAAAAATTATAATTAAAATTATTGATATGAATTCAAATCGACTATAATGGGTGACATATTATAGATTTCATTACTTCCAAATTATTTTTTGTTTAAGTAAAATTCACACAGACAATAAAAATCGAATCTATGAAGTTTAATTTTAGAAACAACACAAAATATCAAATACGAATATATATATTGCCTGAAAGTAGGCAACACATTTTTCTTCTTAAATTTAATCATATGAATTCAATACGATTTCAGTAAATTCTTGAAGACTATCATACCCAGTGTAGGGGTAAAAATTTTCACAAATAAAATACCTTTTCGCTGCTGCTCTTATTGCTCTCCATTAAGTTCATCGTCTACTCACGTTAACATTATAAAATGTGGTCTAGGCATTTAATGACCCTTTTACACATTTTGCGTTTGAAAACTTAAATAAGAAAAAGGTAAGGCACTGTCAGAGTACTAAAGCAACAGTAATACTACAAAGTTCAGCATGAACACAGTAAACGCATCAACTATTCATTTAATCATCCAACCGTAGAGTCTTAAGATGTGAATACACAGATTAAAAGATTTAAAAACATTCATAAATGTTTAACTCGAATCAGTTCATAATTTACTACATTATTATGAATGAGGAAAGACCGAAAGCATCCACTACAACGGCACACACTTTTTTTAATTTTGAATCGTTTTTGTAAATGTTTAACTCCTTGCAATTTAGCTTCTTGTAGTTGATGAACATATCACCACTGCTGCGGCTGTTTAGGTTTTTATAAGAATTTATAATGAAAAAATTTATATATATAAATAAAGGAAAATGTCAGCAGACATCGTCTAGTAGATATATTTGTGTATTGTATATGTAAGACTGAAAGAACTGCCAAGTTATTTTGTACTTCATATTAAAAGCAAAATATTTTTTTCTATGAAAAATAAGCATTTGCATTTCTCTGAGTTGTTTGGAAAAACATTCATATTAACATTTGTTTGCGCCCTCGACCGGAAATCAGAAAATTCAAGCCAAAGGAAATTGCATTAAAATCTTTAAGTTAAGATTTTTAATTTATTGAAAATGCCTTTTAAAGGCTTTTATATATTTATATAAATACACAATTTTAATATTCTCTACTTACTTAGAAATAAACTTTTTTTCTTAATGTTAACTTCAAATTCTTTAAATTTGTAATAGTAACACATTTATATTTTCAATACAATTAAAAAATATCATTAAGATGAAGAAATATATGTTATAATATCCAAAAAACAACTACATAATCAGAACAAAATTGGAAATGAACTAAAACTATAGACATTCGATATCGATTGAAATGTTAGTTATTTAAGAAACATTTGTATAATATACTTTTGGGATAATCTTAATCATTTATATCATACAAGGTTCACTAACATCAAACTTTTTTGTCAAAAAATCCTGGTAAAAGAATTTAATTTAAACTAAAAAGCGGACATTAAATTTTCTTAAACTTTTGCAAAGTTTATTATTTTAGCATCCCTAAGGTACGTCACACAATATTTGCTTAAAAGTCTCAGTTTTCGATGCATATCGAATGCGGCGATTTTGCCCATAAACTGGAATGAGTTAGAATAGAACTGATAGAAATAAATTAGAACTAAACTAGAACTAAACCAGAACTGAACTAGAACTGAACTAGAACTGAACTAGAACTGAACTAGAACTGAACTAGAACTGAACTAGAACTGAACTAGAACTGAACTAGAACTGAACTAGAACTGAACTAGAACTGAACTAGAACTGAACTAGAACTGAACTAGAACTGAACTAGAACTGAACTAGAACTGAACTAGAACTGAACTAGAACTGAACTAGAACTGAACTAGAACTGAACTAGAACTGAACTAGAACTGAACTAGAACTGAACTAGAACTGAACTAGAACTGAACTAGAACTGAACTAGAACTGAACTAGAACTGAACTAGAACTGAACTAGAACTGAACTAGAACTGAACTAGAACTGAACTAGAACTGAACTAGAACTGAACTAGAACTGAACTAGAACTGAACTAGAACTGAACTAGAACTGAACTAGAACTGAACTAGAACTGAACTAGAACTGAACTAGAACTGAACTAGAACTGAACTAGAACTGAACTAGAACTGAACTAGAACTGAACTAGAACTGAACTAGAACTGAACTAGAACTGAACTAGAACTGAACTAGAACTGAACTAGAACTGAACTAGAACTGAACTAGAACTGAACTAGAACTGAACTAGAACTGAACTAGAACTGAACTAGAACTGAACTAGAACTGAACTAGAACTGAACTAGAACTGAACTAGAACTGAACTAGAACTGAACTAGAACTGAACTAGAACTGAACTAGAACTGAACTAGAACTGAACTAGAACTGAACTAGAACTGAACTAGAACTGAACTAGAACTGAACTAGAACTGAACTAGAACTGAACTAGAACTGAACTAGAACTGAACTAGAACTGAACTAGAACTGAACTAGAACTGAACTAGAACTGAACTAGAACTGAACTAGAACTGAACTAGAACTGAACTAGAACTGAACTAGAACTGAACTAGAACTGAACTAGAACTGAACTAGAACTGAACTAGAACTGAACTAGAACTGAACTAGAACTGAACTAGAACTGAACTAGAACTGAACTAGAACTGAACTAGAACTGAACTAGAACTGAACTAGAACTGAACTAGAACTGAACTAGAACTGAACTAGAACTGAACTAGAACTGAACTAGAACTGAACTAGAACTGAACTAGAACTGAACTAGAACTGAACTAGAACTGAACTAGAACTGAACTAGAACTGAACTAGAACTGAACTAGAACTGAACTAGAACTGAACTAGAACTGAACTAGAACATTAAACTCATAAAATACAAAAAAATACGACCTGCTCAGATGCACTAAACAATTTATATGAAAATCAAAATCTCTATGCACCAACTGTGCAACATTTTAATCAACGTAACGCATCATAAATCTCATATAATTACATACATTTTTGCCATTCTAATGGTATATTTGCGTTGCATACTCTTAGGATACATGCCAATGTGTTCATGGAAAAATTTACGCTAACATTCATTAGCATATTACATGTGCCTTAATTACATGCGTAGTAATGCAGTTTATACACTGAAGCATTTTTTTTATAATTTCTTAAGATTTTAAGCTAAAATTTACACATTGTACAATTTAAAAAATATACATGGAAAATAAATAAAATAAACATATTTTTTTAGAAATTGTAAAATAAAATTTTTCAGAAATTTTCAAAACAATCTTTATTTTTAAATACCTGCAATTCTTTTGTCATTTCTAAGCAGACATTACACATTGACAACTAAAGACATTGATATCACGCATCCTGTCTAGACAAACCCATTCTATTATTAAAGAAATAGCAGAAAAGTGTTAAAGAAATCATAAGACCTTTTTCTAATATAAATAAAACTGACGTCCTATGAAAAAAGAACAAGATTTTGTTTTTAATTCTTCTCCACATTTTTTCAATTTTTGTTATTTATGTGTGTCTTACCTATCTAATTTAAAGCACATTAGCTTGAATGTTTAATAGCTTTTATATATAATTTAAGACAGAAAAAAAAATGTTTTTATTATTTTAATTTTTCAATGGAATAAACATTAAATTCTAAAGAAAAACTTAACTATTTTATGTATAATGCTAGTCCCTTAATCCCAAAATAATATCAAATAGTCCAACTAAAAAAATGGTAATATGTTAGAATTATACGGACACATACTTACATTTAGACAACCTTTTGCCGTTTAGTTTCCTAGTGCAAAATATAGCTACTATTATAGTTCAACAGAGTACAATTGGGTTTTAAATCAATGTAATTATAATGGACACACCAAGTGACTTTAGGGGAAGGAATTCTTAACTAGAACAGAACTAGAACAGAACTAGAACAGAACTAGAACAGAACTAGAACAGAACTAGAACAGAACTAGAACAGAACTAGAACAGAACTAGAACAGAACTAGAACAGAACTAGAACAGAACTAGAACAGAACTAGAACAGAACTAGAACAGAACTAGAACAGAACTAGAACAGAACTAGAACAGAACTAGAACAGAACTAGAACAGAACTAGAACAGAACTAGAACAGAACTAGAACAGAACTAGAACAGAACTAGAACAGAACTAGAACAGAACTAGAACAGAACTAGAACAGAACTAGAACAGAACTAGAACAGAACTAGAACAGAACTAGAACAGAACTAGAACAGAACTAGAACAGAACTAGAACAGAACTAGAACAGAACTAGAACAGAACTAGAACAGAACTAGAACAGAACTAGAACAGAACTAGAACAGAACTAGAACAGAACTAGAACAGAACTAGAACAGAACTAGAACAGAACTAGAACAGAACTAGAACAGAACTAGAACAGAACTAGAACAGAACTAGAACAGAACTAGAACAGAACTAGAACAGAACTAGAACAGAACTAGAACAGAACTAGAACAGAACTAGAACAGAACTAGAACAGAACTAGAACAGAACTAGAACAGAACTAGAACAGAACTAGAACAGAACTAGAACAGAACTAGAACAGAACTAGAACAGAACTAGAACAGAACTAGAACAGAACTAGAACAGAACTAGAACAGAACTAGAACAGAACTAGAACAGAACTAGAACAGAACTAGAACAGAACTAGAACAGAACTAGAACAGAACTAGAACAGAACTAGAACAGAACTAGAACAGAACTAGAACAGAACTAGAACAGAACTAGAACAGAACTAGAACAGAACTAGAACAGAACTAGAACAGAACTAGAACAGAACTAGAACAGAACTAGAACAGAACTAGAACAGAACTAGAACAGAACTAGAACAGAACTAGAACAGAACTAGAACAGAACTAGAACAGAACTAGAACAGAACTAGAACAGAACTAGAACAGAACTAGAACAGAACTAGAACAGAACTAGAACAGAACTAGAACAGAACTAGAACAGAACTAGAACAGAACTAGAACAGAACTAGAACAGAACTAGAACAGAACTAGAACAGAACTAGAACAGAACTAGAACAGAACTAGAACAGAACTAGAACAGAACTAGAACAGAACTAGAACAGAACTAGAACAGAACTAGAACAGAACTAGAACAGAACTAGAACAGAACTAGAACAGAACTAGAACAGAACTAGAACAGAACTAGAACAGAACTAGAACAGAACTAGAACAGAACTAGAACAGAACTAGAACAGAACTAGAACAGAACTAGAACAGAACTAGAACAGAACTAGAACAGAACTAGAACAGAACTAGAACAGAACTAGAACAGAACTAGAACAGAACTAGAACAGAACTAGAACAGAACTAGAACAGAACTAGAACAGAACTAGAACAGAACTAGAACAGAACTAGAACAGAACTAGAACAGAACTAGAACAGAACTAGAACAGAACTAGAACAGAACTAGAACAGAACTAGAACAGAACTAGAACAGAACTAGAACAGAACTAGAACAGAACTAGAACAGAACTAGAACAGAACTAGAACAGAACTAGAACAGAACTAGAACAGAACTAGAACAGAACTAGAACAGAACTAGAACAGAACTAGAACAGAACTAGAACAGAACTAGAACAGAACTAGAACAGAACTAGAACAGAACTAGAACAGAACTAGAACAGAACTAGAACAGAACTAGAACAGAACTAGAACAGAACTAGAACAGAACTAGAACAGAACTAGAACAGAACTAGAACAGAACTAGAACAGAACTAGAACAGAACTAGAACAGAACTAGAACAGAACTAGAACAGAACTAGAACAGAACTAGAACAGAACTAGAACAGAACTAGAACAGAACTAGAACAGAACTAGAACAGAACTAGAACAGAACTAGAACAGAACTAGAACAGAACTAGAACAGAACTAGAACAGAACTAGAACAGAACTAGAACAGAACTAGAACAGAACTAGAACAGAACTAGAACAGAACTAGAACAGAACTAGAACAGAACTAGAACAGAACTAGAACAGAACTAGAACAGAACTAGAACAGAACTAGAACAGAACTAGAACAGAACTAGAACAGAACTAGAACAGAACTAGAACAGAACTAGAACAGAACTAGAACAGAACTAGAACAGAACTAGAACAGAACTAGAACAGAACTAGAACAGAACTAGAACAGAACTAGAACAGAACTAGAACAGAACTAGAACAGAACTAGAACAGAACTAGAACAGAACTAGAACAGAACTAGAACAGAACTAGAACAAAACTAGAACAGAACTAGAACAGAACTAGAACAGAACTAGAACAGAACTAGAACAGAACTAGAACAGAACTAGAACAGAACTAGAACAGAACTAGAACAGAACAAGAACAGAACTAGAACAGAACTAGAACAGAACAAGAACAGAACTAGAACAAAACTAGAACAGAACTAGAACAGAACTAGAACAGAACTAGAACAGAACTAGAACAGAACTAGAACAGAACTAGAACAGAACAAGAACAGAACTAGAACAGAACTAGAACAGAACAAGAACAGAACTAGAACAAAACTAGAACAGAACTAGAACAGAACAAGTAAGAAAGTGCTATAGCCGGTCAAGACCGACCATACGATACCCTTCACCATTATGGTCAAAGGTGTTTTTTTTTCATGTATAAAGACATTTATTTGCTAAATTTTGCCATCATACAAACATTTTCTCAAAACTTATATATTTAAGCTGTTTTTGTCATTTTGACTTATATGAGAGCTAGGGTTAGATGTGGACCGATTATTGATTACAGTTGTTACAAAAAATTAAGTATGCAAAAAATAAACTTAAAATTCATAAAATCTTTAGAATTACAATCGTTTTAGTGATTTTTGTCTCATTTAGTGCGTTTATAAAAAAAAAGTTTTTATGGAAGCTATGGTCAAATGTGGACCGATTTCAGCGAAATTTAGTACATAGATTTAAGTTTACATATTTGATTTAAATTTCATTAAAAATTAGTGATATTTGTGGCCAATGTATCAATTCCGGGAAGTGGGACCTATGGGAGGTACCATAAATAATGGACCGATTTTGACGAATTTCAATAGCCATTGTCCCATTATCAGAGAAATGATCTGTGCCAAATTTCATCAAATAATCTTCAGAATTGCGACCTGTAGTTTGATTACAAGGTTTACATGGGGGTCCAGCCAGTCATACGGACGGAAGGACAGACATCGCTAAATCGACTCAGAAAGTGATTCTAAGCCTATTGGTATACTAAAAGGTGGGTCTAATAAAAATATTTCCGTGCGTTACATACATCAGCACAAACCTATAATACCCTTTCCACCTATGGTGCTGAAGGGTATAACTAGAACAGTACTAGCCCTATATAAAAAATCTCTGAATAAAAATTGGAACAGTCCAATTTCTCAATCAGGTTACCTTCCTATTGTGATATCGAATAAAAAACCTGACAAGGAATGACAATGGCCGACAACTAACAAAGTGAAAAGTCATTAAAAGTAAGCAAACTATTATTATAACATTAATTTTCTTACAACTTTTACAAGCACACGCCAAAACATATAAACTGACATTTAGCAAACAAAAAAAGAACAAGTGTAAAATATATAGTAATTGTCGCTAAAGCAAAAAGATATATTTGTAGAAATATATATGTATGTGTATCTATTGTATGGACTGCGCTGAGGGACCTTTGGAGAAATGGGAAAAAAAGAAAGAAAACCTTAAACTACAATAGACATTCAAATATATCAGAACAATCATACAACCAATAACAATATTAAAGTCACATACTTACACACTTGCTCTAAGTTGCGTCCTAGCACAGTGGGTCAGAATCAACTAATGGTATTGACAATATTTACCTTAGAACTGTACTCTAAGGCATCATGAGTCTAGTCTTATTAGTTTTTTTTCAGTTTCCTCAATAAAATTTTTCATTAGAATCCAGACTAATTGCTTGGAGAAATTTTTGTCCCACTTTGCATATAAAGTTTGGAATATTAAGAAAATTTTCCTTTTTCTTTTAACCGAACCATGTATAATTAGAGGGAAACAAATTAAAGTATAATAACACAAAGAAAACAAAAAGCCAAGAAACAAAGAAACTAAAAGAAATATTAGGAATAGCAAGTTATAACTCCCATATGACAAGTAACTAAATAAATAGTGTGAGGTCTTAGAAAGTAACCAACCGGTAAAATTGATTCTATAGCTCTATAGAGGTAAACATAATGACAACAAGAAGAATACAAGAAGCTTCAAGAACAACTACAATAGTTATAACAAGTAAAAATTATATATAGCCAGCCAAGGTCGATCATTGTTATACCCTTTATAGCTAAGCTCATTGGATTGCTATTAATTATTTTCGAAATAAAAATTTTTCTGTAGAAAAATTTTCGATATAAAAATTTTTCTATAGAAAAATTTTCCATATAAAAATTTTTCTATAGATATAAAAATTTTTGATATAAAAATTTTTCTACAGAAAAATTTTCGATATACAAATTTTTCTATAGAAAAATTTTCGATATAAAAATTTTCGATATAAAAATTTGTCTATAGAAAAATTTTCGATATAAAAATTTTTCTATAGAAAAATTTTCGATATAAAAATTTTTCTATAGAAAAATTTTCGATATAAAAATTTTTCTATAGAAAAATTTTCGATATAAAAATTTTTCTATAGAAAAATTTTCGATATAAAAATTTTTCTATAGAAACATTTTCGATATAAAAATTTTTCTATAGAAAAATTTTCGATATAAAAATTTTTCTATATAAAAATTTTCGATATACAAATTTTTCTATAGAAAAATTTTCGATATAAAAATTTTTCTATAGAAAAATTTTCGATATAAAAATTTTTCTATAGAAAAATTTTCGATATAAAAATTTTTCTATAGAAAAATTTTCGATATAAAAATTTTTCTATAGAAAAATTTTCGATATAAAAATTTTTCTATAGAAAAATTTTCGATATAAAAATTTTTCTATAGAAAAATTTTCGATATAAAAATTTTTCTATAGAAAAATTTTCGATATAAAAATTTTTCTATAAAAAATTTTCGATATAAAAACTTTTCTATAGAAAAATTTTCGATATAAAAATTTTTCTATAGAAAAATTTTCGATATAAAAATTTTTCTATAGAAAAATTTTCGATATAAAAATTTTTCCATAGAAAAATTTTCGATATAAAAATTTTTCTATAGAAAAATTTTCGATATAAAAATTTTTCTATAGAAAAATTTTCGATATAAAAATTTTTCTATAGAAAAATTTTCGATATAAAAATTTTTCTATAGAAAAATTTTCGATATAAAAATTTTTCTATAGAAAAATTTTCGATATAAAAATTTTTCTATAGAAAAATTTTCGATATAAAAATTTTTCTATAGAAAAATGTTCGATATAAAAATTTTTCTATAGAAAAATGTTCGATATAAAAATTTTTCTATAGAAAAATTTTCGATATAAAAATTTTTCTATAGAAAAATTTTCGATATAAAAATTTTTCTATAGAAAAATTTTCGATATAAAAATTTTTCTATAGAAAAATTTTCGATATAAAAATTTTTCTATAGAAAAATTTTCGATATAAAAATTTTTCTATAGAAAAATTTTCGATATAAAAATTTTTCTATAGAAAAATTTTCGATATAAAAATTTTTCTATAGAAAAATTTTCGATATAAAAATTTTTCTATAGAAAAATTTTCGATATAAAAATTTTTCTATAGAAAAATTTTCGATATAAAAATTTTTCTATAGAAAAATGTTCGATATAAAAATTTTTCTATAGAAAAATTTTCGATATAAAAATTTTTCTATAGAAAAATTTTCGATATAAAAATTTTTCTATAGAAAAATTTTCGATATAAAAATTTTTCTATAGAAAAATTTTCGATATAAAAATTTTTCTATAGAAAAATTTTCGATATAAAAATTTTTCTATAGAAAAATTTTCGATATAAAAATTTTTCTATAGAAAAATTTTCGATATAAAAATTTTTCTATAGAAAAATTTTCGATATAAAAATTTTTCTATAGAAAAATTTTCGATATAAAAATTTTTCTATAGAAAAATTTTCGATATAAAAATTTTTCTATAGAAAAATTTTCGATATAAAAATTTTTCTATAGAAAAATGTTCGATATAAAAATTTTTCTATAGAAAAATTTTCGATATAAAAATTTTTCTATAGAAAAATTTTCGATATAAAAATTTTTCTATAGAAAAATTTTCGATATAAAAATTTTTCTATAGAAAAATTTTCGATATAAAAATTTTTCTATAGAAAAATTTTCGATATAAAAATTTTTCTATAGAAAAATTTTCGATATAAAAATTTTTCTATAGAAAAATTTTCGATATAAAAATTTTTCTATAGAAAAATTTTCGATATAAAAATTTTTCTGTAGAAAAATTTTAGATATAAAAATTTTTCTATAGAAAAATTTTCGATATAAAAATTTTTCTATAGAAAAATTTTCGATATAAAAATTTTTCTATAGAAAAATTTTCGATATAAAAATTTTTCTATAGAAAAATTTTCGATATAAAAATTTTTCTATAGAAAAATTTTCGATATAAAAATTTTTCTATAGAAAAATTTTCTATATAAAAATTTTTCTATAGAAAAATTTTCGATATAATAATTTTTCTATAGAAAAATTTTCGATATAATAATTTTTCTATAGAAAAATTTTCGATATAAAAATTTTTCTATAGAAAAATTTTCGATATAAAAATTTTTCTATAGAAAAATTTTCCATATAAAAATTTTTCTATAGAAAAATTTTCCATATAAAAATTTTTCTATGGATATAAAAATTTTTCTATAGAAAAATTTTTGATATAAAAATTTTTCTACAGAAAAATTTTCGATATACAAATTTTTCTATAGAAAAATTTTCGATATAAAAATTTTTCCATAGAAAAATTTTCGATATAAAAATTTTTCTATAGAAAAATTTTCGATATAAAAATTTTTCTATAGAAAAATTTTCGATATAAAAATTTTTCTATAGAAAAATTTTCGATATAAAAATTTTTCTATAGAAAAATTTTCGATATAAAAATTTTTCTATAGAAAAATTTTCGATATAAAAATTTTTCTATAGAAAAATTTTCGATATAAAAATTTTTCTATAGAAAAATTTTCGATATAAAAATTTTTCTATAGAAAAATTTTCGATATAAAAATTTTTCTATAGAAACATTTTCGATATAAAAATTTTTCTATAGAAAAATTTTCGATATAAAAATTTTTCTATAGAAAAATTTTCGATATAAAAATTTTTCTATAGAAAAATTTTCGATATAAAAATTTTTCTATAGAAAAATTTTCGATATAACAATTTTTCTATAGAAAAATTTTCGATATAACAATTTTTCTATATAACAATTTTTCTAAAGAAAAATTTTCGATATAAAAATTTTTCTATAGAAAAATTTTCGATATAAAAATTTTTCTATAGAAAAATTTTTCTATAGAAAAATTTTCTATAGAAAAATTTTCTATAGAAAAATTTTCGATATAAAAACTTTTCTATAGAAAAATTTTCGATATAAAAATTTGTATACATTACATATAACGAGACAAATCCAATATACCCTACCTACCTATTGTCATGTAGGGTATATAATAATTATAATGATGGCTAGCTGTAAAATAAAAGTTCGCTGGTTATACCAGCTACAACAACAAAAATAGCAAGAAAAATAACAATATGTTTAGACATTGACACCGAAATGAAACAATGACGATGTCAACAGTGACAACTTTTTGTGTGAGAGAATGTTGCTGATATTCATGTTGTCACACCAAGCAATTTCTATGCGTTTATTGTTGGCGAAATTGTAGAAGTAAATGTGGCAGTTGTAGTAGTAGTAATCATGTGTTGTAATTACATGACACTTGACGCAAAGCAATTTGTTACTAACTTTACACTCAGGAACAAAAGATGCAAACACACACCAGGACACGCTAAAAGAGAGACACACAGATTACATATACATATGAAATTTTTATATTAACAAAATTTATTTATGTAAGCAGTGAAGGACAAATCAGTTCTAGTTCTGTTCTAGTTCTGTTCTAGTTCTAGTTCTGTTCTAGTTCTGTTCTAGTTCTGTTCTAGTTCTGTTCTAGTTCTGTTCTAGTTCTGTTCTAGTTCTGTTCTAGTTCTGTTCTAGTTCTGCTCTAGTTCTGTTCTAGTTCTGTTCTAGTTCTGTTCTAGTTCTGTTCTAGTTCTGTTCTAGTTCTGTTCTAGTTCTGTTCTAGTTCTGTTCTAGTTCTGTTCCAGTTCTGTTCTAGTTCTGTTCTAGTTCTGTTCTAGTTCTGTTCTAGTTCTGTTCTAGTTCTGTTCTAGTTCTGTTCTAGTTCTGTTCTAGTTCTGTTCTAGTTCTGTTCTAGTTCTGTTCTAGTTCTGTTCTAGTTCTGTTCTAGTTCTGTTCTAGTTCTGTTCTAGTTCTGTTCTAGTTCTGTTCTAGTTCTGTTTTAGTTCTGTTCTAGTTCTGTTCTAGTTCTGTTCTAGTTCTGTTCTAGTTCTGTTCTAGTTCTGTTCTAGTTCTGTTCTAGTTCTGTTCTAGTTCTGTTCTAGTTCTGTTCTAGTTCTGTTCTAGTTCTGTTCTAGTTCTGTTCTAGTTCTGTTCTAGTTCTGTTCTAGTTCTGTTCTAGTTCTGTTCTAGTTCTGTTCTAGTTCTGTTCTAGTTCTGTTCTAGTTCTGTTCTAGTTCTGTTCTAGTTCTGTTCTAGTTCTGTTCTAGTTCTGTTCTAGTTCTGTTCTAGTTCTGTTCTAGTTCTGTTCTTGTTCTGTTCTAGTTCTGTTCTAGTTCTGTTCTAGTTCTGTTCTAGTTCTAGTTCTAGTTCTAGTTCTGCTCTAGTTCTGTTCTAGTTCTGTTCTAGTTCTGTTCTAGTTCTGTTCTAGTTCTGTTCTAGTTCTGTTCTAGTTCTGTTCTAGTTCTGTTCTAGTTCTGTTCTAGTTCTGTTCTAGTTCTGTTCTAGTTCTGTTCTAGTTCTGTTCTAGTTCTGTTCTAGTTCTGTTCTAGTTCTGTTCTAGTTCTGTTCTAGTTCTGTTCTAGTTCTGTTCTAGTTCTGTTCTAGTTCTGTTCTAGTTCTGTTCTAGTTCTGTTCTAGTTCTGTTCTAGTTCTGTTCTAGTTCTGTTCTAGTTCTGTTCTAGTTCTGTTCTAGTTCTGTTCTAGTTCTGTTCTAGTTCTGTTCTAGTTCTGTTCTAGTTCTGTTCTAGTTCTGTTCTAGTTCTGTTCTAGTTCTGTTCTAGTTCTGTTCTAGTTCTATTCTAGTTCTGTTCTAGTTCTGTTCTAGTTCTGTTCTAGTTCTGTTCTAGTTCTGTTCTAGTTCTGTTCTAGTTCTGTTCTAGTTCTGTTCTAGTTCTGTTCTAGTTCTGTTCTAGTTCTGTTCTAGTTCTGTTCTAGTTCTGTTCTAGTTCTGTTCTAGTTCTGTTCTAGTTCTGTTCTAGTTCTGTTCTAGTTCTGTTCTAGTTCTGTTCTAGTTCTGTTCTAGTTCTGTTCTAGTTCTGTTCTAGTTCTGTTCTAGTTCTGTTCTAGTTCTGTTCTAGTTCTGTTCTAGTTCTGTTCTAGTTCTGTTCTAGTTCTGTTCTAGTTCTGTTCTAGTTCTGTTCTAGTTCTGTTCTAGTTCTGTTCTAGTTCTGTTCTAGTTCTGTTCTAGTTCTGTTCTAGTTCTGTTCTAGTTCTGTTCTAGTTCTGTTCTAGTTCTGTTCTAGTTCTGTTCTAGTTCTGTTCTAGTTCTGTTCTAGTTCTGTTCTAGTTCTGTTCTAGTTCTGTTCTAGTTCTGTTCTAGTTCTGTTCTAGTTCTGTTCTAGTTCTGTTCTAGTTCTGTTCTAGTTCTGTTCTAGTTCTGTTCTAGTTCTGTTCTAGTTCTGTTCTAGTTCTGTTCTAGTTCTGTTCTAGTTCTGTTCTAGTTCTGTTCTAGTTCTGTTCTAGTTCTAGTTCTGTTCTAGTTCTGTTCTAGTTCTGTTCTAGTTCTGTTCTAGTTCTGTTCTAGTTCTGTTCTAGTTCTGTTCTAGTTCTGTTCTAGTTCTGTTCTAGTTCTGTTCTAGTTCTGTTCTAGTTCTGTTCTAGTTCTGTTCTAGTTCTGTTCTAGTTCTGTTCTAGTTCTGTTCTAGTTCTGTTCTAGTTCTGTTCTAGTTCTGTTCTAGTTCTGTTCTAGTTCTGTTCTAGTTCTGTTCTAGTTCTGTTCTAGTTCTGTTCTAGTTCTGTTCTAGTTCTATTCTAGTTCTGTTCTAGTTCTGTTCTAGTTCTGTTCTAGTTTTGAAATGTTTAGCTTAACTTTTGTTAGCCACTTTAAAACGATAAAACTTTCCTTTGTATTAGCTCTACAATTTTGTCCTTTTTTCTTTTTGCCAACTCCTGCCAAATACAGACAAACAATTTATTGTTGGCCAGTAGAGGCAAAAGGGGAAACTAACAAACTATTTAACACCACAAAACTAATGAATATAAATGAAGTCCAGAACAATTGAGGAACTAAATATAAATTCTTTTAACACTGATATTTACCTAGTGATTTGGTTTTTTGGCATAAACTCTAAGCAATTATTTTTCATATGACCTAGAACTTAAAACAATTTGTAGTCCAAACTATTTGTTGCAAATGTGTAAATGACAACTTTGATGTGGTTTATTATTCAAATTTTAAAAATTCTATTAGTTTTACTTCAGCAATTGAAATTGTTTTGCAGAACAACTTTGGCAAAGTAGATATTTAGCCATGTAAAATTTGGTTTCAAAATGAGGGCTTTCACTTAAAATATAAAATTTAATTTGTTATAAGGTTAAACAATTTTTCGGAAAAACATGATTTGTAAATTTATTTTTTACGGTTTTTTCTTTCGAAAACATAAGTTTAGAAGTTGTTTGATTTACGCTACATAATTTAGTTGACAAATATTGTTAGATATTCGTTAACATTTGGAAGAATTTGAAAATTTTAAATACTAAATGTTTCTCATCAATAATGAATAAATATATGCTGTAAATTAATATTCCTTAACATTCTGTAGAAAGTGAATTATATTTACTTTATTTTAATTTATTATTTAAATTTTTTTCGATTTTAAGAATTATAATTACTTCAAGGTTACATCCCTAATGACTACATCAACTATTCATATGAAAATCAGCAATTATTCTCTATCTCCAGCATCACTCAGATATAACATTTGTGTCTATTTTTCGGACTTGACATTGAAAAGCAGTTCAAAAGTGACTGACATTGTTCACACGCTTCTCTTTCATTTACAATAATGCACTAGCACTCTCACATTAACAGATCCAACCAATTCAACTCAAGAACATAAACATTTTGTCTGTGTTTTTTCATTAAAATCATACGAAATTTGGAAGTTCTTGTTTTTGTGGAGGATGTTATGCGTTTGTCTTTTCATGTGTAACATATCAAATTTCATTTAAATTTTAAATCATTCAAAAATTCATCTTTGATTAGTCTCTATGTTTGTCGAACTGCTTTACTTTATATCTTATTTCAGGCATTGATTTCTGCAACGATCAGGGGCCAAATTGCCGCATTTGATATCTATCGAAATGAGTAAGATATTTTTGGGGCATTTGTGTAGCATACTTTTAGGATAATCTAAATAATATATAACATAAGAGGTTCACTATATTGTAACCTATTTGTCAAAAGTTTCCTGATAGTAAAAGAACTTAATTCAAACTAAATGTTTTGACAAACAAACGGATATGTTTAGATATCAAATTTTATTAAACTTTTTGCAATATATTTTATTTTGAAAACCCCTAAGGTATGTTACACAATATTTTCCTTAATGTCAGAGTTTTTGGTCGGCGATTTGGCCGCTTATTTCTTAAATTTTTAAAAATTTTGTTAAGCAAATATAATACATTATTAATTCTCTTATCGGTGTGCTAAAGCAAACAAATGACTGAATAAAACTAGGGAAAGTTGAAATCCATATCTTGAATCGTTTCCCTGAATCTCCAATTTGAAATCGTCCAATTTTGCGAAAATGACAAATTTTAATCAAAACTTGTGTAGACTCTTAGTAATTTTTATTTGTGTTTAATTGAAATGAAAATATATCATAATGAATATTTTTGGTCTGCATAGGTTTAATTTATATTGAAGCCTTATCTTTTTTTCCCTGAGTTCAAAATTTGATTGTATTCAATAGTTTTATGGCAAAATTATGAAATAATTGAAATTTATAAGCAAATTTTGATATAAATACAAAAATTATAAATATTTTTCAACACATTAAGTTCCTTTATTAAAAAAATATATTTTAACCCTAAGAAGACGTGGGGATTAAAATAATATCAATGATATCAATTTATTTTAATCCTAAAAGACATGGAGACTTTAATAACACATTTTTTTTATAAAACCACCAAGTATGTGTTTATTTAAAAAAATATATTTTAACCCTTAAAAGGCATGGGGACTAAAATGACCCGTTTAAAAAAATCCCACAAAATATGTATTTTTTTTTATCTGTTTAATTTTTGTTTCTATTCCTATTGGTTTAGAATATATAATGTTCCAAATTTTTCGCTTTTTACACGCTAAATTGAAATGCGTACCGAATAAGTATCATAGAGGCTGTTCACATATTACATAACGCTATTTTCGCAGATTTTTAACCCCCTCCCTCCTCCCTGTGTAATACATTTTAATAGAAATACGCATACAGAATACCTCTGCTCTGCTTTTGGTTTGGAAGATATAATGTTACCGGTTTATCCATTTTTTACACCCTCAATCAAAAAGAGTACCAAAAGGTGCCTCATATTTTTCAATGTCAATTGACCCTTTTGTAAATTGTTCTTCTGGCTTCATTAACTTAAATGTTATTCACAGTTAAAACCAAAGAACTTGTCCATGAATATTTTTCCGTTTTTACCTTTTTGTACCCTTTCTGTACCCTTTTTTGTACATTGCGTAAAAGTACTAAATATGTGTTTTTTATATTTTTTGAATATTTGTCTTATATGACACAAATAGAGGGCCTATGTTTATTAGTTAAAGAAAAGTACCAAAATATAGTTTTTGCCGTTCTTACCCCTGTTAGTGACATTTTCAAAAAAAAGTACCAAATACGTGTCCCCTTATATTTCCAACCGATGTCATCTTTGTTTACATCGATGTTGGTTTTGGAGATATGATGTCAAAGTTTTCGCTGTTTTACCCCAGAATTTTAAAAAATGACTGAACAGGTGTCCCTTAATTTAAAGTGCGAATCTCAAATAAATCTAATTCTCGCCTCTTTTTACTTTGGTTTAGGAGATATAACTTTACCCATTTTTTCCTTTTTTATCCCGTAAATTGAAAATAGTACCAAATAAGTGTTGGATATTTTGTACTTGGCAATTGACTCCCTTATAAATTTTAATTAAAGTTAAAGTGCCCCTTAAATTAAAGTGCGAATCTAAAATCAATTTAATTCTCACTTCTTTCTCCTTTGGCTTAGGAGATATAATTTTGCCGATTTTTTCCCTTTTTACCCCGTTAATGGAAAATAGTACCAAATACGTGTTGGATATTTTGTACTTGTCAATCGACTCCCTTATAAATTTTATTGGTTGGATATGCCAAGATAAGGAAGAGTGAACCTACATTAAATTTTTTCCCGTTTTTACCCTCTAAATCAGAAAAATACCAAACACGTGTTTAATTTTTTTCTTCCTTACTGTATCCGTTTTAAATTTAATTTCTGTGTTGCTTGATTGGTTCAAAAGATACATATGGGCTAAGAAAAGTACAAAAATTTGTTTTTACTCCCAATTTGTTGTTTTGTAATTCCTAAAAAAAACAAAATTCGCACGAAAGGCGATTTTCTTGAAAACTAAAGGAGATTAAGCAAAATATCAGCAGTCACTAAAAAAAATTTTAAATTCTTATCAAAACCCCATTTTTTTTTTAAATTTTTATATGAAAATATAAAACTTTGGTTTTTTTGGAAACTAAAGGAAAAATCTGTGGACACTAGAAAAATTTTCAAAATTCGTTCGAAAACCTGGGGCCAAATTACCGCATTCGATATTGATCGAAATCTTAGATATTTTCAAAACATTTGTATAGCATACTTTAAGGATAATAAAAATTATTGAAAAGATGCTCAATTTACTTTATTTTTTTTTTTTATTTATTTGCCAAAAAATGTACAATAGTAAAAGAGTTTTAATTGAAGTATATATTTTTAAAAACGAATCAAAATAGATACAAAATTTCAATAAACTTTTTGCATTGAAGTAACTTTGAACATCTCTAAAGTATATTTCACAATGTTTGCTTAAAAGTCTGAGTTTTCGAACGATATCAAATACGGTAAGTTGGCTCCTGATTTTTTTTTTGACTATTTTTATGTGGAAATATAAAATTTCGATTTTCTTACAAACTATAGGAGATAGAGCCATTTAAGCAAAAATCTCTGATCTCTAAAAAAATCAAAATTAAGTTTTGAGTCTACTGACAATTTGTTCTAAAAAATCAGAAGCCAAATTACCGCATTCGATATCGATTGGAAACCCAGACTTTTAAGCAAATATTGTGAAGCATACTTTGGGTATGTTCAAAGTTACTTCGATGCAAAAAGTTTATTGAAATTTGGTGTCCATTTTGATTCGTTTTTAAAAATTGAAACTAAAACTCTTTTACTATTGTTCATCTTTTGGCAAATAACTCAAAAAAAATATAAATAGTAAACTGAGCATCTTTTAAATAATTTTGATTATCCTTAAAGTATGCTATACAAATGTTTTGAAAATATCTAAGATTTCGATCGATATCGAATGCGGTAATTTGGCCTCAGATGTTATAAAATAAATAGTTCGAATTGGTATACAGAATTGTACTTTCTGAGATTCGAATTGCTTCGATATCGATCGAAATCTTAGATATTTTCAAAACATTTGTATAGCATACTTTAAAAATCATCAAAATTATTTAAAAGGTGCTTAGTTTACATTATTTTTTTTGGTAGTTTTTTGCCAAAGGATGACCGATAGTAAAAGAGTTTTAATTGAAGTATATGTTTTTAAAAACGCATCAAAATGGATACCAAATTTCAATAAACTTTTTCCATCGAAGTAACTTTGAACATCCCTAAAGTACACTTCACAATATTTGTTTAAAAATCTGAGTTTTCGATCGAAATCGATTGCGGTCGATTGCGGCTCCTGGTTTCTAACGTCATTTTTCTTTTCCATATAATTCCCCAACAATATTCCAATTAGAACAAGGGGTACTTCTCTCTGACAATGAGCTACATCCGATTCAACTTTTAGACTCATTTAAAGGGACCTATGTTTTAACACCGTCTCCGAACGGCAAATGCATTGGTTAGAGAGGTTTTACATAGCCTTATACTCAATAACCACTGGCTAGCTGAGTTATGAGGTGAACCGCTTTTTTGAAAATTTATTTTTTTCAAGACCTTCAAGACCCGGATATCGAACTTGGGACCTCAGGTATGTTAGGCGGATGACTAACCTGCTAAAACACGGCGCTTCACAATTGCTTTCTCTATGACGTCTAAAAATGGCTCTTAAAATGAAGTTTTGTGACAATTAATAGTTTATTACCAATACTGCTGCCTACTTTCAGGCTTAAGACAAGTAGTAGAGTTAAAATAGTATAAGAAATCGTATGACCTCTAAAATCGTTGTTTTACCTTCAACCCCAACTATGTACAGTAATAAAATAAAAGCCGAAAATATCTTTGTCCCTATAAGCCTATTTTTTAACCCAACTGTGATTCAAAAAACTATTAATAGTTCAAAAGTTCTCATACAAGATAGCAATTTTTAATGCTTCCTAAGATATTATATCTGACACATACCAAACGAATATGTTTTAAAACTATATTACTGCAAGTCTCTTCAACTTAAACAATAGACATTTGGTTGCAGCTATTTGCGCTAAATTGGATTTTATACAAATAACTCTGTCTGATATTTAGGTAAAAATTATAGTAAAAATTGTACCTTCTCTTAAGAAATTCACATTTTCGAGGCTTCCTAAAAAATTACATCCGACAGATTTCAAAAAAATATTTTAAACATTTTTTGCTTAAGATCTTTGCAAACAGAAAAAGATAACCTTTTTTGCAGCGGTTTGCATTAGAGCAAATTGTGTGCATAAAACTCTTTCTAAAATATGAGTCAAATAAAATTCAACATGACCGAATGTAGCCTAGCCACTTCACTCATATGGTTAATGTCATTGTGTCTAAAAGAATCTCTAGTAGTTGTTGATTTCTTTCTTCAGACTTCTGCTTTCCTTCTGACAAATGCTCATTATTATGCTGCGAGGTTTTAAAACAAAGACACGTGTTAGGTGGCCATTTATGTTCCCATGTAGGTGTAAGTCATTCTAAAGGCATTTGTATTTAGCCCTTTTGCATTTGACACCTACACAAAGACAATGTCCTACACAACCTCTGATTGTGAAAATGTTATTGTTGTGTCCAGTGATGGAAATTATCTCACTATTTTCAGGTCTTAATGACAATAAGACTTTGTGATTAGTTAATCTTCATCTAATCTCAGATGAATGGCTGAAGGGCTGCTATAGAAAATGACTTTTGGAAATTTTGAAGGTTAAGAGAGTGAGAGGAGTGTTATTGTTAAATATTAATAAATGACAGTTAACTTCAAATGCAAAACTGTATGAGATGTAATTAACTAAATGACACTAAAGTCAAGAGATAATGGCATAAGAAAATTAAAGTAGAGATGAAAGTTAGGGGTAAGAAAAGGTAGCAAAAAGATATGGCAAATATTATTGAATAGTAATTTAGGGTTAAATTATAAATTAAGTTTTTTTATCATTACTAGTTTTAATTTTCAATAAATTTAATTAATTATCCAGAATTTTCTTTATTAGTTTTTGTTCTTAGCCTTTACTTTAACATTTTCATTCTGTATTCCCTTATCTTGTGTTACGCCAAATATCTTCCAAATCATTTTTTATGGCTTTATAGAGCCTGTATTTAGCCTATATTTTTCTTTCATCATAAATTATGATTTTCGAACATTTTTTTTTTGCTACTTCTTGCCAGAAACCCTCCTAGAATTTCTTAATACTGATTTATATATTTTAGTTATGTTAAATTTTTTTCTTTCGTTGGTAACATTTGTTATAAAGCACCAAAAGCTGAACAGAAGCGTTACAAGAAAAAGCATTTATATTAATAATATATTAAATAACAATAATAACAATAAAATAATGATAACGTTAAAGATAAAAACATTAAAACCACTCAACAACATAAGCAAACATACATATATAAGAGTTTATGTGTGTGTTTGCGAGTGTATGTATGAATGTGTAAAAAGGATATAATATTTGAAGGATGTGTGTCACAGTGTGAAGGTTTTATCAAAAAAGGTGTAAAAGAAATAAGATTCATATTTTTGGTGCAAAAAATTGCTGTAACCTATTAAAGTTTAAAATGGACTAATATTTCGAGAATTTTTGATCAAAGGGTCTTATAAAGAAACAAATTAATACAAAATCAGGCAAACTTGAATACTACTCAAGGGCCTTTTTTCCATAGTAGCATGATGCTTAAAATATGTGGGCTCTTGATGCTGTATCAAAAATGGTAAAAGCAGTTCTTGTAGGCACTCCGTTGTCTAAATTTCTGCGTTTGTAGTGCCTGATGCCACAAATACTTGACTGCTTTTGCCACAACTGCAATATGAGAAATTTCTTTGGGAATTTTTTGTTTTTTGGAACTCTTCCCAACTACTGTCCCTTTTATCAGCAACAAAAACATCTTGGTCGGGAAATTGGGAAAAGTTTTCTAGTACACACAATAGTTGTATTTTTTTTATAAAATCTATCTTCTATTTTGCCACTCGTTTTTACACCCACCATCAAAAAGAATGGGGGGTATATTGAGATTGTCATTCCGTTTGTTATTTCCTTAATATTGGCTTAAAAATCAAAAACGATATATATATTCTGAATCCTTATGAAATTCTAAGACGTTTGAGCAATGTCCGTCTGTCTGTTTGTCTGTCTGACTGTCTGTCTGTCTGTCTCACTGTTGAAATCACGATAACGCCTAAACGAAAGGAGCTAGCTTATTGAAACTAAGTAAAAACATTCTTCATCTTTGATAAAATTTTGGTATTGAAATTGGGCAAAATCGGTTAATATTTGACCATAGCTCCCTTATAACCTCGCCTACGCTAATAGCTTATTTGCTAATAAATGACAAATTATAATAGCTATGATGATAAAATTTCGTATATAGAAATCTTGCATAAGCCCTAGGCAGCATATACAATTTCATCGGTTGACATTTAGTCATAGCTCCCATACAAAAAACTTACGAAAACAGCCAAAATTTCACCTAAAATACACTTATATGCCAATAAATCTAAAACTATAACAGATATAAATACTAAATTTAGCACGAGGAGGTCTTATGTCAATGCCAACCAGTGTGCAAAATTTTGTCACAAACGCTCACCATTTGAACATAGCTCCCATAGAAAAAACTTACGGAAACACAAAAATACAAAAAGATATGGGGGTTTATGTCCGTCTGTCCGTCAGATAAAAGCGCGATGGTGCCTTAACGAAAAGGGTTACAGCAACAAAATTTTACAAAAGGAAATTTTATGTGAATGCCAGCCAGTGTTACAATCGGTTACTATTACTATTTTGTTACAATCGGTTACTATTTGACCATAGCTCCCATATAAAAAACTTATGGAAACACAAAAATACAAAAAGAAAAGACGGTTTATGTCCATCTTTCCGTCAGAGAAAAGCGCGATAGCTCCTTAACTACAAAAGCTAGAGAGACAAAATTTAGCAAAAGTATTCAAATATGTTATAGAAATTATGTGCTGAAAATGGGCAAAATCGGTTCACATTTAGTTAGAGCTCCCATATAACCCTGCTCCGGAAATGACATTTAGGCTGATAAATTGAATAAAATTGTAAAATCTATGTCTACTAAATTTAGAACATAGAAGTTTTATGCAACTTTCAGTCAATATGTCAAATTTTATAGCAATCGGTTCATTTCTGACCATAGCTTTCATATAAAAACCGCTCCCGGTAACCACTAAAATGCCACAAACGCCAGTTAAAAGCTATTAAATTATAAACGATTTCAGCTATGGCCACTAAATTTTGCACAACTAAACTTTATACTAATACCAGCCAGTATATTAAATTTTGTAACAATCGGTCAACATTTGGCTATAGTTCTTATATATATATATATATATATATATATATATATATATATATATATATATATATATATATATATATATATATATAACATCCCCTTTTTATATCTACAATCAAAACGATTTGGAGGTACATATTATGATTGCATCTACGAAATTAGATAGCTATCAATCAATGTTTGGTCCAGACTTTATACACGGTAGATGCATTAGCAACTCCTAACAAAATATATGAACCTGCCGTGTTGCTATCAACATGTTTATGGCAGAACGAAACAGCTCATTAATGTAAAACTATATTCGGTTATGGAACAGCATTTTGTCCAAGGTAAATACTTGGGAAACCACTTAGATACTTTTAAATGTTGAACTATAGTAACTATACCACTGCAACCGAATTTAGTCCAAATATGTTACCAACAATACCACATTTGGTCAACATTTTGAATTAACTGCACTCTCGTACAACTTGATGGTAGGAATACAAGATTCGGCACAGCCGAATATAACACTCTTACTTGTTTTGCTTCTAAGTTCTTTACGGGATTGCAATCCGAAACTTTCTGAACCTTGTATGTCTTTAGCCCTGCATGAGTTTTGGCTTTGTAGACAATACTATTAGAGCATTTAACCATAAAAGCTAAATTCTGGTCGAGTATTAGGTGATCTTTAAAAGAGTGCTCGACGTCTTCTGACTTACCAATATACCTTGCACATTTCCTACTTCCTGACCCAAGTTTTCTTTCAATGTTCAGATCTTTCTTATACACCTTAATGGTTCGGTGGTCAACTTTCAAATCCTTTGCAATATTTTGCATGAATATTGAAGAAAGTAAAAAAAAATTTAAGAAAAGACATTATACAAATATCCAATTAATTTTGATACATTTTATTGATTTTGTCCGATCAACACATGATCGAATGTATAGTTTACGATTTAGTAATTTTAATTAATTTTCAGTGGCGCCATCTGGCGAAAATAAGTAGTCCCATCCTCGGCTTATGCACAACAACTTTACTTAAGGGCATAACATAGTTTACGATTCAATTAATTTTTAACAACTAAATTTTTAAACAATTTTTACAATCTATCGGGACTTAATCGCACAGACTTAGAAACCGCAGTCGAATTATGCGCAATAACTTTGCTAAAGATCATAGCATGATCAAATGCATAATTCAAGATGGAAATCATTTTGAATAATTTTCAGTAGCGCCACCTGTCGGAAATTGGTCATATAAATTTAGAAACCTTCGTCGGCTTATCCGCCATAACTTTGCTAAAAGTTAAAGCATGATCAAATAAACAGTTTACGATTTAATGCATTTTTAGTCATTTTCAGTGGCTCCATCTATCAGAAATTTGTCTACCAACTTAGAAACCGGCTTATGCCCCACAACTTTGCTAAAGATCATAGCATGATCAAATAACATTAATTTTTATATATTGATTGACTGTTTATTAACGAATTTTTGTAGAATATTTTTGGTTAAAGAATTTTTTTTAGAAAATTTTTGGTTAAAATAATTTTATAGCAAGTTTTTCATTAAAAGAAATTTTCTCAAAAAAGTTTCGTTAAATGAATTTTTATAGAAAATTTTTCGTTAAATGAATTCTAATCGAAAACTGTTCGTTTAAACAATTTTTTTTAGAAAATTTTTCGTTAAAGCTAATTTTTTAGATAATTTTTTGTTAAAGGAATTTTAATAGAAAATTGTTCGTTAAAAGAATTTTTTTAAAAATTTTTGTTCGAAGAATTTTCTTAGAAATTTTTTTGTTAAAGGAACTTAAACAAAAATTTTTTCGTTAACAATTTTTATAGAAAATTTTTAGTTAAAAATTTTCTTAGAAAATGTTTCGTTAAAAATTTTTTTAGAAAATTTTTCTTTAAAAATTTTTATAGAAAAATTTTCGCTAAACATTTTTATAGAAAATTTTTCGTTAAAAATTTTTTCAGAAAATTTTTCGTTAAAAATTTTTATAGAAAATTTTTCCTTAAAAATTTTTATAGAAAATTTTTCGTTAAAAATTTTTTGTTAAAAATTTTAAGAGAAAATTTTTCCTTAAAAATTTTTATAGAAAATTTTTGGTTAAAAATCTTTATAGAAAACTTTTAGTTCAAAATTTGTATAAAAAATTTTGGAAAATTTTTTGTTAACGGAATTTAAACAAAAGATTTTTCGTCAAAAATTTATATAAAAAATATTTCGTTAAAATTTTTTTTTAGAAAATTTTTCGTTCAAAATTTTTATAGAAAATTTTTCGTTAAAAATTTTTATAGAAAATTTTTCGTTAAAAATTTTTATAGAAAATTTTTCGTTAAAAATTTTTATAGAAAATTTTTCGTCAAAAATTTTTATATAAAAATTTTCGTTAAAAATTTTTATAGAAAATTTTTCGTTAAAAATTTTTATAGAAAATTTTTCGATAAAAATTTTTATAGAAAATTTTTCGTTAAAAATTTTTATAGAAAATTTTTTGTTAAAAATTTTTATAGAAAATTTTTCGCCAAAAATTTTTATAGAAAATGTTTCGTTAAAAATTTTTATAGAAAATTTTTCGTTAAAAATTTTTATAGAAAATTTTTCGTTAAAAATTTTTATAGAAAATTTTTCGTTAAAAATTTTTATAGAAAATTTTTCGTTAAAAATTTTTATAGAAAATTTTTCGTTAAAAATTTTTATAGAAAATTTTTCGTTAAAAATTTTTATAGAAAATTTTTCGTTAAAAATTTTTATAGAAAATTTTTCGTTAAAAATTTTTATAGAAAATTTTTCGTTAAAAATTTTTATAGAAAATTTTTCGTTAAAAATTTTTATAGAAAATTTTTCGTTAAAAATTTTTATAGAAAATTTTTCGTTAAAAATTTTTATAGAAAATTTTTCGTTAAAAATTTTTATAGAAAATTTTTCGTTAAAAATTTTTATAGAAAATTTTTCGTTAAAAATTTTTATAGAAAATTTTTCGTTAAAAATTTTTATAGAAAATTTTTCGTTAAAAATTTTTATAGAAAATTTTTCGTTAAAAATTTTAATAGAAAATTTTTCGTTAAAAGTATTTTATAAGAAAATTTTTCGTTAACAATTTTAAAAGTATTTTATAAGAAAATTGTTTGTTAACATAACGCAATAGGAAATAATTTTTTTAATAACAAATTAAAAAAAACTGTAAAGGAAATGACTTAATTGAAAACTTTTAATTTTATCATAATTATTAGTTCCTATTTTCACCTTCCCTTTGTACCTCACCGCTGCACTGTGCATGTTAGCTCAAAAATTGTGTGTTTTATTGTAGTACAAAAACTCCTTTGGTATGCGTATGTTGAATGTGATGACATTACAAATGTCTAAATGATCATTTATAATGATTTTTGTTACAAAAATAACAACAACAAAAAGTACAAAACTGTAAGAAAAGCAACAATAGCAACAACAATCACATACGAAAACACTACAAACATAAACTTAAATAAAGTAAAATAGGCTTAATTCCAACAAAACATGAACAAAATAACTAGAATTTTATTTGCCTTACACCCATACTTCAAATCCTCCACACATACATACAACTACGCACTCATAACTGAGTAAGAGGAATTAACAGTATAAATATCTTTTATATTTAGGCAACAAAAAAAAAAATAAGCTGGAACCAAATATAGAAAAAAAACCAACTAAACTAAGTAGCAAAGAAAAAAAGGCTTATCATCAATCACTGTTTGTATGTTTGACTGTCTGTCCTTAAGGATTCGTAAGACATAAAAGATTGTATATGCGTGTATATGTGTATATACTAGAAAGGCATAAATAACTATTTTTCTTATGTCCTTGAATGTATGTGTGAGTGTGTGTACGTTTAAATGTTAAGATGAACTTTTCGGTTATGTTACAACTACAAATAACATAATTTTTTATGCCATACCAGAGAGGGCTTATTGAATATGTGATGTATGTGAATGTATTTGTTGTTTTTGTACTATGCATAAATGCACTATGGGTCGCATTGGGAGTACAAACAGCTGCTGACGTCTTAACTATAAAGACCTATTGATTGATTACATTTATGGCTTAAGTTATTCCATTTAAAATAAATACAAAGTTTATTAATGATTGTTTCGAAATCTGTAGAAATTCAAAACGTAATCGTAGCATAAACTTTTATATTCAAGATATAGACATATGTCGAAGAATTACATATATGAAAATTTAGCAATACTATTAAACTATTTTTATACTCCGTCTACCCACAGATATTTACACTAATGTCTTTAAATCATGCTATAGTATTATGATCAGATTATAGCCTTATATGGAGGCCCTTTGCTTAGTCTTTAATCTCAGACTCATTCTATAATCTGATATTTAGTTATATATCCATAATATAATTCTATGCAAAATTTTGTTATCATACAAACTTTTTTGCTATTAATACACTCAGAATATTATGTAAGTAAAATTAACTTAAAATGTAATTTGAAATGAATGAATATTCATTTAAAAACCGGTCAACTGATTTTTCATTCAAATTCAATAAATATTTCATTTAAATTTAACTGACAAATATTTAAACTACATTTTCAGTTTTAAAAACGGAATATTCAGTTGTTTTCAAAAAAATTACTGACAAAAATTTAAACTACATTTTTAGTATAAAAAAACGGAAATTTTCATTTATTTTTAAAAAATTGAATGGTAAAAAACTACGTAAAATTTCCGTAAAACGGAAAATTTTCATTTCTTTTTGTAATTAACGTAACATAAAAGACGAAACCATAAAAAAGTTATATCCTTTAAGGCATCAAAAAACCAAACAGACAAAACAAAGTTTGTTGTTTGCTTAGGCCATACCCTGTGATAGGCGGCCAGTATTACAAAAAGTTTCTTCAGTAAGCAAACCTAAGATACTTAAGGAAAACCAATAATTAAACAAATACGAATTATATTTGATACAATAATTGAAAAAATATATAAAAACTAAACAACTGATATTTTCAAATGTTACGGATTTTCAGTATTTTTTTGTAGGTTGTTTTTTAAACAAATGTATAAATATGTTAAAAATCAATTTTCATATAAATTTAAATGAATATTCATTTGAAAACAACATAACCGAAAATTTCCTAAACAACATACAATCAGTTACTGTAATAATTTCCTGAGTGTATAATTTCTTATCTAAAAATAGGTCATATTGGTGTTAGGGTCAAACATAGACCGGTTGTCATGAAATTTGGAACATATACCTGAATACATATATATTTACATATAAAACTCCATTTGGAAAGATCGTACCTTTTTTGATGCAATTCTGTAAATTCGTCCCTTTTGGAGGTACATAAGCGGTAAAAGTGAAAATCTGTTTAGCTATATCTCCGAAATTGAGGCCCTATGATTCACAAATGAGTCAATAATAACAGAAGAAGATGATATCTTCAAGATAGACCAGCTACGAATATAGGATGAAACGTGTTTAAGTACTTTTTTGAAAAAGGGACAAATAAAATGTAAAAATTATAATTAACCCATATGTATCTCTTGAATCAATAAACAGATAATTAAAATTTACAACAAAATCGACGTGAAATACAATTTAAATTGGTACATTTCTATTTATGGGCCAAAAAAGGGTAAAAAGAGCAAAATTTGGCGAGTTTTTTTTCTAGCCTTTATAAGCTTTTGAACCAGTAAAATAAGAAATAAAATGTACTTTTTGTCTGTCTGTCTGTCATACGTATCCCTTGAATCAACAAACAGATAATTAAAATTTACACCAAAATCGACGTAAAATAAAATTTAAATACGTATTTGGTACATTTCCATATATGGGCCAAAAAAGCGTAAACAGAACAAAAAATTTGGCGAGTTTTTTTTTTTAGTCTTTTGTCTGTCTGTCTATCTGACTGTCTGTCTGTCTGCCTGTCTGCCTGTCTATATATCTGTGTGTCTGACTGTCTGTGTGTGTGTCTCTGTTTTCTCAAAAAAAAAAAACAAATGCCCCATAGTGCTACCAATAATAAATGGACTCTTTCTCCAATATCAGCTGCTATTATTAGTCTGCCTTGGTATGTGAAACAATACTTTTTTTCTAACATTTGACTTTTGATGATTTTCGATATTTTTTCCATCTTCCCAGCTATTGCTAACTAATGCTATTTGTAATTTTTTTCTATTTTTTTGTTTGCTTTCCTTCATATACTGCAGCAATACTTATTCCTTAGTATAGATATTTTTTCAGACTATTCGAATGTTTTTGAATGTTTAGGGAATAAATATGAGGTCATGTTGATGAATTGTAACATCATGTAAATTAATTTCCTTTTCATATGAAAATCTTAAGTCTAATGATTGGCTTTAATAAAAATTGCCATGCTTTAGCTAAAGTATTACATATGTACGAGTATGTTGTGAGTTTTTATCTTAAATGTCTAATAATTTTGGTTGTAGCCTTATATAGGCGTTTATTTGTATATAGGAAGTTTAGCTAGTTATTTATACTCGTATATGTATGTATCTGTATATATGTATATGAATATTAAGAATTATGTAAAGTCTGGAAATTTTTTCCAAGTTACATAATTGCAGTAAAAGTAGTAAAGTAGTAAATTATGCACGTACTTTGTTTAATAGATGTAAGGCAATCACTCTAGAGTATTGATTTAAAGATACATATGTTCCCCTCTATATACATGGCTATATTTAACCTCAAATATGTCCTTATGTATTACATATGTATATTGATATGTAAACATATCCAATAATAAAAGTAACGATTGAAAGTTACTGATGTATTAATAGATTTCATTAATTTCTTCTTCAATATCATTCCTTAACTCCAATGATTTTTGCAAAAAGTTTTAATAAAAAATGTTAAAATTTATTATTTATATACTCGTTTGTTTGTCAAAACTTTAAGTTTAAATGAAATTCTTTTACTATCAATGAACTTTTGACAAATTAGCTACAATATAGTGCACCTATACGTTATACATTAGTTAGATTATCCTAAAAATATGCTACACAAATGTTTCTGAAATATCTTACATTTCGATAGCAATCGATAAATATGAAAATATAAAACATCGAATATATAAAACTTCGAGCCAACAAAGCAAAAATCTGTGAATACCCAAAGATTTTTCGTATAATGTTTATCTCCTTGTGCCTGATCAAGAGGCATACTAAAGCTTCTGAGTCAGTTTTTTTTAGAGTAACGTCATAATATCAGACTCTTGTGTTATAATAAGACTGTAATGAGATAATATTCTTTATGTCAAGGTACAAGGATATAGTCTAACTATAAGACTATAGTGTCAGTAGAGAATATAGTTTTTGTTTTATACTTCAGTATTTGTAACTCACTAGTTGAAGTATTAAACTTTCTTTTGTAAAATATTGTAGTATTAATAAAAGTTTCTACTTTGACTATGGGAACACTGACAGAGTATAAAACTTAAGACGGGTTATAAACAGGCGTATGCAGACCATACCACTAGGAACCGACGACTTTCGTATATATCACGATCGTTAATGAAACTCGTGAAAATTATACAAATTTTGATAAAAATGTTTTTTTATAGAACATTTTTCTCAAAAAAAAAAATTTTTTTAGAAAAATTGTCTCCAAGCAAATTCTCTCTCTACAGAAAAATTTGTCCACAAAAAAATTTTCAAAAAAAAAAAAATTTACAGAAAAATTTTCTCAAAAAAAATTTTTGGTAGAAAAAATTTTCTACAGAAAAATTTAAAAACTTTCTATATTTCTATAGAAAAACTTTCGCAAAAAATTTTTCTAACGAAAATTTTTTCAGAAAAATATTTTTTTATAGAAACATTTTTGATAAAAAATATTTTTCTACAGAAAAATTTTCCAGAAAAATATTATTCTATTGAAAAATTTTCTATAAATTTATTTTTTGTGAAAATTTTTCATAGAAATATTTTTGTATAGAAAAACTTTCTCAAAAAAAATTTTATAATAGGGAAATTTTCTCAAAAAAAAATAAATTATAAAAAAATTTTCGCAAAAAAATTTTTCTCAAAAAATATTTTTATAGAAAAATTTCTAAAACATAAAAAAATTTCTCAAAAAAAATTTATATAGAAAAATTTAATTAAAAACCATTTTCTATAGAAAAATGTATACAAAAAAATTTTCTATGGAAAAATTTTCCCAAAAAAAATTTTCTGAAAAAAATTTTTGGTAGAAAAAATTTTCTACAGAAAAATTTAAAAACTTTCTATAAAATAAATATTTTTTTTTTTTGTTTGCAAAAAAAATTTTCTATAGAAAAACTTTCGCAAAAAATTTTTCTAACGAAAATTTTTTTAGAAACATTTTTGATAAAAAATATTTTCCTATAGAAAAATTTTCCAGAAAAATATTATTCTATTGAAAAATTTTCTATAAATTTATTTTTTGTGAAAATTTTTCATAGAAATATTTTTGTATAGAAAAACTTTCTCAAAAAAAATTTTCTATAGGGAAATTTTCTCAAAAAAAAAAAAAAATTATAAAAAAATTTTCGCAAAAAATTTTTTCTCAAAAAATATTTTTTATAGAAAAATTTCTAAAACATAAAAAAATTTCTCAAAAAAAAATTGATATAGAAAAATTTAATCAAAAACCATTTTCTATAGAAAAATGTATACAAAAAAATTTTCTATGGAAAAAGTTTCTCAAAAAAATGTTTTCTACAGAAAAATTTTTTCAAAAAAACTTTCTATAGAAAATTTTCCAATTGAAAAATTTTCTTAAAAAAAATTTTCTATAGAAAAGTTTTATCAAAAAAAAATAGTTTCTGAAGAAAAATTTTCTTAAAAATATGTTTCTGATGAAAAATTTTCTTAAAAGAATGTTTCTGAAGAAAAATTTTCTCAAAAAAAATTTTCTATAGAAAAATATTCTCAAAAAACATTTTTCTATAGAAGATTTTATCGAAAAAAATTTCTATAGAAAAATTTTCTCAAAAATATTTTTCTTTAGAAAAATTTTATCAAAAAAGAAAAATTTTCTCAAAAAATAAATTCTATAGAAAAATATACGCAAAAAAAATTTCTATGGAAAAATTTTCTCAAAAAAAATGTTTCGAAGAAAAATTTTCTTAAAAAATGTTTCTGAAGAAAAATTTTCTCAAAAAAAAATTTTCGATAGAAAAATTTTCTCAAAAAAAATTGCTATAGAAAAATTTTCTCAAAAAAAATTGCTATAGAAAAATTTTCTCAAAATTTTTTTTTTAGTTATTTTATAGAAAAATTTTCTCAAAAAATAATCTTTCTTTAGAAAAATTTACTCAAAAAAAATTTATGTGGAAAAATTTTATCAAAAAAATTTTCTCAAAAAAGATTTCTGTAGAAAAATTTTCTCAAAAAAAATTTTCTATACAAAAAGTTTCTATAAAAGAATTGAGTAAATTCTTTTATAGAAACTTTTATACAAAAAGTTTCTATAAAAGAATTGAGTAAATTCTTTTATAGAAACTTTTATAGGCAAATTTTTTCAATTGAAAAATTTTCTCAAAAAAAATTTTCTGTAGAAAAATTTTCTCAAATAATATTTTGTGTAGAAAAATTTACTTAAATTTACTCCATAAAAAATGTTCTCAAAAAAAGTTTTTCTATAGAATAATTTTCTCAAAACAAATTTTTCTACAGAAAAGTTTTCTTACAAAAAAAAATTTCTATGGAAAAATTTTCGCAAAAAATTTTTTCTATTGAAAAATTTTTGATAAAAAATTTTCTATAGAAAACTTTTTAATATAAAAATTTTATATGAAATAACACGACCTAGGCGAGAAAACAAGTTAAAAATTTTTAAATTATTGCAAAAACCTGTTTGAGATTTTAAAATTTTAATCAGTTTTGGAAAGTCAAGTTTTTATCAAAAGTTGTGCTATTTTTAACAAAAATTTTTGAAATCCTAACAACTCAAAAGCATCGATTTCAACTTTTTTCTATAAAACCCTATTTTGCTTTATATAGTTTTTGAACGCTAATTCTATATAAAAAAAACGAGACATTATTTATTGATGTCGGTTTACATTTACAAAAGTTATTTATGTAAATTATTTCAAAGTTAAAATTTTTCGATTGCGAATAAAATATTTACTTTTTAACGTAATTTCTGGTAAAAAGGTTTAAATGCCGTATTATCATATAAGCACGTACTATATGGCCTAGTCGGTTAATAAAAAGCTTAATAACTCTTAGGTTTTTTGTCTAATTTTAAAAATTAAAACCGATTTATTTGACTATATTCTCTTGTTATTATAATGTGAACTTTATAAAGGCATAAGCTATAAAAAGCTACCAAAGTCAAAAAAGTGTATAACTTTTGTTTTAACTTCAAATTTTCTTAACAAACATTTGATTTACAAATGTATTTTAAGGCGTTGTCTGTTTTCTTCTAGATGATGTTAAAAAATAAAAGTAAATTCGAATACAAACTGTCTGAGTTATGGATCGATATGTTGACGAACCTCATTAATATCGTCTTAAGTATAACTCTTAAATTCGGAATTATTTCTGAAATTTTTCAGCACGATTTGTCATGTACTTAATTAGAAATACAACCCACGATAGGTCGTTTCTCGAGTTTTTTGTTTAGTGTATCAAAGTGTCATTGAAGGCTTAAGAGATTATAATTTATTTAAGCAAATTTAAGCACAATTTGAATAAAAGACCAACATATACAGAACATTCTCATATTTTTTTTTCATCCAAAAAAAAAAAATCCAATAAATAACCAAATGCATACAATTAACATTAATGAAAAGAAAAAAGAAAGAAAATATTCGCCTTTTATAACAAAATATCTGAACCATATTAATTCCGTTAAGATGCCAATAAAAATACCTCAACATCATTAATAACATGAAGGTTTAATAAATAAAGACATTTACTTATTTTTCTTTTTTTTTCTTAAACATAAATTCCACAAAAGAAAGAATGAAATAAATAAATTCATTTACAATCGATCTTCTTTCTTTTAACTCAATAAAAATATAACAATTTTTTGTTAAATATAATTCCCTTTTAGAATTTGTTTAAATGGTTAAAGATACAAAGAAAGGGGAGTGTTTGAGGGAGCGTATGTGTAAAAGTTACCCTTCATTTATTTATAACAAAAAAAAACGGAAAAGAAAAAGAAACATATATAAGTATTTGTTTTATAACTTAAGTAGCAAAAGCAAACAAAAGAGGGGAAATATAAGTGTTATATTGTTAAATATTAATGTTGCTATAGCCATTATTGTATAAGTGTTGCAATGACACAAATGCCATTGCTGTCACTACTACTAATATATAACCATTGCGAGACTTGTTAATAAAAAGGTCAAAATGATGTGTCAAATGTCAGTGTTTATTTATTTTTTAACATTTCAACTGTTTAGTGGCCCTTTGGCTTATATTTATAACCATTACAAAAAGAATTTCAGACAAAACAACAAACAACTTCAACGACATCTACTTACATCTATAATCGTTTGAAATTGTATAAAAGAAATACTAAGCAACACACCACCCACATTTCTTCATTTTCTCTTCCCCTCCTAAATGTATGCAATACATTAACAAATATATATAAACACTTGGAACAATTCATACAATTCAATTTCTTTTCTTTTATTAATGTTTTTCTCTTGTATTTCGTCAATGAGTGGAAACTATAAAAGCTTTTAATAAGCTTTGAAGACATAACACGCGTGATAAATAGCATTAACTCGATATAACTCGAATAATAATATGTTTTTAATTTTGGTGGTAGCCTTTTTAAGCGACTGCCAGGAAATGGAATGGAAAGTTTTTGTAATGATTTCTATGGATTGATGAAAGGAAACTTTTTGTGCAAAATCTTAAGTAATTAATTGTGTGATAATATAATATTTTAATACTTAGAAGCTAGAACTAAGGAGTCTTAAGATAAACAGAATAATTGATGGGGGGGATAAGTATAAAATTGGAATGAAATTGATAAAATTATTTCCCGGAAATGGATTTTAATTTTCTATTAAAAAGTTTTTAAAACAAAAAATTTTCTATAGAAAAATGTTTAAAACGAAAATTTTTTATAGAAAAATGATTAAAACAAAAAATTTTCCATAGAAAAATGTTTACAACGAAAAATTTTTATAGAAAAATTTCTAAAACGAAAAATTTTCTATAAGAAATTTTAAGATAACAATTTTTCAAAAGGAAAAAGTTTAGAAGGAAAACTTTTTGATAAAAAAAATCGATAAATTTTCTTCAGAAAAATTCTAAAAACGAAAAATCTACTATAGAAAATTTTTAAAATGAAAAACTTTATATAAAAAAATTTTAAAACGAACAATTTTTTATAGAAAATTTTTTAAAAGAAAAATTTTATGCAGAAAAATTTTTTAAATGAAAAATTTTTAATGGAATGTTTTCAAAACGAAAAATTTTTTGTAGGAAATAGAAAATTTTCTTAAACGAAAAATTTTTAATAGAAAATTTTTTTAAACGAAAAATTTTCTATAGAAAATCTTTTTAAACGAAAAATTTTCTATAGAAAATTTTTTCAAACGAAAAATTTTTTTATAGAAAATTTTTTTAAACGAAAAATTTCTATAGAAAATTTTTTAAAACGAAAAATTTTCTATAGAAAATCTTTTAAAATAAAAAATTTTCAATAGAAAATTTTTTAAAACGAAAAATTTTCTATAGAAAATTTTTTAAAACGAAAAATTTTCTATAGAAAATTTTTTAAAACGAAAAATTTTCTATAGAAAATTTCTTAAAACGAAAAATTTTCTATAGAAAATTTTTTAAAACGAAAAATTTTCTATAGAAAATTTTTTAAAACGAACAATTTTCTATAGAAAATTTTTTAAAACGAAAAAATTTCTATAGAAAATTTTTTGAAACGAAAAATTTTCTATAGAAAATTTTTTAAAACAAAAAATTTTCTATAGAAATTTTTTAAAACGAAAAATTTTCTATAGAAAATTTTTTAAAACGAAAAATTTTCTATAGAAAATTTTTTAAAATGAAAAATTTTCTATAGAAAATTTTTTAAAACGAAAAATTTTCTATAGAAAATTTTTTAAAACAAAAAATTTTCTATAGAAAATTTTTTAAAACAAAAAATTTTCTATAGAAAATTTTTTAAAACGAAAAATTTTCTATAGAAAATTTTCTATAGAAAATTTTTTAAAACGAAAAATTTTCTATAATAAATTTTTTAAAACGAAAAATTTTCTATAGAAAATTTTTTAAAACGAAAAATTTTCTATAGAAAATTTTTTAAAACGAAAAATTTTCTATAGAAAATTTTTTAAAACGAAAAATTTTCTATAGAAAATTTTTTAAAACGAAAAATTTTCTATAGAAAATTTTTTAAAACGAAAAATTTTCTATAGAAAATTTTTTAAAACGAAAAATTTTCTATAGAAAATTTTTTAAAACAAAAAATTTTCTATAGAAAATTTTTTAAAACAAAAAATTTTCTATAGAAAATTTTTTAAAACGAAAAATTTTCTATAGAAAATTTTTTAAAACGAAAAATTTTCTATAGAAAATTTTTTAAAACGAAAAATTTTCTATAGAAAATTTTTTAAAATGAAAAATTTTCTATAGAAAATTTTTTAAAACGAAAAATTTTCTATAGAAAATTTTTTAAAACGAAAAATTTTCTATAGAAAATTTTTTAAAACGAAAAATTTTCTATAGAAAATTTTTTAAAACGAAAAATTTTCTATAGAAAAATTATTAAAACGAAAAATTTTTTATTGAAAAATTTTCTATAGAAATTTTTTACAACAAAAAATTTTTTATAGAAATTTTTGTAAAAAGTAAAATTTTCTATAGAAATTTTTTGAAACGAAAAATTTTCTATAAAAAAATTTTTAAAATGAAAAATTTTCTTTGAAAAAATTTTTAAACTTTTCATTCATTAAAACGAAAAATTTTCTATAGAAAATTTTTTTAAAACAAAATTTTTTTAAACGAAAAATTTTCTATAGAAAATTTTTTGAACGAAAAATTTTCTTTAGAAAATTTTTTTATACGAAAAATTTTCTATAGAAAGTTTTTTTAAAGAAAAAATTTTCAATAGAAAATTTTTTTTAAAGAAAAATTTTCTATAGAAATTTTTTTAAACGAAAAATTTTCTATAGAAAATTTTTTTAAACGAAAAATTTTCTATAGAAAATTTTTTTAAACGAAAAATTTTCTATAGAAAATTTTTAAGACGAATAATTTTCTATAGAAAATTTTTTAAATCAAAAAATTTTCTATAGAAAATTTTTTAAATCAAAAAATTTTCTATAGAAAATTTTTTAAATCAAAAAATTATCTATAGAAAATTTTTTAAAACGAAAAATTGTCTATGGAACATTTTTTTAAACGAAAAATTTTCTATAGAAAATTTTTTTAAACGAAAAATTTTTTATAGAAAATTCTTTAAAACAAAAGTTTCTACAGAAAATGTTTTTAATCAAAAATTTGTTTATAAAAACTTTTAAAATTTAACATTTTTTATAAAAACTTTTAAAATTAAAAATCTTCTAAATATAAAATTTTTCAAACAAAAAATTTTCTGCAGTAAAATTTTTAAAATTTAAAATTTTCAACAGGAAAATTTGTAAAACGAAAATTTTTCTACAGAAAAAATTTTAAAACCAACACGAACAATCTTCGATAGAAATATTAAAAAAAAAGTCCTATAAAAAAATTTTAAAATCAAAAATTTCTATTGACAAATTTTTAAAACAAAAAATTTTCTGAAACCAAAATATATCCATAGAAATAATTTTAAAACTAAAAATTTTCTACAAAAAATTTTTTTAAACGAAAAATTTTCAAAGAAAATTCATTAAAACGGAAAATTTGTATATAAAAATTGTCTTTAGAAAAATCTTTCAAATAAATAACTGCTGAGTTATCCTTGAACTGCTGACTAATATTACAACAGAGGAGTCATCCTAAAACCGCTGAGTCATGCTAAAGCTGTTCAGCCATCCTGAATAACTGTATCGTTACAAAACAACTGAATTATTGCTGTCTTATCCTTATAATGCTAAGTTATTCTAAAACTGCTGAGTTATCCTAAAGCTATTAACGCATCCTAAAACTGCAGAGTTATCCTAAACTCCTTATCTAACTTAAAACTACTATCTTATACTATAACTGCTGAAATATCTTAGATGACTCAGGAGTCATCCTTAAACTGCTTAAACATACTTAAAGAGCTTAGTGATACTGCTGAGCCATCCTCAAACTTTTGAGTTATTCTATAGAATAAATAAAATTGCTGACTCATACAAAAACTGATGAGCCATACTAAAAGTCATCCTGAAATCGCTGAGTCATTCAAAAACTGCTGAGTCATCCTAGAACTTCTAAATCATTCTAAAACTGCTGAGTCATACTAAAGGTCATTCGGAAACAGCTGAATTATTGAAAACTGCTGAGTTATCCTTAAACTTCTGAGTCATCCTAAAACTGCTAAATCATCTTAAAATTGCAAAGTAATCCTGAAACTGCTGAGTCATTCTAAAACTGCTGAGTAATCCTAAGACTACTGACTTAGTGTTTAAGAACTAAGTCTGAGTATAAAACTCTAGTCAAAGTATAAGCCATCCCGAAGCTTTTGGGTCAGAGAAAAATTGTTTTGACGGTAAAACCTTTACTTTCAAATCAAAAATTACCTTGATCAGGTTTATGCCAGCAAAGGCCAAATATCTTGTGTTAGTGGATTCGTAATATTTGATAATTTTATCAGGGGATATCCTGCTTTAGTAGACGGAAGACATTCATCAACTGTTCCTTTCGAGAAACCTATATGGATTCAGAACTTGAAAATGATCCGGAGTGAAGAGGCCATCTAAAATTTCAATGAAAAGACTAAGCAGAAGAAAATTTTGCAAACCTTGTATTGCCGTAAGCACTTTCAACTTTTACTGAAGGATAGTTTTAATTAGAATTCATATTATTTTGTTATACGATGACGTATTCCTATAAGTCATAGAATAATTATCAATTTTATATTCTAATATAATTTTATATATTCTTGTATCAAAGTTTTATACTCTTATGTCCTGACTTTGCTATTAGTTCCTTAATGTGATATTATCTTTTAATGAATCGTATTCTTCTCTGTCATAAAACATAATTTTATCTTCTCCTAAAAAAACAAAAAAACACTTTTTTCCAGAAAGTTTGCAAAATTTTGACGAAAAATCAAATACTTCCTAAAGCACTACAATTGCCCTGTCATTATTCATTCTTTAACACCTTTACCTTTACCTCCCAAAACTTTAACCAGGTGTTTTCTTCACTTTAAAACAAAACATCCCAAAAATCCTTTCATTATCGCTATTTTCAAAACAAAAAACAAAGCCAAAAAAACTATTAATATCCATTAACACCCAGAAAAGGTCTATTGATAACAGCTCAACTAGAGACAAAAAGAAATATGAGATAAAATTTTAAATAAATAGAAAAAGATTAACCCTTTGTGCGTCTATTCAAATGAAATTTACAAGTAATAGTCAAACATGGGAAATATAAAAAAAAAAAAACTTAAACAATTTATCATTTTTCTAATTCTTTACATTTTTCTTCTAAACATTTTTTAAAGGAATTTATTCAGATTTTATTTATACTTATATGATTTTTACAAAAATTGCTTACATTACACAAAATTTATGAATACATTCGAAGATATCCCAAATGAATGTTTTCCAAAGCACATGTTGTTAAATATTAAGAATCTTGTGATATATATGTAAATTCTACCAATAAACCTTAAATCTATTAAACAAGAAATATAAAATAAAGAAATAAAATAAAATCTTGATCACAGGATTTTATTTATTAAGCAGTAAATCAATTTTTTGTGTTTCGCTTCTTTACAGATTTCAATTTCTTTTCTTGGATTTTTTTCAATAACATTAATTTTGTTAAAAGTCATGAATAAGGTTTTTCTTTTTTTTTTTTTTGTAAATTTGTGTGAGTGTATTGTGAGGATATAGCCATACACTTGTTTAACTTTAGCAGACACAAAGGTATAAAAACGTCTATATCACAAAATTTTGACAGATTTATGACAGGTTTATATAAAGGTTTACACAAATTAAAAATATTAAAAAGTAGAACTTTGTAAAGAAGGTGAAAATGAAGATATACAGCGACAATGCAAAGGACTATAGTACTAATATCAAGAAATAAAGTACCATAAAGTAAATACTAAAACTAATACTAATTTTTTTATACCCACCATCAAAAAGAATGGGGGGTATATTGAGATTGTCATTCCGTTTGTAATTTCCTTAATATTGGCTCAAAAATCAAAAACGATATATATATTCTGAATCCTTATGAAATTCTAAGACGAGCGATGTCCGTCTGTCTGTCTGTTGAAATCTCGATATAGCCTAAACGAAAAGAGTTAGCTCACTGAAACTTAGTAGAAACATTCCTCATCTATGGAAAAATTTTGGTATTGAAATTGGGCAAAATCGGTTAATATTTGATCATAGCTCCCGTATAACCTCGTCTAGCCTAATCGCTTATTTGCTAATGAATGACAAATTATAACAGCTATGATGACAAAATTTAGTATCTAGAAGTACACAAGTACTAGGCAGGATATAAAATTTCATCAAAATCGGTTCACATTTAAACATAGCTCCCATATAAAAAACTTACAGAAATAGCCTAAATTTCACCTGAAATTCACATAAATGCCAATAAATGATAAACTGTAATAGCTTTGGCCACTAAATTTAGCACATGGAAGTCTTATGTCAATGCCAGCCAGTGTGCAATTTTGTCACAATCGGTCACCATTTGACCATAGCTCCCATATAAAAAACTTACGGAAACACAAAAATACAAAAAGAAAAGGGGCTTTATGTCTGTCTGTCCGTTAGATAAAAGCACGATAGCGCCTTAAATAAATGGGCTACAGCAACAAAATTTTACAAAAGGAAGTCTTATGTGAATGCTAGCCAGTGTGCAAAATTTTGTCACAAGCGGTCATCATTTGACCATAGCTCCCATATAAAAATTTATAGAAACACAAAAAGAAAAGGAGATTTATGTCCGTATGTCCGTATGTCCGTCAGATAAAAGCGCGACAGCTCCTTAACTACAAAAGCTAGAGAGACAAAATTTTACAAAAGTATTTCTGATATATAATCAAAGTTGTGTACTGAAAATGGGCGAAATCGGTTCACATTTAGTTAGAGCTCCCATATAACCCCGCCCCGGAAAACATATGAATGCTGTTAAATTGAGTTCAATTGTTATAGCTAGGATGACTAAATTTAGAATAAAGAAGTTTTATGCAGTTATTGGTCAGTATATCAAATTTTATAGGAATGGTTCCATATTTGACTATAGCTTTCATATAAAAAACACTCCCGGAAACCAAAAAATATTTAGCAAGGACCAGCTAAATGCTATTAATTAGAAACTGTGAAGGCTATTGTCACTAAATTTTGCAAAAATAAGCTTCATATAGGAACTTCTAGCCAAATATATGGACCTCTCGTATTACTATCAACTTATTTATCCTAACTAAATATTAAGGTAAACGAAAATTATTTAATAACTTATTAATGTAAAACCATACCCGGTTACGATAACGAATTTTTTTCAAAGTAAATAAAATACTAGGGAAACCACTTACACACTTTTGAATGTTGAACTATTATAAAGCAACTACAACCGAACGTATTCCAAATATTTTACCAACAATACCCACTAGAGTAACAACTTTTTTCCAATTTGGTCCACGTTTTGAATTTGCTGCACCCTCATAGTTATATGAGATATGTTTCTAAATTTAACACAACTTGATGGTGGGTATATAAGATTCGGCACAGCCGAATATAACACTCTTACTTGTTTTTTTTTTTAATACTTTAAAGTCGATTTTCTCGTTAACTATGATAGCTACAGCCAAAGTAACAAAATTCTATGATCACTCAGTTTTTCATAAAAAAAACAAGTAAGAGTATTATATTCGGCTGTGCCGAATCTTGTATCCCCACCATCAAGTTGTACGAGAGTGCAGCTAATTCAAAATGTTGACCAAATGTGGTATTGTTGGTAATATATTTGGACTAAATTCGGTTGCAGTGGTATAGTTACTATAGTTCAACATTCAAAAGTATTCTAAGTGATTTCCCAAGTATTTACCTTGGACAAAATGCTGTTCCATAACCGAATAAAGTTTTACATTAATAAGCTGTTTCGTTGTGCCATAAACATGTTGATAGCAACACGGCAGGCTCATATATTTTGTTATATATATAAAGTCTGGACCTAACATTGATTGATAGCTATCTAATTTCGTAGATGCAATCTTAATATACTGAATGTACCTCCAAATATTTTTGATTGTAGATGTAAAAAGGGGATGTTATATATATATATATATATATATAAGAACTATAGCCAAATGTTGACCGATTGCTACAAAATTTAATATACTGGCTGGTATAACTATAAAGTTTATTTGTGCAAAATTTAGTGGCCATAGCTGACATAGTTTATAATTTAATAGCTTTGCGGCAATTTAGTAGTTACCGGGAGCGGTTTTTATATGAAAGTTATAGTCAAAAATGTACCAATTCCTAAAAAATTTGACATACTGACTGAAAGTTGCATAAAACTTCTCTGTTCTAAATTTAATAGTCATAGATTTTACAATTTGTTTTCAATTTATCAGCATAAATGTGATTTCCGGGGCAGGGTTATATGGGAGCTCTAACTAAATGAGCACCGATTTTATCCATTTTCAGCACACAATTTCTATAACATATCGAAAATACTTTTGCTAAATTTTGTCTCTCTAGCTCTTGTAGTTAAGGAGCTATCGCGCTTTTCTCTGACAGAAAGACGAACATAAACCCCCTTTTCTTTTTGTATTTTTGTATTTTTTTTTCCGTAAATTTTTTATATAAGAGCTATGGTCAATTAGTAACCGATTGTAACAGAATTTTGCACGCCGGCTGGCACTCACATAAAACTTGCTTTTGTAAAATTTCGTTGCTGTAGCCCTTTTCGTTAAGGTGCTATCTGACGCACATAAACCCCCTTTTTATATCCTTCACTACCATAGGTGGAAAGGGTATTATAAGTTTGTGCTGATGTTTGTAACGCATAGAAATATTTGTCTTAGACCCACCTTCTAGCATACCAATAGGCTTAGAATCACTTTCTGAGTCGATTTAGCGATGTCCGTCCGTCTGGCTGGCTGGACTCCTATGTTAACTTTGTAATCAAACTACAGGTCGCAGTTCTAAAGATAATTTGATGAAATTTGACTTAGATCATTTTTTTGACAATGGGACCATGGCTAATGAAATTCATCAAAATCGGTTCATTATTTATGGTACCTCCCTTAGGTCCAACTTCCCAGAATTGATATATTGGCCACAAATATCAATATTTTTTCATGACATTTAAAACAAATACTGCATATGTAAACGTAAATCACTGTACCAAATTTGACCATAGCTCCCATACAAACTCTTCCTTAAAAACGCATTAAATGAGCCAAAAATCACTAAAACGCTCATAAATCTGAAAATTGTGTTAATTTTAAGTTTATTTTTTGCAAACATAATTCTTGTAAAAACTGTAATCAATTTTCTTAATTTCAAGATGATCGGTCCACATTTGACCCTAGCCCCCATATAATCAAAATGACGAAAACAGCTTAAGTTTATAAGCCTCAAGAAAATGTTCGTATTTGGTCAAAATTTAGGAAATATTTGTTTTGTACATGAAAAATAACAACTTTGGACTTTAGTGGTGAAGAGTATCGTATTGTCGGGCTTGACCGACTATAGCACTTTCTTACTTGTCTTTTGTACTTTTGTGTTTCCGTAAGTTTTCTATATGGGAGCTATGGTCAAATGGTGACCGATTGTGACAAAATTTTGCACACTGGTTGACATTGGCATAAGACCTCCTCGTGCTAAATTTAGTAGTTGTATCTGTTAAAGTTTTAGATGTATTGGCATTTAAGTGTGTTTTAGGTGCAATTTTGGCTGTTTCCGTAAGTTTTTTGTATGATAGCTATGACTAAATGTGAACCGATTTTGATGAAATTTTATATGCTGCTTATGCAAAACTTCTACATACTAAATTTTATCATCATAGCTATTATAGTTTGTTATTTAGTAGCAAATAAGCCATTAGCTTAGGCGAGGTTTTACGGGAGCTATGATCAAATGTTAACCGATTTTGCCCAATTTCAATACCAAAATTTCCTCAGAGATGAAGAATATTTTTACTAAGTTTGGGCGTTATCGTGATTTCAAAAGACAGACAGATAGACAGACAGACAGAATTTCATAAGGATTCAGAATATATATGGTTTTTGATTTGTGATGATTTGTGTTTGATATTAAGGAAATTACAAACGGAATGACAATCTCAATATATCCCCCATTCTTTTTGACGGTGGGTATAATTAATAATTATACCCACCATCAAAAAGATTGAAAACACAAAAACAACTTTTATTTCTGCTCGAAAAAATAAAAGTCAAAAAATAAAAGTTTATTTCTGCTCGAAAAAATAAAAGCCAAAAAATAACTTTTATTCATGATCGAAATAATAAAAGTCAAAAATAACTGTTACTTTTGCTCGAAAAAATAAAAGTTAAAAAATAACTCTTATTTTTGCTCGAAAAGTTAAAAATAACAGTTATTTTTGCTCCAAAAAATAAAAATCAAAAAGTAACAGTTATTTTTTTCTAAAAAGTCAAAATCAGAAAATCATCGCATTTTATGAAAATTTGGTCCAAGACTATCAAAATGGTATACTTGGTTTTATTCTCCGACATTTCCTTGTGGTTGCCTTTTTTAATCAAAAATCCAAAAATAACAGTTATTTTCAGTCCCTGATAATTAACAATAATTTTTTCCTACCAATAATTGATTTTTTAGAAAATTTTTTATGAAAACTTTTCTCGTTAGAAATGATAGCTAGAGCCAAAATAACGAAATTCTGCGACCACTAATTTTTTTGTACCAAAAATAATTTTTTTTAATTTTTTATAAAAATTTTAAAGACGATTTTTTCGTTAACTTTATTGGTGTGAAATACAGCTGAATATACATTAAGGTAATATTGACTATCTCCTTTGGTAAACGAGAATAACACTTAGTAATATTATTAGTTTCAAAATATTAATAACCGCTTTCTATTTGAAATTCTAATGAAATGTATTTGTAATCTAAATCGTGCAATTACTTGTTATCAATCACTTTTTTGTCAATGTGTGCATATTTTACATTTCACTAAAATACCTTTCATCAATTGAGTACTTCTTCTTTATTTATTACCATTATTCTTCTCCAGATTTTTTTTGCCATTTCTAGCTCCGCTTAAACACTTAATGATAGAACTGGAAATAAAACCCTACGCTTTATAGAGAGAAGAGGAAAAAAAAGAAATTTTAATCAAATTTTGCTTTCATGATTTTTTGTTCCAAATAATTTAACACTTGACATGACTCTGAAGGGATAAATACCGAACAGAATTCAATGCATTTAATATTTAACGTCATGCTTGGCGTTTTCATTCTTTTTTTGCCTCCACGCTTTTTTCATCTTTCAATTTTTTCTGCTGTTTTTTTTTTCTATATTTTTTGATGAATAAACGATTTAACGATGATAGAAGATGGGAAAAAAACATTCAAAAACGCAAAATTGTATAGACCCACCTTGAAGTAATAAACACAAGTGCACATAGACGCTAAAACCATAGCATACGCACAGGAGTTTTGGGGATAGGACACAGGCACACATACTTTCACTTTAACAAAGTTCGTCAATCAACAACAAACAAATGTTTGGGAATACTCCAATGAAAATAAAAGTTTTACAAAATAAAAATTAAATGTTTTGCAGCCAAAAAGAGAGGAGGGAAATAAAAGAACAAAAAAAACAAAATTGTTCAAAAGGATATTTTACGCCTTATACATCATGACAAAATAATAAATCATGTGGTTTTACTTTGATTGATGACAAATACAGCGTAATCAAATACGAATACATATGTATATGTACATATATACTCTTTACTTATGAACAAGTATAAATATACAGACAGACATAGGCATCACTCACAGACAAATATCCAGGACCTGTAGTTTAGGACCAAAATTCATTACTCTTAATCTTTAATAAAAAAATCATTAAAACTTAATTTACAGATTTGCTAAGGAAACTGCAGGGTTGATTCTTTACTTATAGCTCAAACATATGAATTAATAGAAATTTCGATAAGGATATTCGATGACAATTATTCAAGTGTATTATAAATTGTCAAATAGAAGAAGAGAAGAAATATTCCTCCGAAATTAATTACGATAAGAAGTAGTAGATGACATTATTAAGCGATACCAAATACTTCTCTTAAAATAAAATAATTTTATGAAACCAATCCTAATACCAACAACCAACCATACTTCAATAACCCAGCTAGCATTTTTGGGAAATTTTAATCTTCACTGCACGATTAAAATGATCATTTATGATATGATCACTTATGAGTCAAGAATGATATTTTTGTGTGAGAAAATGGTACCCTTCATGCGATTCTTTAAAACGAGTCTTTAATGACTCGTTTTGCTGATTAGAATATGACTGCACATATTTTGCTAGATTTGTAAAAAAAAAGAATAAAGCTTTTTATTACTCAACACAGTATATCTATTTTTAGAACACGTCATATCTATTTTTAGAACAGTTAAAGATTTTTTGTGCTATTTTTAACTATTCGTTTGCTAAGCGACTATGAGTCTTTTTGTACACTTTTTTTAATCACCAAACTGATTGCACACATTCTGCTTTCAAATAGTCGCCTTCAAGGTATTTTCTGAGTCTTTTTGTGGTCTTTTTTGATAACAAAACTGATTAAAATAACATAAAAAACAGTCTTATTAGCATCGTTTGCACAATAAGATTTTGACTGCACACATTCTGCAAGAATTGTTTGTGCTTTTATAAACTAGTCGTTTTCTAAGCGTTTAATCAGTTTTTGATCATCTATACGAATCCCAAAAGACTCATTTTGCTGATATTATCGTCAACAATCACCAAATCGCTAGCTGTTTATGATTATTTGAATAGAGGAATTTTTCATACAAAATTTTTGTAAAGAAAAATATTCTACACAAAATTTTTTGTATCAAAAAATTTTCCATATATTTTATATAGAAAAATGGTCAACATAAAATTTTTCAAAAATTTTCGTATATCAAACATTTAATTAAAAAAAATTCTGCAATGTCTTGCACTAAGATCCCAATTTTATTACAATTATTTATTATTGTAATAAATAGTTTTTCGATAGAACCAAAAAAAATTTTGGTGGAGAAAACTTTCCTCAATTTTTCGTATTCAAAAACATTACATACATATAAAATATTTTACAGACAAATTTTCCATTAAAAATCGTTTGTATAGAATAATTTTTAATAAAAAAATTTTGTATAGAGAAATTTTTAATATGATTTTTTTCTTTAAGAAAAATTTTTAATATGAATTTTATTTTATAGACAATTTTTCAATAAATATTTGAGCTATAGAAAAAATTTCAATGGACATTTTTATTATAATCGGCTATATTTGTAATATAGTTTTGACGATTCCGATTTTTGTAGATTTTTAAAAACTTACTACCGATAATGAAGATTTTTTGGATTTTTCACGGAAATTTTCTGGCAGCTCTATTTGCAACTTAATAATGCATTTTTATCATTTACTGGAAGATATATAGTCAAAATAAAGAAAATGAGTATTTAATTTCATTTCATTACAAAAGGGATTCTTTGATCATTTTCTTCGAAGATACTTAAGGCAACTCTTTCTGGTAATGGTATATGGTATTGGTATTGGTGCAGGTGTTCTTTCAGAACTTTTGTTTCTAATATAAATATTTAAGGAAATTTTTCTTGTAAACCAAAAGCTTAATACTAGTATTAGTACTGGTATTGGTACCAGTATTTATGATGGTATTGATACTGGTATTGGTACTGGTATTGGTTCTGGTATTGGTACTGGTATTGGTACTGGTATTGGTACTGGTATTGGTACTGGTATTGGTACTGGTATTGGTACTGGTATTGGTATTGGTACTGGTACTGGTACTGGTACTGGTATTGGTACTGGTATTGGTACTGGTATTGGTATTGGTATTGGTACTGGTACTGGTTCTGGTATCGGTACTGGTATTGGTTCTGTTATTGGTACTGGTATTGGTACCAATATTGGTACTGGTATTGGTACTGGTATTGGTACTGGTATTGGTACTGGTATTGGTACTGGTATTGGTACTGGTATTGGTACTGGTATTGGTACTATTATTGGTACTGGTATTGGTACTGGTATTGGTACTGGTATTGGTACTGGTATTGGTACTGGTACTGGTATTGGTATTGGTATTGGTACTGGTATTGGTACTGGTATTGATACTGGTATTGGTATTGGTATTAGAACTGGTACTGGTATTGCTATTGGTACTGGTATTGGTATTGGTACTGTTATTGGTACTGGTATTGGTATAGGTATAGGTACTGGTATTGGTACTGGTATTGGTACTGGTATTGGTATTGGTATAGGTATAGGAATAGGTACTGGTACTGGTGTTGGTACTGGTATTGGTACTTGTATTGGTCTGGTATTGGTTCTGGTATTGGTACAGGTATTGGTTCTGGTATTGGTACTGGTATTGGTACTGGTATTGGTACTGGTATTGGTACTGGTATTGGTACTGGTATTGGTACTGGTATTGGTACTGGTATTGGTACTGGTATTGGTACTGGTATTGGTACTGGTATTGGTACTGGTATTGGTACTGGTATTGGTATTAGTACTTGTACTGGTATTGGTACTGGTATTGGTACTGGTATTGGTATTGGTATTGGTATAGGCAAAGGTACTGGTACTGGTGTTGGTACTGGTATTGGTACTTGTATTGGTCTGGTATTGGTACTGGTATTGGTACTGGTATTGGTATTGGTATTGGTACTGGTATTGGTACTGGTATTGGTACTGGTATTGGTACTGGTATTGGTACTGGTATTGGTACTGGTATTGGTACTGGTATTGGTACTGGTATTGGTACTGGTATTGGTACTGGTATTGGTACTGGTATTGGTATTGGTACTGGTACTGGTATTGGTACTGGTATTGGTATTGGTATTGGTCTGGTATTGGTACTGGTATTGGTATTGTTACTGGTATTGGTACTGGTTCTGGTATTGGTACTGGTATTGGTACTGGTATTGGTATTGGTACTGGTATTGGTATTGGTATTGGTATTGGTATTGGTATTGGTATTGGTATTGGTACTGGTACTGGTATTGGTACTGGTATTGGTACTGGTATTGTTACTGGTATTGAAACTGGTATTGGTACTGGTAGTGGTACTGGTATTGGAACTGGTACTGGTATTGGTATTGGTATTGGTATTGGTACTGGTATGGGTACTGGTATTGGTATTGGTACTGGTATTGGTACTGGTATTTTTATTGATACTGGTATTGATACTGGTATTGGTATTGGTACTGGTGTTGGTATTGACACTGGTATTAATACTGGTATTGGTACTGGTATTTGTATAGTTATTAGTACTTGTATGGGTTCTGGTATTGGCAGTACTATTTGGGTTCTAGTTGACTACTTATTTTGGTTCTAGTATGATTGCTGGTATTAGAACTGGTACTTTAATATTTTAATTTTGTCTTTAACTTGGATACATATTTTATAGTTCATAATAAAAAAAGTTTTTAAAAATTTTTTGCAACTTGCAATTTTTTTATATTTTGCGCTGTACTGACAGACTTGAATTGCTGTAAAGGAAATTAGTTTTTCTCGCTTAAATCTACTTCTTCCATACATGTACCTGTTTCGATAAGTCTAACAAGGAACCACATACAGAAATAAAAATGTATATAGGTGTAAGCTGGAATGCTGTTGTAGTACACCTCAGTTACTTTTTTTTTTTTTGTAAAGGGTTAAATCCTTTGGGATGTTCAGTTGAATTCTTCGAAAAAAAAATAATTTCTAATATTTACGCATGTTAGACTTAAATGCACACAAACACAGCCACTGACAACCAAGGAAATTTATTAAATGTATGCTTTGGTATATTTCGAGTAAAATCCTGAGCACGAAACGTAACAAATGAATAGAAAATGTATGAAGAAAGAAAAAAACAATTTATATTCCAGTCAAGCTTCACTTTTTCTTCCATCTTATGAAACATCATTTGACAATATTTATAATCAAGACAGTTTTAGTTTTTTTCCACAAATTTTATACTTGTCTTGTGTGATTTTGTCTTGTGTTTAAGGGAAATCCGGTGCTGATATTAAATATAGTGAAAAATAAGAAAAATCATTTGGTTATTTTATTAATATTCGTGTATATTTTGGGTGAAGCAAAATGATCAATTTAGAGAACAAATGAAATATTTAGTAAAGTAATTTTGGTTAAAGTATTTGATTCCAACAGGAATTTATTTGATTTTAGAAATCAGTGAAATGCAAGGATTTTGACTAATTAAATAAGCGACAAATAGTGTTGCCTCTATGGGGTGGATGTCAGATCTTTACTTTTTTCCTTTAAAAATGTGATCACAAATTTAAAGTTCTATTTCTATTTAAGAAGGTGTAGGGTATAAAAATCTTGATAGTGTTTGAAATTTTTTTTTTTTGTCAAATGTTCTTAGAGTCATTACATCAGACAAGCGTAATACACTAGCGAATTCCATAGCTTTTAGAAACTTTTAAAATTCATTTCTAACTTTTCAATCAAAAAGCTAAAAACATTTTAAAACTTTGAATATTTCCTTTGACACTTTAATAAAAAAAAAAAACTATTCTTAAACAAATAAGTCATATTTAAAATGCTAAAAATAAAACTTTTCAAAAAACCTCCAACACTTTCAAACTAATTTTCCCAACACTTTTACAGCAAATAAGCGAATAAGTAAATAATTTCACATTTTTACACTCTTTCTACAAACATTAAAACTTTTCCGTTCACAATTTATTAATGTGTTATAAAGTTTTCAAATTGACAATATTTAAATTTCAACTGATTTTTCAGAAACTCCCCCTTGTACTTACTTAAGCTAAAAGTATTCATCAAAAGAATTCAATTATTATTTTGAATAATAATTAACAATTTTGTTACCACAAAAGAGCGATTGAATTTCAGTGAAAATAAAAAAGCTTAAAGGAAAAAGTTTTTCTTCTTCTCTTTTATTTAGTTTTTTCCTATCTTTCATTATTTAAAAGTTTAATAAATATTTACTGTAAAAAAGACTAAGTTTTTTTTCGTTGATTTTACAAAGTGTTGCATATTTTTCGGAGCAAGTGTATGTGAGTTTTTGCGGGTTCTGCTTGTGTGGTAATGTGTGAGTTTATGTGTATTTTTTTAAAGCCATGTTAACTTGACTCTAATTAATAATGCAGAACATAACATAGAACTTCTAGAGTATTGAGAAAAATATCTACCTTCTCTATAACTTTTTTTTCCTCACAATTACATTTTTATTTTTCTAGCTTCGAGATTTTGCTCCTTTAGCAAGGGATACGTTTTTTCAATGTTTTTGCCTCGTAAAATACATACACACTCAAAAAAAAAAACAGTCAAGGAAAAAAATGAGAAAATAATTAAGAAAACTGGCAAAAACCACATAAATCAATTTCTCAAACTTTTATAAAAATATAGAATAAAAACATTTTTAACATTCAGTTTCCTACATTTTCCCCTGAGTTTTGTTTTGCAGCTTAGGGAAGTGGGTGCTACATTTTTTAAATATGTAAGATAAAAAAGTAAGCTCACATGTGGTTGTTGGAGTTTAAAGGAATCAAATCGAAATTTGCCAAAATTTAAGCTTTACTTTAGGCGTTATCGTAGAAATTTCATAAAACTCCTAAAAGTATGCAACAGGACTTTGTAAGAAATCGTATTAATTTTAACTCCTTATGCCCACTTGAAACCTAAAATCGGTTAAAAATTAGTTAGAGGTCGATATTAATCGAAAAATATTTTGTAACATACTTTAGGGATGTCCAGAATTATTTTCGTTGCAAAAAGTTTAATAAAATTTCGTATCTGAATTTTAACTTATAATGCCCACAAAAATTATCCAGCGGTTAAAATTTAGTTAGAAACTTCTTAGCAAATATTTTGTATAAATAAATATTTTGTAAAAATAAAATAAAAATGCAAAAATTTTAATACAATTTAATATATAAATATGTCATTTGATATTAATCGAAAGCACAGACTTGTTAGCAAATATTTTGTAGCATACTTTTCAGATGTTTAAAATTATTTGTGTTGTTGAAACTTTAATAAAATTGATACCTAAATTTTATCTAATAATGCCCGCAGAAAACAGGCCTTGAAATTATTTTGTATTATACTTTTCGGATCTTTAATAGAATTTTAACAAAACTTGGTATCTAAATTTTAACTCCCAATGCCCACAGAAAACAGGATTTGAAATTAACCATCGATTCGAAATTAGTTTGAGATCAAACGTCACGTTCAATATCGATCGAAAGCTCAGACTTTTCAGCAAATATTTTGTAGCATACTTTACGGGTTGTTAACAATTTTTTTTACATTAGCATAAAGTTTAATATAATTTAATATCAAAATATGTCATTTGATATTAATCGAAAGCACAGACTTGTTAGCAAATATTTTGTAGCACTTTTCGGATGTTCAAAATTATTTCTGTTGTTGAAATTTTAATAAAATTGATATCAAAATTTTATCTAATAATGCCCACAGAAAACAGGCCTAAGATTTATCTTTCGATCCAAAATATGTTAGAAACCAATTTTTACGTTCGATATCAATCAAGAGCTCCATTTTTTTGTCAAATATTTTGTAGCATACTTTAGGGATATTCAGAATTATTTCCGTGGCAAAAAGTTGGTATCTGAAATTGAAATTAACCATCGGTTTGATTTTGATCGAAAGCATAGACTTTTTTGCAAATATTTTGTAGCATACCTTAGGGGGTTGCTAAAATTTGTATACCCACCTTCAAAAAGAATGGGGGTTATATTGAGATTATCATTCCGTTTGGAATTTCCTTAATATTGGCTCAAAAACCCAAAAGGGATATATATTCTGAAGCCTTACGAAATTCTGAGACGATTGAGTAATGTCTGTCTGTTGTCTGTCTTTCTGTGCGTCTGTTGCAAGTACGGATCACTGAAACTTGGCAAGGATCTTCTTCCTTACCAAGGCTAATCGCTTATTTGCTAATAAATTACAAATCATAACAGCTATGCTGATAAAATTTGGTGCATAGAATTTTTTATAAGCATTAGCTACCATGTGAAATTTCATGGGAATCGGGTCATATTTAGTCATAGCTCCCATACAAAACACTTATGGAAACAGCCTAAATTCCACCTAAAATTCACTTAAATGCCAATAGATCTAAAACTATAATAGATATGATCTAAATTTAGCACCATAAAGTCTTATGTCAAAAAATGTCATTTAATATTGATCAAAAACGTAAACTTGTTAGAAAATATTTTGTAGCCTACTTTTTGGATAAAGTTCGATATCTGAATATGTAATTTTGTATATAAAATTATAAAGTTTTAGTAGAAATAGTTTACTATTGGGAATTTTTGAACTCTATAAACTAAAAGTTATTTAAAATATCCTAAAAGTATGCTACATAAATTTAGCTGAAATATCTTAAAATTTAAACGATATCGAAAGCAGTGGTTAGGCTCCAGATATTAAAGTAACTTTTATAAATGTTATCCTATACTTTTTGTAAGTTTAAGCTAATACCTTTTAAAATAAAGCAAACCTCCTAAAAGTAGGCAGCTCGATTTTAATTCAGATTCCAAAGATATTGAAGCTATTGAAATTCTACGATTTTCTATATTTAAACGAATTCATTCATTGAAAGACTGTTTTGTTTTTAAAAAGTATATATTACAAATACGATAAATATATAAAACCAATACTCCCCAACATCCCCTAGATCTTCCCTCACAAGGCACCTTTAAACTTTGTCCATTGAGTTTGTTTTAATCTCAATTTAACAATTTTCTTTTTCATTATTTTGTTGTTGTGTTTTTTTCCTATTTCTAAAAGTATCAAACACTCTTCTTCATTATTTAAACTTTAAAGGTAGAGTTAGCAAAGCCCGTCTGCGTTAATGGACAATTTTCATTAAAAAAAAATTAATTTTGATTAAAAATATATGTGATTTCAAAAAAATGAATATTTTCTTAATTTGACACTTAATAATGGAATTATAAAAACTGTAAGACTTTTTTAGATTTATTCTAAAAAAATTAAAATAAGTCGAAATTATGATTTGACTCAAATTTATTGAATTATAACCATTTTAAGATTATTCTTAAAAATTTAATTTTTTCCCAAAATGTGGTTGATTTCAAGATAAAATTATTTTCTTGATTTGGTTTATATTTAATGAGTTGTAAGCATTTTAATATTTTTTTCATATAAAAAATTAAATTTTAGTCAATAATTTCTAAATAAAATTTTAAAGATTTTTCGCATATAAAATTGAATTCTTTGCAAGTTCGAATATTACTTTAAACGACTTCAAATAGCAAAATTTCAAATAACAAATTGGCAAATATTTAAATGAATTCATGTTGCTAATTTTTTATTTGTTAAATACTCCGTCCTATATGACTAATACATTTACATTTATACCAATACATACATACACATCTAAAAATATTATTGTGCTTATATCCTTCTCTTCACATAATGTAAAACAGCTGTGGTTTCAAAAATGTTTCAAAATGTTTCGCTTTCTTCACCAGAATTAAAATGAAAAGCTGATATGCAGACAAAATTAAAATTCTAATATCGGTGTCATCTAAATGACAGTCAAACATCAAAAGTCAGTCATATGGCTCCTTTTTCCACATGATTTTAAACGAGAACAATAACCCAAAATGGCCTAAATGGCCAGAACACAGAGATACGCTAATTTCACACAATAAAAGCGTAATATTGGGAAATTTTATGCATCTAGTCAAAAGTATTGTAAATGCATTTGACTGGATCCACACAATGAAAAAGTATTCAAAGTTCTTTAGCAGAAAAGCTTTAATGTTGATTAGGAGGAGAATTAATGTCTGTCTGTTGGCAAATAAAATGTTGTTGCGAAAATTTCATAAAGTTGAAATATGAAAAACCAAAACTTAATTTAGCCAAATGTTAAGAGCCATTTAAAAATTTTAAAACTTTAGCAAAAGGAAAAAAATCTCTAATGAGGTTATCACCACTAAACTGACATGAACACACAGAAAATAAATATAATTAGAAAAAACCAATGAATAGTAAAATAGTCAAAGATTTCGCCCGAAACAGAGAATAGTCGGGAAACCGACTATAGTCGAAATAGACTACAGTCAAGATATACTGTAATATATACTGATATAGACTACAGTCAAGATATACTGTATATACTATAATAAAGACAGACTATAATCGAGAAAGGCTCTAATCGAGATAGACTATAGTAAAAAAAGACTATAGTCGGGACATACTATAATCGAGATACTCTATAGCCGGTACATACAAAATCCAGATACTCTATAGTCTAGACATACTAAAGAGGAGACAGACTATAGTCGAGACACTCTGTAATCGAGAAATACAATAATCGATTAATAACATATTCAACGAATACTATAGTCGAGATATTCTATAGTTGAGACAGACTATAGTGGAGTCTGTCTCCAGTCGCAACAAACTATAATCGGGACCGATAATAGTCGAGACAGACTATAGTAAAGCCAGACTAAAGTAGAGACCAACTATAGTGAAAACAGACTATACTGTACTATAGTAGCGAAAAATTTTAGTCGAGAACGATTATACTCGATATATAAACAAAACCATAGGCTAAGGACTAAGACATAGACTAAGACATAGACTAAGACATAGACTAAGACATAGACTAAGACATAGACTAAGACATAGACTAAGACATAGACTAAGACATAGACTAAGACATAGACTAAGACATAGACTAAGACATAGACTAAGATATAGACTAAGACATAGACTAAGACATAGACTAAGACATAGACTAAGACATAGACTAAGACATAGACTAAGACATAGACTAAGACATAGACTAAGACATAGACTAAGACATAGACTAAGACATAGACTAAGACATAGACTAAGACATAGACTAAGACATAGACTAAGACATAGACTAAGACATATACTAAGACATATACTAAGACATAGACTAAGACATAGACTAAGACATAGACTAAGACATAAACTAAGACATAGACTAAGACATAGACTAAGACATAGACTAAGACATAGACTAAGACATAGACTAAGACATAGACTAAGACATAGACTAAGACATAGACTAAGACATAGACTAAGACATAGACTAAGACATAGACTAAGACATAGACTAAGACATAGACTAAGACATAGACTAAGACATAGACTAAGACATAGACTAAGACATAGACTAAGACATAGACTAAGACATAGACTAAGACATAGACTAAGACATAGACTAAGACATAGACTAAGACATAGACTAAGACATAGACTAAGACATAGACTAAGACATAGACTAAGACATAGACTAAGACATAGACTAAGACATAGACTAAGACATAGACTAAGACATAGACTAAGACATAGACTAAGACATAGACTAAGACATAGACTAAGACATAGACTAAGATATAGACTAAGATATAGACTAAGACATAGACTAAGACATAGACTAAGACATAGACTAAGACATAGACTAAGACATAGACTAAGACATGGACTAAGACATAGACTAAGACATAGACTAAGACATAGACTAAGACATAGACTAAGACATAGACTAAGACATAGACTAAGACATAGACTAAGACATAGACTAAGACATAGACTAAGACATAGACTAAGACATAGACTAAGACATAGACTAAGACATAGACTAAGACATAGACTAAGACATAGACTAAGACATAGACTAAGACATAGACTAAGACATATACTAAGACATATACTAAGACATAGACTAAGACATAGACTAAGACATAGACTAAGACATAAACTAAGACATAGACTAAGACATAGACTAAGACATAGACTAAGACATAGACTAAGACATAGACTAAGACATAGACTAAGACATAGACTAAGACATAGACTAAGACATAGACTAAGACATAGACTAAGACATAGACTAAGACATAGACTAAGACATAGACTAAGACATAGACTAAGACATAGACTAAGACATAGACTAAGACATAGACTAAGACATAGACTAAGACATAGACTAAGACATAGACTAAGACATAGACTAAGACATAGACTAAGACATAGACTAAGACATAGACTAAGACATAGACTAAGACATAGACTAAGACATAGACTAAGACATAGACTAAGACATAGACTAAGACATAGACTAAGACATAGACTAAGACATAGACTAAGACATAGACTAAGACATAGACTAAGACATAGACTAAGACATAGACTAAGACATAGACTAAGACATAGACTAAGACATAGACTAAGACATAGACTAAGACATAGACTAAGACATAGACTAAGACATAGACTAAGATATAGACTAAGATATAGACTAAGACATAGACTAAGACATAGACTAAGACATAGACTAAGACATAGACTAAGACATAGACTAAGACATGGACTAAGACATAGACTAAGACATAGACTAAGACATAGACTAAGACATAGACTAAGACATAGACTAAGACATAGACTAAGACATAGACTAAGACATAGACTAAGACATAGACTAAGACATAGACTAAGACATAGACTAAGACATAGACTAAGACATAGACTAAGACATAGACTAAGACATAGACTAAGACATAGACTAAGACATAGACTAAGACATAGACTAAGATATAGACTAAGATATAGACTAAGACATAGACTAAGACATAGACTAAGACATAGACTAAGACATAGACTAAGACATAGACTAAGACATGGACTAAGACATAGACTAAGACATAGACTAAGATATAGACTAAGACATAGACTAAGACATAGACTAAGACATAGACTAAGACATAGACTAAGACATAGACTAAGACATAGACTAAGACATATACTAAGACATAGACTAAGACATGGACTAAGACATAGACTAAGACATAGACTAAGATATAGACTAAGACATAGACTAAGACATAGACTAAGACATAGACTAAGACATAGACTAAGACATAGACTAAGACATAGACTAAGACATAGACTAAGACATAGACTAAGACATAGACTAAGACATAGACTAAGATATAGACTAAGATATAGACTAAGACATAGACTAAGACATAGACTAAGACATAGACTAAGACATAGACTAAGACATAGACTAAGACATAGACTAAGACATAGACTAAGACATAGACTAAGACATATACTAAGACATATACTAAGACATAGACTAAGACATAGACTAAGACATAGACTAAGACATAAACTAAGACATAGACTAAGACATATACTAAGACATATACTAAGACATAGACTAAGACATAGACTAAGACATAGACTAAGACATAAACTAAGACATAGACTAAGACATAGACTAAGACATAGACTAAGACATAGACTAAGACATAGACTAAGACATAGACTAAGACATAGACTAAGACATAGACTAAGACATAGACTAAGACATAGACTAAGACATAGACTAAGACATAGACTAAGACATAGACTAAGACATAGACTAAGACATAGACTAAGACATAGACTAAGACATAGACTAAGACATAGACTAAGACATAGACTAAGACATAGACTAAGACATAGACTAAGACATAGACTAAGACATAGACTAAGACATAGACTAAGACATAGACTAAGACATAGACTAAGACATAGACTAAGACATAGACTAAGACATAGACTAAGACATAGACTAAGACATAGACTAAGACATAGACTAAGACATAGACTAAGATATAGACTAAGATATAGACTAAGACATAGACTAAGACATAGACTAAGACATAGACTAAGACATAGACTAAGACATAGACTAAGACATGGACTAAGACATAGACTAAGACATAGACTAAGACATAGACTAAGACATAGACTAAGACATAGACTAAGACATAGACTAAGACATAGATTAAGACATAGACTAAGACATAGACTAAGACATAGACTAAGACATAGACTAAGACATAGACTAAGACATAGACTAAGACATAGACTAAGACATAGACTAAGACATAGACTAAGACATAGACTAAGACATAGACTAAGACATAGACTAAGACATAGACTAAGACATAGACTAAGACATAGACTAAGATATAGACTAAGACATAGACTAAGACATAGACTAAGACATAGACTAAGACATAGACTAAGACATAGACTAAGACATAGACTAAGACATAGACTAAGACATAGACTAAGACATAGACTAAGACATAGACTAAGACATAGACTAAGACATAGACTAAGACATAGACTAAGACATAGACTAAGATATAGACTAAGATATAGACTAAGACATAGACTAAGACATAGACTAAGACAAAAACTATATTTTTCTTCATCTTTGCTAGAGTATTATCCTGACCTATTTGTTTTAAACTTTAGCTCTTTAGCAAGTGCTCTTTTAATCTTACCTAGTTAAAATCATCACTAACTGTCAATTCAATATTTTTCGTTAAAAAAAATCCTGATGGGCACACTTTATGGCTAAATATGGCATAAATAACTAACTAGTTAAACAGTGACTACCTTCCTTTACTTATTGCTATGACACCATTTATTAATACTTAAATACATTCATTATTTGTTACTATAGTTCTGTGTTAATTTTTTGTTTCACCTTACCCAACTAGCCAAACATTTCAGCCTGTCCAGCAGTCATTGGGTCAGGTACATCCATCCAAGTAGTCGTGTGTCAAGTGGCGGTGGTAACTTTTAACATAAAAACAGAGGGAAACATTTTTTTAATTATGCTCTTGCTCATCTCTCAAGGCAATGAAGTGTAAAAGAGTTTTTGACATTGTGGCATTGGTATTACTAAACTTTGACACTTTTGTAGGTTTTGGCGGTAGTTGCGGGAAAAGTGGTGGAATGAATGGTTAAGGAGAGAACGCAAAAAAAAGAACGTTTCTAATAGTGTGTTGTTGTGATGACTGTGATGGCACTTGGTTGGTTGGATGTCGTTTTGCTCATAGTTTTGTATGTATGTATGTATGTATTTTCATGTATATATATATGAGTACATACTGATAGTGTTGTATAGTTTAATCGTTGGAAGAGACAAAAATTTAACTATGAATAACTTTATGCTAATGTTGTGCCATATTTTTGCTCGTTTGCCCACATAACCACTTTCCATCATCATCATCAACACTAGCTGCAGTACTACCACATCTATAGCTTTGTCATTCTATGGACAAAATACGCTGCTTATATATAGTCTTAAACATAAATCATAACGACATACAGTGGGTTTCTAAAAGGAATCTCAAGTTTTTGAGAATTTTTTTATTTAAATATGATCTTTAAACCTATTTTCTATATTATTCCTTAAATTTCTCCTACAAAAATTCTCTATTAGATTTTGCACTTCACTCTTTCAGCCTGTACTTTTAGACAAGAGCCCCATACTACTTCCTAGACCAATACTAGCGCAAAGTAGTTGTTTTTTTTTAAATAACCATTATTTAAAAATATGATAAAATAAGTTTAAACAACTAAGAGTGTTATATTTGGCTATACCAAATCTTACATACCCACCATCAAATTGTATTAAATTTAGAAAGATATCTCACATATCTACGAGGTTGCAGCTAATTTAAAATATGGAGCCAATTCGAAAAAAATGTAATGCTAGTTGGCAAAATATATTTTCATATCAAAAATTTCTATAGAAATTTTGTTTATAAAAAATATCTACAGATAATTTTTCATAAAAAAAATTTCTATAGAAAATTTTTTATAAAAAAAATTCTATGGAAAATTTTTCATATAAAAAATTTCTATAGAACATTTTTCATATAAAAAATTTCTATAGAAAATTTTTCATATAAAAAATTTCTATAGAAAATTTTTCATATAAAAAATTTCTATAAAAAATTTCAATAGAAAAGTTTTCATATAAAAAATTTCTATAGAAAATTTTTTATATCAAAAAACATTTTTATAAAAAATGTTTCATATAAAAAAATTTCTATAGAAATTTTCTCATATACAAAATTTTTATAGAAAATTTTTCATATAAAAATTTCTATAGAAAATTTTTCCTATAAAAAATTTCTAGAGAAAATTTTTCATTTTTAAAAAATTTCTGTAGAAAATTTTTCATTTATAAAAAATGTCTGTAGAAAACTTTTTATATAAAAAATTTCTATACAAATTTTTTTTTATAAAAAATTTCTGTATAAACTTTTTTATATAAAAAAAATTTCTATAGAAAATTTTTCTTATAAAAAATTTCTGTGGAAAATTTCGAATATAAAAACATCTTTATATAAAAATTTTTATAGAAAATTTCTGTAGAAACTTTTTTATATTAAAAATGTCTATAGAAAATTTTGAACATAAAAAATTTTTATAGAAAATTTTTTTATAAAAATTTTTATAGAAAATTTTTTTAATTAAAAATTTTTCACATAAAAAAAATTTCATATAGGAAATTTCTTTAAAAAACTTTTAAAAAACTTTTTTAAAAAAAAATTTTTTAAGAAAATTTTTCATATAAAAAATTTTGTATAAATAAAAAATTTTATACAAAATTTTTCATATAAAAAAATTTTTATAGAAAATTTTTTTATAAAAATTTTTATAGAAAATTTTTTTAATTAAAAATTTTTCACATAAAAAAATTTCATATAAAAAATGTCTGTAGAAAACTTTTTATATAAAAAATTTCTATACAAATTTTTTTTTTATAAAAAATTTCTGTATAAACTTTTTTATATAAAAAAAAATTTCTATAGAAAATTTTTCTTATAAAAAATTTCTGTGGAAAATTTCGAATATAAAAACATCTTTATATAAAAATTTTTATAGAAAATTTCTGTAGAAACTTTTTTATATTAAAAATTTCTATAGAAAATTTTAAACATAAAAAATTTTTATAGAAAATTTTTTTATAAAAATTTTTATAGAAAATTTTTTTAATTAAAAATTTTTCACATAAAAAAAATTTCATATAAGAAATTTCTTTAAAAAAATTTTAATATAAACAATTTGTGTAGAAAATTTTTTATAAAAAAAATTTTTTAAGAAAATTTTTCATATAAAAAATTTTGTATAAATAAAAAATTTTATACAAAATTTTTCATATAAAAAATTTTTATAGAAAATTTTTTTATAAAAATTTTTATAGAAAATTTTTTTAATTAAAAATTTTTCACATAAAAAAATTTCATATAAGAAATTTCTTTAAAAAAATTTTAATATAAAAAATTTGTGTAGAAAATTTTTTATAAAAAAATTTTTTTTAAGAAAATTTTTCATATAAAAAATTTTGTATAAAAAAAAATTTTATACAAAATTTTTCATATACAAAATTCCTATTGATAATTTTTCATATAAAAAATTTCTCTAAAAAATTTTCCATATAAAAAATTTCTATAGAAAATTTTTTATAGAAAAAAATTATATAGAAAATTTTTTATAGAAAAAAATTATATAGAAAATTTTTATATAAAAAATTTCTATAGAAAATTTGTTTTTATAAAAAATTTCTGTAGAAAATTTTATATATAAAAAATTTTTATAGAAAATTTTTCACATAAAAAATTTTTCATACAAAAAATTTCTATAGAAAATTTTCCATATAAAACATTTCTATAGAAAATTTTTCTTATAAAAAATTTCTGTAGAAAATTTTTTATATAAAAAACTTCTGCTGAAAATTTTGCATCTAAAAAATTTCTTTAGAAAATTTTTTATATAAAAAATTTCTATAAAAAATTTTTAAAAAAATTCTGTAGAAAATTTTTGATATAACAAATTTCTATAGAAAATTTGTCATATAAAAAAATTTTATAGAAATTTGTTCATATAAAAAATTTCTATGGAAAATTTTTTAAATAAAAAATTTCTGTCTAACATTTTTCATGTAAAAAATTTCTATAATTTCTACATAAAAAATTTCTATTGCCAATTTTTCATATAAAAAATTTCTGTAAGACATTTTTTTATAACCAGACAGACAGCGAGACAGACAGAGAGACAGACGGACAGACAGACAGACAGGCAAACAGACAGACAGACAGATAGACAGACAGACAGACAGACAGACAGACAGACAGACAGACAGACAGACAGACAGACAGACAGGCAGACAGACAGACAGACAGACAGACAGACAGACAGACAGACAGACAGACAGACAGACAGACAGACAGACAGGCAGACAGACAGACAAACAGACAGACAGACAGACAGACAGACAGACAGACAGACATAAAGACAGAGAGACGCTCAATCGTCTTAGAATTTCACATGGATTCAGAGGCTTTTCAACCAATATTAAGAAAGTTACAAACGATATGACAATCTGAGTATACCCCCATAATTTTTCATGGTTGGTATAATAAATGAATGAAGTTATGAGTGTGCGAAAATTTCACTATGAGCAAAAGTATTTAAACGAAATTTGGATGTCAACTCTAAACGCTTCTGTGCGGTAAAAGCTTTTTAAGATATTTTTAAGCAAAAGTTTTCATATTTTTTCATCTTTTTTTGGGTAATAATATGTATAACTTTTTTAAATTTTACACAAAATGTAGAACTAGTGTAAATTATACAAAAAAAAAATACAGAAATACTTTGACCATAAATAAAAATATTACTTAACCCATTTTGTACCACTGGTCGAGATCTCGACCAGAAATTTTTGTGGATTTTCAAAAAATATTTAAAAATATTTGCTGATAGAATTATTATTATTTTTTTAATTTGTAATGAAGTTTGGAATGTCAGCTTTCATATTTGAATTTTTTTTATTTTGTACCTCCCCTTTTAAGGTACCGCAGGGCGAGCACAAAAATAGTCTAAAAATAGGCCTTTTTTAAATTTATTGCAAATGCTGTGTTAAAATCAAAAGAGAAAAAATTTTTTATTGATTTAAATAGCCAATAGTCCAAATAAACTATATTGTGTACAAATTAAATAAAACAACTACTACAGATAGCCGCCCAGCAGCCTTGAACATGGCTGGTCGAGATGTCGACCATTGGGATAATTAGTGCAATGAATTTGTTTAATGAGCTATGGAATTCCTATAATTGAACAAACAAACAATGTCACGGAATAAGTTCCAAAAAATAAAATCAAACTTTCATTTGGCAAATAACGATGAAATCGACAAAAATGACAAATTTGCCAAAGTACGGCCTCTGTTTGATCTTCTCAATGCTCGATTTATGCAGTTTGGAGTTTTTGAACCGAATTTATCGATTGATGAACAAATGGTGCCATATTTTGGTCGTCATAGCTGCAATATGTTTATAAGAGGCAAACCAAATATTGGTGTCTATGTTTATCAAAAGGTTATTTGTATCAATTTCGACCATACGCTGGAGCTACAGATACATATGATAAACAACTTGGCCTAGGAGCTAGCGTGGTTTTGAGTCTTTTGTCGGTTTGCAAGCATCCTGGACAACATACTGTGCATTTCGATAATTTTTTTACTGGATACCACCTGCTCTGTCTTTGGAAAGAGAAAGGATTTTGTGCTACAGGTACAATCCGTGCAAATAGGCTGACAAACGCAGGCCTAAAAACAAATTTAGCCAAAAACGATATAGACTATGCATTCGACCAAATACATAAAATTTCTGTAGTTCGATGGAGAGACAATGCTGAAGTCACTTTGGCTACGAATTATGATCAAATGGATCCCATAAGAAACGTAATGCGGTACGACAGAAAGGAAAAAAAAAAAAAAAGATTGCTGTACCCCAGGCTAACCTGGGGTTGATCTACACGACAATGCTGTTGCCAATTATAGAATTGGAATAAGAGGAAAAAAATGGTGGTGGCCACTTTGGGTCACTTGCTTGGACAGTGCGTGTGTTAATGCATGGAAATTGCATTGCATGATTTCTGAAAAGACCAATAAAAAATCCATGCCTCAAATTGATTTCAAAAATTCAATAACAAAAACACTATTGCTGTATGAGACAATCCCGCCCGATGAAGAAAGTGTCGACGACACCGCAGAGCAACCCACATCATCGAAAAGAGTGAAGGCCATGCACATGTCCGTCAGTATTAAAGGATGTTATCGCCGGTGCAAAATATGCAAGAAGCATACTGCTTACACTTGTGCTAAGTGCAACATAAATTTACATGTGGGTGAATGCTTCGAAACTTACCACGCAAATTTGAAATTATATTTTTTTATACTTATTAATTTCTTTACATAAATAAAACATTTAAACTAAAATAAATTGATCGAATTTTTCATTTATCTGTAAGTTTACTTTTAATCTTTATAATATAGTAAAGTAAATTTATTGCTATAATTATCCCAACGGTCGAGATCTCGACCACCAGTTTTCAGGGTTACCACCTTACAAAAAAAAAAAAAAATTACAAAAATTAAAATTTGAGCCGGTTTCTAACCAGCCACGAAAATTTCGTTAAGATATAAAAACTTTTTTTTGGCTTGGGACATAATGGGTTAAACAACTAAAAAACATTAACATAATTAAAGTGGAAATTTTAAAATTAATGAAGACATTATTACAACTAATAAAGTGAAAATATTTTAATGACTCCCTTTTAAGTTTGAGTAATTAATAATTGCAAAAGGATTTCATTAAAATATTTCAAATATGTATGTATGTATATAACTAATTAAATCTAATGAAATTCCTAACAAAAGCCTTTTTTCACCCATCAGGGAAGTGAAATGAGAAGTAGTAGCTAAAATCAAAGTTTGAAAAGCTTTCAAAAATATTTTAATTATTTAATGGTCAGTTCTGAGTATTAATAAAGTCAAATAATAACTTAATGAAATCTTCATTTATATTCTACAAAAAAAATCCAAAACAAAGACCTCAGGGAATCGATATCTATTTTTTTGTTTTCTTTTTTTTATTAAAATCTTTGTTTAGTCCTGAAAACTGTACAACTTTTACCTTTACCGTAAGTATATTTGGTTCTTTATTATTAATTTTGTTGATTTTCAAACAAACTAAAACCAAACTCATAAATATCTTTTAATATTCATATGAAAATTTGAAAAGTTTTTGTTATCATACAAAAAAAAGAAAGAGTAAAATGTAGGAAAAAAACCAAAACTCTTCTTTATATTTTGGAAAATAATAGAAAAATGAAAACTCTTGTAATAAATTCCTGAGGAAGTTGGCCTTAGTAGGAGTAAAATAAACTTTATTCATTCATGAATTTAACTTTTGATATTTACCTGAAGGAAATAAAATAATCAAGTTGTTGCCGTCTAGTTTTGGCATCCTATAGGACTATAAAACTAAATATTTAAACAACAAAAATGGAAAGTAAATATTGATAATAAAATGAAATCAAAACTAAAACAAACCACATCAAAAATAAATCTGAATGAATAGACTATCACCAGACTATGACTAGACTATGACTAGACTATGACTAGACTATGACTAGACTATGACTAGACTATGACTAGACTATGACTAGACTATGACTAGACTATGACTAGACTATGACTAGACTATGACTAGACTATGACTAGACTATGACTAGACTATGACTAGACTATGACTAGACTATGACTAGACTATGACTAGACTATGACTAGACTATGACTAGACTATGACTAGACTATGACTAGACTATGACTAGACTATGACTAGACTATGACTAGACTATGACTAGACTATGACTAGACTATGACTAGACTATGACTAGACTATGACTAGACTATGACTAGACTATGACTAGACTATGACTAGACTATGACTAGACTATGACTAGACTATGACTAGACTATGACTAGACTATGACTAGACTATGACTAGACTATGACTAGACTATGACTAGACTATGACTAGACTATGACTAGACTATGACTAGACTATGACTAGACTATGACTAGACTATGACTAGACTATGACTAGACTATGACTAGACTATGACTAGACTATGACTAGACTATGACTAGACTATGACTAGACTATGACTAGACTATGACTAGACTATGACTAGACTATGACTAGACTATGACTAGACTATGACTAGACTATGACTAGACTATGACTAGACTATGACTAGACTATGACTAGACTATGACTAGACTATGACTAGACTATGACTAGACTATGACTAGACTATGACTAGACTATGACTAGACTATGACTAGACTATGACTAGACTATGACTAGACTATGACTAGACTATGACTAGACTATGACTAGACTATGACTAGACTATGACTAGACTATGACTAGACTATGACTAGACTATGACTAGACTATGACTAGACTATGACTAGACTATGACTAGACTATGACTAGACTATGACTAGACTATGACTAGACTATGACTAGACTATGACTAGACTATGACTAGACTATGACTAGACTATGACTAGACTATGACTAGACTATGACTAGACTATGACTAGACTATGACTAGACTATGACTAGACTATGACTAGACTATGACTAGACTATGACTAGACTATGACTAGACTATGACTAGACTATGACTAGACTATGACTAGACTATGACTAGACTATGACTAGACTATGACTAGACTATGACTAGACTATGACTAGACTATGACTAGACTATGACTAGACTATGACTAGACTATGACTAGACTATGACTAGACTATGACTAGACTATGACTAGACTATGACTAGACTATGACTAGACTATGACTAGACTATGACTAGACTATGACTAGACTATGACTAGACTATGACTAGACTATGACTAGACTATGACTAGACTATGACTAGACTATGACTAGACTATGACTAGACTATGACTAGACTATGACTAGACTATGACTAGACTATGACTAGACTATGACTAGACTATGACTAGACTATGACTAGACTATGACTAGACTATGACTAGACTATGACTAGACTATGACTAGACTATGACTAGACTATGACTAGACTATGACTAGACTATGACTAGACTATGACTAGACTATGACTAGACTATGACTAGACTATGACTAGACTATGACTAGACTATGACTAGACTATGACTAGACTATGACTAGACTATGACTAGACTATGACTAGACTATGACTAGACTATGACTAGACTATGACTAGACTATGACTAGACTATGACTAGACTATGACTAGACTATGACTAGACTATGACTAGACTATGACTAGACTATGACTAGACTATGACTAGACTATGACTAGACTATGACTAGACTATGACTAGACTATGACTAGACTATGACTAGACTATGACTAGACTATGACTAGACTATGACTAGACTATGACTAGACTATGACTAGACTATGACTAGACTATGACTAGACTATGACTAGACTATGACTAGACTATGACTAGACTATGACTAGACTATGACTAGACTATGACTAGACTATGACTAGACTATGACTAGACTATGACTAGACTATGACTAGACTATGACTAGACTATGACTAGACTATGACTAGACTATGACTAGACTATGACTAGACTATGACTAGACTATGACTAGACTATGACTAGACTATGACTAGACTATGACTAGACTATGACTAGACTATGACTAGACTATGACTAGACTATGACTAGACTATGACTAGACTATGACTAGACTATGACTAGACTATGACTAGACTATGACTAGACTATGACTAGACTATGACTAGACTATGACTAGACTATGACTAGACTATGACTAGACTATGACTAGACTATGACTAGACTATGACTAGACTATGACTAGACTATGACTAGACTATGACTAGACTATGACTAGACTATGACTAGACTATGACTAGACTATGACTAGACTATGACTAGACTATGACTAGACTATGACTAGACTATGACTAGACTATGACTAGACTATGACTAGACTATGACTAGACTATGACTAGACTATGACTAGACTATGACTAGACTATGACTAGACTATGACTAGACTATGACTAGACTATGACTAGACTATGACTAGACTATGACTAGACTATGACTAGACTATGACTAGACTATGACTAGACTATGACTAGACTATGACTAGACTATGACTAGACTATGACTAGACTATGACTAGACTATGACTAGACTATGACTAGACTATGACTAGACTATGACTAGACTATGACTAGACTATGACTAGACTATGACTAGACTATGACTAGACTATGACTAGACTATGACTAGACTATGACTAGACTATGACTAGACTATGACTAGACTATGACTAGACTATGACTAGACTATGACTAGACTATGACTAGACTATGACTAGACTATGACTAGACTATGACTAGACTATGACTAGACTATGACTAGACTATGACTAGACTATGACTAGACTATGACTAGACTATGACTAGACTATGACTAGACTATGACTAGACTATGACTAGACTATGACTAGACTATGACTAGACTATGACTAGACTATGACTAGACTATGACTAGACTATGACTAGACTATGACTAGACTATGACTAGACTATGACTAGACTATGACTAGACTATGACTAGACTATGACTAGACTATGACTAGACTATGACTAGACTATGACTAGACTATGACTAGACTATGACTAGACTATGACTAGACTATGACTAGACTATGACTAGACTATGACTAGACTATGACTAGACTATGACTAGACTATGACTAGACTATGACTAGACTATGACTAGACTATGACTAGACTATGACTAGACTATGACTAGACTATGACTAGACTATGACTAGACTATGACTAGACTATGACTAGACTATGACTAGACTATGACTAGACTATGACTAGACTATGACTAGACTATGACTAGACTATGACTAGACTATGACTAGACTATGACTAGACTATGACTAGACTATGACTAGACTATGACTAGACTATGACTAGACTATGACTAGACTATGACTAGACTATGACTAGACTATGACTAGACTATGACTAGACTATGACTAGACTATGACTAGACTATGACTAGACTATGACTAGACTATGACTAGACTATGACTAGACTATGACTAGACTATGACTAGACTATGACTAGACTATGACTAGACTATGACTAGACTATGACTAGACTATGACTAGACTATGACTAGACTATGACTAGACTATGACTAGACTATGACTAGACTATGACTAGACTATGACTAGACTATGACTAGACTATGACTAGACTATGACTAGACTATGACTAGACTATGACTAGACTATGACTAGACTATGACTAGACTATGACTAGACTATGACTAGACTATGACTAGACTATGACTAGACTATGACTAGACTATGACTAGACTATGACTAGACTATGACTAGACTATGACTAGACTATGACTAGACTATGACTAGACTATGACTAGACTATGACTAGACTATGACTAGACTATGACTAGACTATGACTAGACTATGACTAGACTATGACTAGACTATGACTAGACTATGACTAGACTATGACTAGACTATGACTAGACTATGACTAGACTATGACTAGACTATGACTAGACTATGACTAGACTATGACTAGACTATGACTAGACTATGACTAGACTATGACTAGACTATGACTAGACTATGACTAGACTATGACTAGACTATGACTAGACTATGACTAGACTATGACTAGACTATGACTAGACTATGACTAGACTATGACTAGACTATGACTAGACTATGACTAGACTATGACTAGACTATGACTAGACTATGACTAGACTATGACTAGACTATGACTAGACTATGACTAGACTATGACTAGACTATGACTAGACTATGACTAGACTATGACTAGACTATGACTAGACTATGACTAGACTATGACTAGACTATGACTAGACTATGACTAGACTATGACTAGACTATGACTAGACTATGACTAGACTATGACTAGACTATGACTAGACTATGACTAGACTATGACTAGACTATGACTAGACTATGACTAGACTATGACTAGACTATGACTAGACTATGACTAGACTATGACTAGACTATGACTAGACTATGACTAGACTATGACTAGACTATGACTAGACTATGACTAGACTATGACTAGACTATGACTAGACTATGACTAGACTATGACTAGACTATGACTAGACTATGACTAGACTATGACTAGACTATGACTAGACTATGACTAGACTATGACTAGACTATGACTAGACTATGACTAGACTATGACTAGACTATGACTAGACTATGACTAGACTATGACTAGACTATGACTAGACTATGACTAGACTATGACTAGACTATGACTAGACTATGACTAGACTATGACTAGACTATGACTAGACTATGACTAGACTATGACTAGACTATGACTAGACTATGACTAGACTATGACTAGACTATGACTAGACTATGACTAGACTATGACTAGACTATGACTAGACTATGACTAGACTATGACTAGACTATGACTAGACTATGACTAGACTATGACTAGACTATGACTAGACTATGACTAGACTATGACTAGACTATGACTAGACTATGACTAGACTATGACTAGACTATGACTAGACTATGACTAGACTATGACTAGACTATGACTAGACTATGACTAGACTATGACTAGACTATGACTAGACTATGACTAGACTATGACTAGACTATGACTAGACTATGACTAGACTATGACTAGACTATGACTAGACTATGACTAGACTATGACTAGACTATGACTAGACTATGACTAGACTATGACTAGACTATGACTAGACTATGACTAGACTATGACTAGACTATGACTAGACTATGACTAGACTATGACTAGACTATGACTAGACTATGACTAGACTATGACTAGACTATGACTAGACTATGACTAGACTATGACTAGACTATGACTAGACTATGACTAGACTATGACTAGACTATGACTAGACTATGACTAGACTATGACTAGACTATGACTAGACTATGACTAGACTATGACTAGACTATGACTAGACTATGACTAGACTATGACTAGACTATGACTAGACTATGACTAGACTATGACTAGACTATGACTAGACTATGACTAGACTATGACTAGACTATGACTAGACTATGACTAGACTATGACTAGACTATGACTAGACTATGACTAGACTATGACTAGACTATGACTAGACTATGACTAGACTATGACTAGACTATGACTAGACTATGACTAGACTATGACTAGACTATGACTAGACTATGACTAGACTATGACTAGACTATGACTAGACTATGACTAGACTATGACTAGACTATGACTAGACTATGACTAGACTATGACTAGACTATGACTAGACTATGACTAGACTATGACTAGACTATGACTAGACTATGACTAGACTATGACTAGACTATGACTAGACTATGACTAGACTATGACTAGACTATGACTAGACTATGACTAGACTATGACTAGACTATGACTAGACTATGACTAGACTATGACTAGACTATGACTAGACTATGACTAGACTATGACTAGACTATGACTAGACTATGACTAGACTATGACTAGACTATGACTAGACTATGACTAGACTATGACTAGACTATGACTAGACTATGACTAGACTATGACTAGACTATGACTAGACTATGACTAGACTATGACTAGACTATGACTAGACTATGACTAGACTATGACTAGACTATGACTAGACTATGACTAGACTATGACTAGACTATGACTAGACTATGACTAGACTATGACTAGACTATGACTAGACTATGACTAGACTATGACTAGACTATGACTAGACTATGACTAGACTATGACTAGACTATGACTAGACTATGACTAGACTATGACTAGACTATGACTAGACTATGACTAGACTATGACTAGACTATGACTAGACTATGACTAGACTATGACTAGACTATGACTAGACTATGACTAGACTATGACTAGACTATGACTAGACTATGACTAGACTATGACTAGACTATGACTAGACTATGACTAGACTATGACTAGACTATGACTAGACTATGACTAGACTATGACTAGACTATGACTAGACTATGACTAGACTATGACTAGACTATGACTAGACTATGACTAGACTATGACTAGACTATGACTAGACTATGACTAGACTATGACTAGACTATGACTAGACTATGACTAGACTATGACTAGACTATGACTAGACTATGACTAGACTATGACTAGACTATGACTAGACTATGACTAGACTATGACTAGACTATGACTAGACTATGACTAGACTATGACTAGACTATGACTAGACTATGACTAGACTATGACTAGACTATGACTAGACTATGACTAGACTATGACTAGACTATGACTAGACTATGACTAGACTATGACTAGACTATGACTAGACTATGACTAGACTATGACTAGACTATGACTAGACTATGACTAGACTATGACTAGACTATGACTAGACTATGACTAGACTATGACTAGACTATGACTAGACTATGACTAGACTATGACTAGACTATGACTAGACTATGACTAGACTATGACTAGACTATGACTAGACTATGACTAGACTATGACTAGACTATGACTAGACTATGACTAGACTATGACTAGACTATGACTAGACTATGACTAGACTATGACTAGACTATGACTAGACTATGACTAGACTATGACTAGACTATGACTAGACTATGACTAGACTATGACTAGACTATGACTAGACTATGACTAGACTATGACTAGACTATGACTAGACTATGACTAGACTATGACTAGACTATGACTAGACTATGACTAGACTATGACTAGACTATGACTAGACTATGACTAGACTATGACTAGACTATGACTAGACTATGACTAGACTATGACTAGACTATGACTAGACTATGACTAGACTATGACTAGACTATGACTAGACTATGACTAGACTATGACTAGACTATGACTAGACTATGACTAGACTATGACTAGACTATGACTAGACTATGACTAGACTATGACTAGACTATGACTAGACTATGACTAGACTATGACTAGACTATGACTAGACTATGACTAGACTATGACTAGACTATGACTAGACTATGACTAGACTATGACTAGACTATGACTAGACTATGACTAGACTATGACTAGACTATGACTAGACTATGACTAGACTATGACTAGACTATGACTAGACTATGACTAGACTATGACTAGACTATGACTAGACTATGACTAGACTATGACTAGACTATGACTAGACTATGACTAGACTATGACTAGACTATGACTAGACTATGACTAGACTATGACTAGACTATGACTAGACTATGACTAGACTATGACTAGACTATGACTAGACTATGACTAGACTATGACTAGACTATGACTAGACTATGACTAGACTATGACTAGACTATGACTAGACTATGACTAGACTATGACTAGACTATGACTAGACTATGACTAGACTATGACTAGACTATGACTAGACTATGACTAGACTATGACTAGACTATGACTAGACTATGACTAGACTATGACTAGACTATGACTAGACTATGACTAGACTATGACTAGACTATGACTAGACTATGACTAGACTATGACTAGACTATGACTAGACTATGACTAGACTATGACTAGACTATGACTAGACTATGACTAGACTATGACTAGACTATGACTAGACTATGACTAGACTATGACTAGACTATGACTAGACTATGACTAGACTATGACTAGACTATGACTAGACTATGACTAGACTATGACTAGACTATGACTAGACTATGACTAGACTATGACTAGACTATGACTAGACTATGACTAGACTATGACTAGACTATGACTAGACAATGACTAGACTATGACTAGACTATGACTAGACTATGACTAGACTATGACTAGACTATGACTAGACTATGACTAGACTATGACTAGACTATGACTAGACTATGACTAGACTATGACTAGACTATGACTAGACTATGACTAGACTATGACTAGACTATGACTAGACTATGACTAGACTATGACTAGACTATGACTAGACTATGACTAGACTATGACTAGACTATGACTAGACTATGACTAGACTATGACTAGACTATGACTAGACTATGACTAGACTATGACTAGACTATGACTAGACTATGACTAGACTATGACTAGACTATGACTAGACTATGACTAGACTATGACTAGACTATGACTAGACTATGACTAGACTATGACTAGACTATGACTAGACTATGACTAGACTATGACTAGACTATGACTAGACTATGACTAGACTATGACTAGACTATGACTAGACTATGACTAGACTATGACTAGACTATGACTAGACTATGACTAGACTATGACTAGACTATGACTAGACTATGACTAGACTATGACTAGACTATGACTAGACTATGACTAGACTATGACTAGACTATGACTAGACTATGACTAGACTATGACTAGACTATGACTAGACTATGACTAGACTATGACTAGACTATGACTAGACTATGACTAGACTATGACTAGACTATGACTAGACTATGACTAGACTATGGCTAGACTATGACTAGACTATGACTAGACTATGACTAGACTATGACTAGACTATGACTAGACTATGGCTAGACTATGACTAGACTATGACTAGACTATGGCTAGACTATGACTAGACTATGACTAGACTATGACTAGACTATGGCTAGACTATGACTAGACTATGACTAGACTATGACTAGACTATGACTAGACTATGGCTAGACTATGACTAGACTATGACTAGACTATGACTAGACTATGACTAGACTATGACTAGACTATGACTAGACTATGACTAGACTATGACTAGACTATGACTAGACTATGACTAGACTATGACTAGACTATGACTAGACTATGACTAGACTATGACTAGACTATGACTAGACTATGACTAGACTATGACTAGACTATGACTAGACTATGACTAGACTATGACTAGACTATGACTAGACTATGACTAGACTATGACTAGACTATGACTAGACTATGACTAGACTATGACTAGACTATGACTAGACTATGACTAGACTATGACTAGACTATGACTAGACTATGACTAGACTATGACTAGACTATGACTAGACTATGACTAGACTATGACTAGACTATGACTAGACTATGACTAGACTATGGCTAGACTATGACTAGACTATGACTAGACTATGACTAGACTATGACTAGACTATGACTAGACTATGACTAGACTATGACTAGACTATGACTAGACTATGACTAGACTATGACTAGACTATGACTAGACTATGACTAGACTATGACTAGACTATGACTAGACTATGACTAGACTATGACTAGACTATGACTAGACTATGACTAGACTATGACTAGACTATGACTAGACTATGACTAGACTATGACTAGACTATGACTAGACTATGACTAGACTATGACTAGACTATGACTAGACTATGACTAGACTATGACTAGATTATGACTCGCTATCAAAATATATTAGCTTTTCAAAATATCTTTTAAAATCAAAATTAGTTTTGATTTCGCTTCTATATTCTCCAAGAAATAATTTTCTTAATAAAGTTTCAAACATTTTGCAGAATGTTCTTAAAAGTTATTTCAGTAAATTTTTCTCGTATACTTTTATATTAACATTTGCTTGTCTTTCTTCATATATATTGAAAATTTAATCACTTTATTTAAAGCTCAAGTAAATTAAGCTTAAACTCTTTATTTTGTCTTTAAGATTTTTCACCTGCATTCTATTTATTTTAAGGCAACGGATGTAGATAAGATTTTTTTGTTCTGCTGCTAATGTTTCGTTATTTTGTATTTTTTTTTAGCGCCAGCAAATCTTTTATTAGTTTATCACCTTGATAGAATCTTAAAGGATGAAAGCAAAATAAGCAAAGGACCTGTAGCAGCAGTAGATTTGAAGACGAAGACTTAAATGGGAAACAGAATCTAAGGAAAACTGTATCCGCTTTATGTTTTTTTCTCTAACTTGACAGAAAACAGGTAGTAGTGACATTAAGTATATTAGAAGGCATTAAAATAAATACAAACAAACAGCAGCTATAGCGGGGGGATAGTCACTAATATACTTACACTTTTTTCTTATACTTACACATACAAAGGCAAAGGTGTATTTTGGTTTTGAGCTTTGCTACTGTTCCATACAATCCCAATATAAATTCAATAAGATTATGTAGATGGCTTATTTATGATGACCCTGAGTTGATTTCTTTTCCATTTTCATGTTCTTTTATGTTTATACTTTTTTAATGTGGTTAGTTTGTGTGGGTTTTATATAGATGATAGTGTATTTAAATGGAAAATAGGGCAAGTTGGTGTTATAAGGTAATAGTTACAATATGGTGAGAAAATCAACACTTTCCTGAGGATTGAGCTAAGAAAAAGGTTAGTATTACGAAAAAAGAATAGAATTAAGAGTTTTTAATAGATGATAATTTTCTTGGTGATTTAAAGATATTTTCTTAGAATTTTGAGATTAAAGGGCAAAACCTCATGCCACGTATTTTACTTACCATAAACCTTAGAGGGTTTCTGGCTTTCTTTATTAGGATCTCTATTAAATAATTAGCTTAAGTCAGCCGTTAATATTTTAAAGGTAAAATTAAAATTGGCGTTTGGTTTCATAAAAATCCTGAGATACTTTTTTATTAAAAAAATTACTTGGATATACTTATATAGAAAATGTTTTTCATCTTGTAAATTTTCATTAAGATATTGTTGCTTATGTCTACACAATGTTGTCTTGAGGTTTTGTTTAACATAATGTATTTTTGTTGAAAACCACCTTTACCAACTTGTTAACAAATAAACAAAAAATCTTGTTATTTAGAACAAATAATAAGGCAAGACAAAGCATATGATACCCTACACCTAAGACACTTAGTAAAAAATTTCTTCTACCAAAATCATTACAAAGGCTATAGTCTTAACACACACCACTATACAGAGCCATATATGTATGTATGTATGTATGTGTGTTAGTCAAATGTGATAATATCGTCTGAGTCTGTTGAAGAGTACAATAAACTTACACAGGCATATAGTCTTCTCTACATATACGAATACATACATCCACAAATGCCTACTTCACTGCCTAGTAAATAAACTTGTAAATTATACCCATTAAACTTGGCAACATTTATGACCCTAAACATGACAAAAAACATTGTATTTTGTCTAATTTTTCTTTTTACTTTTCAGTTAAAAATATTTTTTACAAAAAATTTGCTACTTTTTTAAACGATGTTCGAACTTGGTTCGGTTGTCCTCTGTACACCATATTTTTTTCCAAAAAGATATACTTAGATATAATACTCATAAAAATGTCAAATAAATTTGACACATTATTTGACATATAATGTCAAATATTATTACCTTTTTTGGTTACATGTCTATACAAAAAATCAAAAACAATACATACAGATATTCTCATACATGGATAAATTAACGAAACTGAAACAAATCAATGCAAGATTTTTCTATATGGAAAAAATATGACGATAGGAAGATTTTTCTATATAGAAAAAATATGACGATAGGAAGATTTTTCTATATAGAAAAAAAATGACTATAGGAAGATTTTTCTATATAGAAAAAAAAATGACGATAGGAAGATTTTTCTATTTCGAAAAAATATGACGATAGGAAGAATTTTCTATATAGAAAAAATATGACGATAGGAAGATTTTTCTATATAGAAAAAATATGACGATAGGAAGATTTTTCTATATAGAAAAAATATGACGATAGGAAGATTTTTCTATATAGAAAAAATATGACTATAGGAAGATTTTTCTATATAGAAAAAATATGACGATAGGAAGATTTTTCTATATAGAAAAAATATGACGATAGGAAGATTTTTCTATATAGAAAAAATATGACGATAGGAAAATTTTTCTATATAGAAAAAACATGACGATAGGAAGATTTTTCTATATAGAAAAAATATGATGAAAGGAGGATTTTTCTATACAGAAAAAATATGACGATATGAAGATTTTTCTATATAGAAAAAAAATGACGATAGGAAGATTTTTCTATATAGAAAAAATATGACGATAGGAAAATTTTTCTATATAGAAAAAATATGACGATAGGAAGATTTTTCTATATAGAAAAAATATGACGATAGGAAGATTTTTCTATATAGAAAAAATATGACTATAGGAAGATTTTTCTATATAGAAAAAAAAATTACGATAGGAGGATTTTTCTATATAGAAAAAATATGACGATAGGAAGATTTTTCTATATAGAATAAATATGACGATAGGAAGATTTTTCTATATGGAAAACATATGACGATAGGAAGATTTTTCTATATAGAAAAAATATGACGATAGGAAGATTTTTCTATATAGAAAAAATATGACGATAGGAAGATTTTTCTATATAGAAAAAATATGAAGATAGGAAGATTTTTCTATATAGAAAAAATATGACGATAGGAAGATTTTTCTATATAGAAAAAAATATGACGATAGGAAGATTTTTCTATATAGAAAAAATATGACTATAAGAAGATTTTTCTATATAGAAAAAATATGACCATAGGAAGATTTTTCTATATAGAAAAAATATGACGATAGGAAGATTTTTCTATACAGAAAAAATATGACGATCGGAAGATTTTTCTATATAGAAAAAATATGACGATAGGAAGATTTTTCTATATAGAAAAAATATGATAATAGAAAAATTTTTCTTTAAAGAAAAAATATGACGATAAGAAGATATGACGATTTTTCTCTAAAGCGAAAAATTCACAATATTAAGATTTTTCTATATAGAAAAAATGACGATAGAAAACTTTGAAGATAGGAAGATTTTTCTATTTAAAAAAAATGAGGATAGAAAAAGTTTTCTATATAAAGAAACAATGACTTTAGAAAGATTTTTTTATATAGAAGATATGACGATAGGAAGATTTTTCTATATATAGAAAAAGTGACGATAGGAAGATTTTTCTATGTAGAAAAAATACGACGATAAGAAGATGTTTCTATATCGAAAATATATGACAGAAGTTTTTTCATAAGACAAATTTCTAAAAGAAATTTTTACTTTAGAAAGTTTTTCCTTAAAATTATTTTTTTCACATAAAATATAAAAAAATCTCCAGTAAAAATCTTCAGTAAAATGTTTTTCTATAATAGATTTGTTTTCAATAGAAATTTTTTCTGAAGAAAAATTTTCGACAGAATTTTTTACAATAAAAAATTTTCAATAGCAATTTTTTTCATTAAAAAAATTTTCAGTAGAATTTTTGTCCTATAAAACAATTTCAATAGAAATTTTTTCGATATGAAAATTTTCAATAGAAATTTTTCCTATAAAAAATTTTTAATAGAAATTTTTTCTACATAAAAATTTTTAATAAAAATGTTTGATATAGAAAAAGTTTCGAAAGAAATTTATTCTGTAGAAAATTTTTAATAGAAATTTTTTCTTTAAAAAAAATTTTAATGGAAATTTTTTCTTTACAAAAATTTCGGTAGCAATTTTTTCTTTTGAAAAAAGTTTTCAACAGAAGGTTTTTATAAGAAAGATTTTGAATATAAATTTTTTGTTTAGAAAAATTTTCAATATAAATTTTTTTGTATAAAAAATTTTTGATAAAATTTTCTATAAAAAAATTTCAATAGAAATTCTTTTTATATACAAATTTTCAGTAGAATTTTTTTGTATATAAACATTATATATAGTAATTTTTTCTACAGAAAAGGTGTCGAAAGAAATTTTTTCTAAAGAAAAATTTTCAATAGAAAAAATTTTGGTAGAAATTCTTTCTTTTGAAAACAATTTTTAATAGAAATTTTTCGTTTATGAAAATTTTCAATAGAAATTTTTCTATAGAATATTATTTCTACAGAAAAAGTTTCAAAAGAAATTTTCTTTATATAGAAAAATGTTCAATAAAAAAAATGTCAAAAGGAATTTTTTCTTTAGAAAAATTTTCAAGAGACATTTTTTCTTTAGAAACATTTTTAAAATAAAATTTTTCTTAGAACGACGATATGAAGATTTTTCTATATATAGAAAAAATGCCGTTAGGATGATTTTCTATATAGAGAAAAAATTACGATAGGAAGGTTTTTCTATATAGAAACAATTATTTTGTACAATAAAGACTTGACTATCCTAATTACTTTAAAAAGTTATATTGTAAGTCTTAAACTTGTAATTTTGTCCCTTTAGTAAAATTAACTTAAATTGAAATCACATTTGCAGCTAAAACTACTTCGAAGGAAATCTTATAACTTTTCCTTTAAAAGAAAATTCCCTTTTTTCTCATGTTTTTTTAATATATATTCGATGACAGCGTAAAAAAAAGTATAAAGTAATTTCCGGCTTTTAAACCGGCTTATACCCATGTCCTCCCACTACCAATTGGTAAAACGTGTGTCGGAAGTTATATTTTTAAAACATTTTCAGCTTAACTTAAATACAAACATGCATGTGTATATGTATGTGTGTATAAAAAATGAAAAGAAAATCTTTGCATTGATAACTAGTTACGAATAAGTATTTGTCTTTATTGCCTGCATACATTATGACATGATACTTTAACACATCGAAATCAGCCTCATCGTCAAGAACAAACAACATATGTAAAATATGTAAAATAGTGTATGACTATAAGAGATTTTTACATAACTTTACAATTTTATAATACTTTGAGCATTTTTTTTTTTCTTCTTTTCGTTTTGGCTTCTTAAATTTTTGCCAGGCAGCAAATGAAAAGTTCTGAATTGATACTTAAAATGTAAGTATTTGTAAAACTTCTACTTAAATTCATGTAAAGTTTGGAGAAAAGTTAAGTGTATGAGCAAGGATTTTTTTGAAATATGACTTCTTATTCGGGCTATACTGGTATTTAACATTCATATGCATGTACGAGTCGAAACATACACTAAGATATCCTTAATACTCCGGCAATTTTTTTCAAGTAAATTTACACTTTTACATATTATATCCTTGTAAAAACATTGTTTTAAGCCAAAGCATTTGTCTGTTGCTCTCGAAAAGTAGTAAAATAAAATTCGAAAAGAAAAGTTGCAAGAATCAGGCAAAAACTTTTATTTTACTTATCACTTTTGTACAATTTTGGTCAAATTGAATAAGAAAAAAGAAAAAAAAACGAAGAAGTTGAGTATAAGTAACTGCATTATACGCTCAGGCTTACAGACATATGTAAAATGTTTACAAGGACACATGTACGTGTAAGTATGCAGATTTACTGAGATTTCTTAAGATTTGAAATCTCAGCAATTTAAGTAAAAAGTAACATCCGGTTCCTTTTCCTTTTAAAATATTGTATTTGACAAAAAAAAACCAAGGGAAGTTATAAGGGGCATTCCACTCCAATATTTTTATATATAGAAAAATCTTCCTATCGTCATTTTTTCTATAGAAAAATTTTCCTATCTTCATTTTTTCTATATATGTATAGAAAAATCTTCATTTCTATAAAAAATCTTCCTATTGACATTTTTTCTATATAAAGAAAAATCTTCCTATTATTATTTTTTCTATATAAAGAAAAATCTTACTATAGTAATTTTTCTAAATATCGAAACATCTAACTATCGTCTTCTTTTGTAAAAATTTCCTTAAAAAATGTTTCTAAAGAAAAAATTTCCCTTGAAAATTTTTATAAAGAACAAATTTCAATTAAAATTTTTCTACAGGAAACTTTTCTATTAAATTTTTGTACATAAAAAAATCTCTTTTGAAACTTTTTCTTTAGAAAAAATTTCTGTTAAAAATTTTTATACAGAAAAAATTTATATTGAAAATTTTTTATGGAAAAAAATTCTATAGAAAATTTTTTACACAAAAAAATTTCTACTGAAAATTTTTCTGTAGAAAAAATTTCTATTGAAACTATTATATGTATAGAAAAAAAATCTATTGAAAATTTGTATCTAAAAAAAATTCCCATTGACAATTTTTTATTGGAAAAAATTCTAACAAAAAGTTTTCTTCAAAAAAATTTCTATTGAAATTTTTTCTTCAGAAAAAATTTCTATTGAAAATTTTTCTTCAAAAAAAATTTCTATTAAAAATTTTTCCAAAGAAAAAATGTATATTCAAAATTTTCCCTAAGAAAAAATTTCTATTAAAAAAAAATTTCTGTTGAAAATTTTTTTATAGAAAAAATTACTATTAAAAATGTCTAAAAAAAACTTTTATTGAAAAATTTTCTAAAAAAAAATATTTTAAAATTTTTTTTCATGTAAAAATATATTTTAAAACATTTTTATAAAATTTTTTTTTTTTTCAAAAAAAATTCTTTTTCAGAAAAAAATGTCTAGCTAAATTTCGTTCAAAAAAATGTCCTTTGGAAATTTTTTTCAAAAGAAAAAATTTTTATTAAAATTTTTTCTATTGAAAATTTTTATATCGAAAAAATTTCTATTGAAAGTTTTTATGTAGAAAAAATTTCTATTTTAAATGTTTATAAAGGAAAAATTTCTATTGAAAATTTTTTATAAAAAAAATTTTGTAAAAATTTTTTATAGAAAAATATTCTAATGACAATTTGTCTAAAGATAAAACTTCTTTCGAATAATCTTTTTAAGAAAAAATTACTTTAAAAAATTGTTTTTATAAAAAAATATCTATTAAAAATTTTTTTCAAAAGAAAAAAATTCTATTCAAATTTTTTCTATTAAAAATTTTTCTACCAAAAAAAATTATTTTGAAACTTTTTCTGCAAACAAAAGTTTTATTAAAAATTTTTATGTAGAAAAAATTTCTATTGAAAATTTTTATATAGAAAAAAATTCTGTTGAAAATTTTTTAGAGTAAAAAATTCTAAAGAAAATTTTTTAGAGTAAAAAATTATATCGAAAATTTTTCTTCAGAAAAAATTTTAACTGAAAATTTTTCATTTGAAATTTTTCATTTGGAATTTTTTGTTTTGAAATATTTTCAATACAAAAAGTTTCAAAAAAACAATTTTCAAACATGACGATAGTTAGATCTTCTATATAGAGAAAAAATGATAAGAAGATTTTTAATAGCAAAATTTTTCATAAGAAAAATCTCTAATAGATATTCTTTCAAAACAAAAATTTTTAACAAAAATTTTTTCTACAAAAAAAAAATTAAACAAATTTTTTTCTATAGAAAAATTTCGAATAAAAAGAATTTTATTAGAAATTTTTTCTTTAGAAAAATTTTCAATACGAATTTTTTTTAATACAAATTTTTCTTTGGATGAATAAAAATTTGTTCTTTAAAAAAATTTCGATAGAAAAAAAATTTTTAAAGAAAGTATTTCACAAGAAAAATTTTTTTCAAAAAGAAGTGTATTTGTATTTGATCCCAAACCTGTTACATTTATTTATTAATGTAACAGATCAATTTATTGATAAAAACCCAAAAAATGTTTGCGGAGAAACCAAATTCCTCGACGCGTTTCGATGGTTGGTTAAGCCATCTCTTCAGGAGGATTATCCCCAATTTAGACAGATCGAAAACCTCGCATTATTACTAAATTTACTAAATTTACTTTTGGTTTATGAACATAATTCTTAATAGTTATGTTTGTAAATTTAGTAATAATGCGAGGTTTTCGATCTGTCTAAATTGGGGATAATCCTCCTGAAGAGATGGCTTAACCAACCATCGAAACGCGTCGAGGAATTTGGTTTCTCCGCAAACATTTTTTGGGTTTTTATCAAGAAAAATTTTTAATACAAATTTTTTCTTTGATAAATTTTTTAATATAATTTTTTCTTTAAAAAATTTTTTAATATAATTTTTTTTCATAAAAAACAATTGTAAAAGAAATTTTTTCCTTAGACAAATTGCCAATTGAATTTTTTTTCTATAAAAAAAATTTTCGATAACAATTTTTCTTTCTATATAAAAAATTTCAACAGAAAATTTTTCTTCAGAAAAAATTTCTACTGAAAATTGTTCTTTTGAAACTTTTTATGTAGAAAATACTTCAAAAGAAAAAATTTCAAAAGAAAAATTTTCAATAAAAATTTTTTCTGAACAAAAATTTTCTATAGAATTTTCTTCATATTTTTTCTATATAGAAAATCATCCTATCATCATTTGTTTTCTATATAGAAAAGTCTTCCTATCGTCATTTTTTCTCTATATAGAAAAATCATTCTTTCATCATTTTTTCTCTATATAGAAAAATCTTCCTATCGTCATATTTTTTCTCTATATAGAATAATCTTCCTATCGTCATTTTTTCTCTTTATAGAAAAATCTTCCTATCGTAATTTTTTCTCTATATAGAAAAATCTTCCTATCGTTATTTTTTCTCTATATAGAAAAATCTTCCTATCGTCATTTTTTCTCTATATAGAAAAATCTTCCTATCGTCATTTTTGCTCTATATAGAAAAATCTTCCTATCGTCATTTTTTCTCTATATAGAAAAATCTTCCTATCGTCATTTTTTCTCTATATAGAAAAATCTTCCTATCATCATTTTTTTTCTATATAGAAAAGTCTTTCTATCGTCGTTTTTTCTCTATATAGAAAAATCTTTCTTTCGTCATTTTTTCTCTATATAGAAAAATCTTCCTATCGTCATTTTTTCTCTATATAGAAAAATCTTCCTATCGTCATTTTTTCTCTATATAGAAAAATCTTCCTATCGTCATTTTTTCTCTATATAGAAAAATCTTCCTATCGTCATTTTTTCTCTATATAGAAAAATCTTCCTATCGTCATTTTTTCTCTATATTAAAAAATCTTCCTATCGTAATTTTTGCTCTTTATAGAAAAGTCTTTCTATCGTCTTTTTTTCTCTATATAGAAAAATCTTCCTATCGTCATATTTTTCCTATATAGAAAAATCTTCCTATCGTCATATTTTTTTATATAGAAAAATCTTCCTGTTGTCATATTTTTTCTATATAGAAAAATCTTCCTGTCGTCATTTTTTCTCTATATAGAAAAATCTTCCTATTGTCATTTTTTCTCTATATAGAAAAAACTTCCTGTGGTTATTTTTTCTCTATATAGAAAAATCTTCCTATCGTCATTTTTTCTCTATATAGAAAAATCTTCCTATCGTCATTTTTTCTCTATATTAAAAAATCTTCCTATCGTCATTTTTGCTCTATATAGAAAAGTCTTTCTATCGTCTTTTTTTCTCTATATAGAAAAATCTTCCTATCGTCATATTTTTCCTATATAGAAAAATCTTCCTATCGTCATATTTTTTTTATATAGAAAAATCTTCCTGTTGTCATATTTTTTCTATATAGAAAAATCTTCCTATCGTCATATTTTTTCTATATAGAAAAATCTTCCTATCGTCATTTTTTCTCTATATAGAAAAATCTTCCTATCGTCATTTTTTCTCTATATAGAAAAATCTTCCTATCGTCATTTTTTCTCTATATAGAAAAATCTTCCTATCGTCATTTTTTCTCTATATAGAAAAATCTTCCTATCGTCATTTTTGCTCTATATAGAAAAATCTTCCTATCGTCATTTTTTCTCTATATAGAAAAATCTTCCTATCGTCATTTTTTCTCTATATAGAAAAATCTTCCTATCATCATTTTTTTTCTGTATAGAAAAGTCTTTCTATCGTCGTTTTTTCTCTATATAGAAAAATCTTTCTTTCGTCATTTTTTCTCTATATAGAAAAATCTTCCTATCGTCATTTTTTCTCTATATAGAAAAATCTTCCTATCGTCATTTTTTCTCTATATAGAAAAATCTTCCTATCGTCATTTTTTCTCTATATTAAAAAATCTTCCTATCGTCATTTTTGCTCTATATAGAAAAGTCTTTCTATCGTCTTTTTTTCTCTATATAGAAAAATCTTCCTATCATCATTTTTTTTTCTATATAGAAAAGTCTTTCTATCGTCGTTTTTTCTCTATATAGAAAAATCTTTCTTTCGTCATTTTTTCTCTATATAGAAAAATCTTCCTATCGTCATTTTTTCTCTATATAGAAAAATCTTCCTATCGTCATTTTTTCTCTATATAGAAAAATCTTCCTATCGTCATTTTTTCTCTATATAGAAAAATCTTCCTATCGTCATTTTTTCTCTATATAGAAAAATCTTCCTATCGTCATTTTTTCTCTATATAGAAAAATCTTCCTATCGTCATTTTTTCTCTATATAAAAAATCTTCCTATCGTCATTTTTTCTCTATATAGAAAAATCTTCCTATCGTCATTTTTTCTCTATATAGAAAAATCTTCCTATCGTCATTTTTTATCTATATTTTTTCTATATAGGAAAATCTTCTAGTGCTCATTTTCCTTCTTGTGAGTTCATTTATATTTTCTATTCATTGTTATAATAGGTAGAAGCACTGTGCAATGTCTTATTTCTTGCCTAAGAACTAGTCTTGATATAGTATTTTTTCTATTTTTTTTTTTTATCATATGTTAATCGAGTATCATCTATTGAGAGGGCTAAACTTAAAATTTAATCATTTATTAGATGAAAAAAAATAAATAAACTTAAAAATAAAATTTGCAAATTTATGCAAAATATTTTTAAATTTTTTACTAAAATAAAAGCAGTAAAATTGTTTGTTAAGTATTTTTGGTGCAAGTTTTTTTTTTTTTTTCTTAGAAATTTTTATTTTAATTTTGTTCTTGGAAACATTTCCTATTCACCCCTCGACTACTTTTGCCCTGAAAGTGCAATGAAAAGAGTTTGTTAAAAATAAAACTTGAATATTTTTAAGTTGAAGCAAAGATTCTTGAGAAAAAAAAACTTTAAAAATAATATTTGCTACAAGCTCTCAAAATCATTCGTTCACGAACATGTACAAGATAAGTATAAGTTACAAGTGCAGCAAAAAAGTTTTAAAGTAAAAATTGATTGAAAATATTTATTTAAATTTTGTTCACTGAATCATGGAACTTGTTTTAGTGATTTTTTTTATCAAAATTCTTTTCTGATGACTTTGTAGCCCAAAAGGCGTGAACTGGTGGGGAAAGGCAGTAAAAAAATATTTAAATAAATTTATGTAGTAGCTTTGATTAATTATAGTTAGGACAATAAGAGGAGTAGTGTGTATCCAAGATACTTTTCTAGTTCATTGTATTGTATTAAAAGAATTCATCTTTATGGCATCTAGATCAGTCTTCTCTCGCCCCCGGGCTTTACATACTTATATCGTATTGCAACCAAGCAGGTGGTGCAGTTGAACCACACACAATCGAAATATCGATAAGTTTGTGAAAGACTGATCTGGACTGACTCTTTTGAGAAATATTTTGGTATTTAAGAAGAACATGGTATCAATTACCTCTGATGACTTCTTAAAGCAATGACCCCCTATTTCATCAGCTGTCAACTGTCACAAAAAAAACCAAACAAATTAAGACAAAAGTCTATCAATCTTGGTCAATTTCTAGAGCAAGAAAAAACTAAACATAAACTTAAAGTAAAAAAATTGTAAAACACTGGCACATGCATTACTTTATTACCATTTTAATGCAAAATCTTTCATCCTAAGATCAAAGTATTCCATCTTCGCGACATACATTTGCCATTACCACTATTTATTTAGTATTTCGCATCATTGTCATTCGAGTATGTTTGCCAACACCTTTAGCTAAAACTTTAAGTAAAATACAACATAAAAAAAAACTTACCTGAGTGTGTGTTATCATTATAATGCAAACAATATTGTTTTATTTTATTTAAAATATTTTCTCCCTTATTTTCTACACATACATTTAACAACAGACAAAATAAACTAAAATACGACAAAATGTAAAATGTTGGCAAATAAAGAAAAAAGTTTTTGTAAAGAAATTCACACACTTACAATATTTTGTATAAAAGTTTATATATGAAACTTATTTAAATGTTGTGTACTCGCTCTCACATATATTAGAGCAAATTTCAAGCCATAAGTGTAGCGTATACATAAGAAAAATACATATTTCCGCTTACACATTAACGCAACTTTGTAACCAAGAGACTTATTTTCTTTCAGCAGCTCACGGTGGTTCAGAATCAAATTTCATTGGCCAAAACCTATATTTTTTGTTGACATAGATTTTTAAAATTTTTATACCATCAGAAAGAAAATATATCAAAACTAAGGTGGCCAAAAACTTTGGTCAAAATATTCGCTGTAGTGGGCGTGGCATGCTGCTGAAGACATGGAATTTTAGTTAATTTAGAAATGAAAGAAAAATTGTAATTTTTGATCTCATATTAATTACGATTTCTATTAATGCTAATGGGCTGCGGTTTTTTTTTATTATGTTGGGTGGACTGTTGGTTTTAACAAATGGTATTTGCGCACCCTGTATAATTTGTAGTTAAGGTGTTATGTAATAAATTTAAAATCACCATATACTCATAAAATTTCAAGTTTAGTAGTGTACAACTTTTAAAGGGAAAAATGGAAACAAAAATCGAAACCACCCAAAGAAAGCCAAGAGTGTTCTCTTTAAGCCTATATGGGTACTTCCATGGTTTTGTACGTGACATTTGTACACGTTTTATTGTCTTTGAATATTGTGGAAATAAAAATGGATTGGAATTTTTGAATGAATTTTAGAATCGTACATTATATGTGATGAGTTCTTTCTAAAAAGTATATATATTAAAAAATTGAGCACTGAGTACCCAAGTTCCATGCATTCAAAGTTGACTTACGCACGTGACAAAAAAAGTAAGTGCCTTTTAGAGCCGTAAGGAATATTGTAAAAGTAAGCGAATTATAGGAGACTTTTTTTCGGAAAAAATGTTTTTATAAAGGCTATTAATGGACCTTTATAATCATGTTTTGTTCAAAAACAAGTATGCATTGGTTGGCTAAGAAAAAACAAATTTGTTCATTACGCACGTTACATTACGCACGTGACACTTTTTACCTTCATACATATTTTAGTAATTTAACATATATTTTCAGAAGTTTTTAAGAAAAAATTTGGCACAGATCATTGTTTTGATATTGGGACCATATCTATTGAAATCGGTCCATTATTTATGGTACCTCCCATAGGTCCCACTTCCCGGAATTTATATTTTGGCCACAAATATCAATATTTTTCCATGAAATTTGAAGCAAATACTCTTTATGTAAAACTGAATCACTGTACAAAATTTCGTTGAAATCGGTCCACATTTGACCATAGCTCCCATACAAACTCTTCTGTCAAAACGCACTAAATGAAGCAAAAATCACTAAAACACTCGTAAATCTGAAGATAATGAGAATTCTGAGTTCATTTTTTGCATACATAATTTTTGTAAAAGCCGTAATCAATTTTCTAAATTTCAAGGTAATCGGTCCATATTTGACCCTAGGCCCCATGTAAGCCAAACTGACAAAAACAGCTTAAATATATAAGTTTTGAGAAAATGTTTCTATGATGGCAAAATTTAGCAAATATTAGCCTTTATACAGGAAGAAGAACACCTTTGACCTTAGTAGTGAAGGGTATCGTATGGTCGGACTTGACCGACTATAGCACTTTCTTGCTTGTCTTAAATTAAAATAAAATTTATCAAATGGACATAAATGAACAGCATTGAATTTTTCGTACTTACTATTACGCACGTGACAAAGTTCAAAAATCCAAAAAAAATTACTTTTTGTAGAAGGCTATTAATTTCAATAATTTATTTAAGCAAACAAAAAACTTGCTTTAGAAACTAAACAACAAGACACTTCAACTGATAATGAGCAACTAGTGGCATTATGTGGTTCTTTTGCCTTACGCACGTGACAAAGGAATGTTGCCGAAAAAAACATTTAAATATTCCGATATTGATGCACAGTTTGCTCTCATCTTACATTTTTATATTCATTTGTTGTTGTATCAGTTACTTACATACCAAACTGCAATATTACATATATATTATTTTCGTCAGCAGCAATGACAAATAATGGATGTTAAAGCTTTTAAATTGAATTAAAGAGCCTTTCGTTTTACATACCATTTTTTTGCATTTAAGATTATGATAAGCTGAAAATTTGTTTACATAGTAAAATCTTAATAGTTTCTTTTCAATTTTCTGTTCTTAAAAATATTATGCGAGCGTTTTGATTTTTGACCTAACGGTGGACCATTTCATGGAAATGCCCATATATACTTTTGCACCCGCCCGGACCCGCCCGTAGAACACTTTTTTTATTTTAATGAAAATACTCAACATTTTTACAAGCAAAATTCTATCAAAATTGCTAGTAAATTTTCTTTAGAAATCATTCCCTATCATAAATACAAATTGCAGATAGTTATTTCAATAAGAGGAAAGTTAAATTTTTATTCAAATGGTTGGTATTTTAAAAAACCAATAAAATTTGAATACCATTAAGAATTAAATAAGTGACATCAGAGCTCAAATTTGAACATTAAAGCCATTAGAGTTAGAGATAGATGAATATACTATTAAATTGAATTATCAATTAATACTTACAATGATAGACGGAAAAGCTGCCCAGGCTTTGACTGATACAAAAGTTTCATCCAGCTGTATTATAATGGGTGTTTTTTTTTAGAGGTATAGAACTTCGAATTGAAATAAAACACAAGAAAATCGTTTTAATGTCCATCAATTTGGCTTTATTGGAAGCATAATTTTATGCCATTAATGTTTAAATATGATTTCGGGAATATGGCCGCCGCGGCTGGCTCGAATAAAGCCAATTCTACAGGTCCAATTTTCAACTACTTTTTCGAACATATGGGGCCGTATGTTGGCAATAACGCCACGAATGTTGGCTTCCAAGTCCCCTAACGTTTCTGGTTTGTTGGCGTGGACGAGCGACTTCACATATCTCCAAAGAAAATAATCCAGTGGTGTCAAATCGCACGATCTTGGTGGCCAATTGACAGGTCCATTCCGCGAAATTATGAGCTCATCGAATGTTTCCTTCAATAAATCAATTGTAACGTGCGCTGTGTGGCATGTAGCGCCGTCTTGTTGGAACCACAACTCATCCACATTCATGCCATCCAATTGGGGAACAAAATAGTCGGTTATCATGGCTCTATACCGGTCTCCATTTATGGTAACTGACTCTCCAGCATTATTTCGGAAGAAGTATGGCCCAATGACTCCACCAGCCCATAGAGCACACCAAACAGTCAGTTTTTGTGGATGTAATGGCGTCTCAAGGGTCTCATGTGGATTCTCTTCACTCTAAATGCGGCAATTTTGCTTGTTGACGTAGCCATTCCACCAAAAATGAGCCTCATCACTGAACAAAATTTTGCGATGAAAATTAGCATCGAGATCAATCTCATTTTCGGCCCATACACCAAAATCACGACGCATTGCATGGTCTCGCGGCTTTAATTCTTGCACAAGCTGGATCTTGTAAGGTCGCAAGCCAAGATCTTTGCGCAAAATCTTAAAGTTGATGGACAAAGCTCCAATTGCTGTGCACGGTGGCGAATCGATTCATTCGGGTCCTCTTCAACACTTTGCTCTACAGCGGCAATTGTTTCTTCGGTGCGCACTGTTCGACGTCGCTGCGGATGCGTATTATCACATAGAGTAAACGTAGTGCGAAAACGATCCATGGTTAACCGAATTAATTGCTCTGATGGACGATTATGTCGACCATAAAATGGACGGAGCTTGCGGTAAACTTCGCGAACTGAACCATTATTTTCGAAATAAATTTGCACGATTTGCAAGCGTTGTTCTTTTGTCAACCTGTTCATGATGAAATGGCAAACCAAACTAAATATTAATCACTTGACAGCTGACAAAATGGCCGCCAGTTAAAAAAGTGATGCCAACTTAAAGTTCTATACCTCAATAAAAAACACCCGATATGTAAAGCAACATCAAGTCAGTTAAACCAAGAACCTATAAAGTCACTAGATAGTATTGATGCATTTGAATTTGGATTATCACCGCTACATGCGAGAATAAGATTTATGGAACACATACTGAAAATTGGCTATGATTTGGACTTCAGGATCAGTAAGAAATAATGACACCAACAGCGAGAAAAGAAAATTGAAAAAGAAACAAGTTCATGATGCATTTCTCAAACACGGGTTAATTATAGATCAACCAAAACAAGGATCAGGCAATACAAACGATGGCAATACCGCAAGAAGATTCTTTTTGGATCCCGAAACTACATCTGATATAACAGGTGTTGATATAAATCTTATTTCAAGATTTAAAACAATTACCGAAGTACTTGCGTGCAATGAACAAGTTAATGCTAAAAAATTTGGTGATTATGCCAAGGAAACTGTTGCTATATATACATCCAAATACAATTATAGAAATATGTCAGCAACAGTGCACAAAGTTCTTTATCATGGAGAAGATGTCATTAAGCACCATTTATTACCAACTAGAGATTTATCAGAGAAAGTACAGGAAAAAAGAAATAAGGATTACAGATTTTACACGGAACATAATACCAGAAAAACGTCACGAAGTTCTACAAATGAAGACTTATTTCACATATTATTAGCAACGTCAGATCTATTCATCTCTAGCATTCGAAGTCAATGAAAAGAAAATCCTTCGGCTGAAGTTAAAGCACTGCTACAGGACAGCAGTAATACAGAGCAGAATATAAAATATTTACAAGAAATATTCCAGCCAAATAAACAATAATTTTAATTTGCATTTAACATTTGAGTGCAATAAAGTATACAAATATTAATATTAAATATTATGTTATTTATCTAAAATCTATTTATGACTACAAATAAATATATATTTAAAGAAAAATTAAGTTACACTCTTTTATTTAAAAAAAAAACTAGGTAATATCTGAGTATTATTAAGCATAAATTAAAATTTGGGCCACCCTAATAAAAATACTGTAAATACCTCAACGAGAAAGGAGGAATCCTAAGGACAACAAAATATGAAATTGCTATCCAAGGTCGACTTGTGGCCCAAATTTGAGCCAAATCGGTTAAGAGGAAGTAGGTCAAAAATGAGTTGGCAGATTTGAAACAAAATAAAAAAGAAAAACATCGAAAATTGAATTTCAAGCTTAAATTTCTTAAGAACCACTGTACCGATCTTAATAAAACCTACACTCGAAAAAGGTACAGATGTTATCTATTGATTAAAAAAAAGAACTACTAAAAAATCTTTAATAGTTAAAAAGTTACAAAGTTTTGGCCAATGAAAAACGATTCTGAACCACTGTGCAGCGTTATTTCTTTGCTATAAAATTTGCATTCATTTTTTATATAAATGTAAGAATTCATAAATATCAGACACATATCGGGTGTTTTTTATTGAGGTATAGAAATTTAAGTTGGCATCACTTTTTTAACTGGCGGCCATTTTGTCAGCTGTCAAGTGATTAATATTTAGTTTGGTTTGCCATTTCATCATGAACAGGCTGACAAAAGAACAACGCTTGCAAATCGTGCAAATTTATTTCGAAAATAATGGTTCAGTTCGGGAAGTTTACCGCAAGCTCCGTCCATTTTATGGTCGACATAATCGTCCATCAGAGCAATTAATTCGGTTAACCATGGATCGTTTTCGCACTACGTTTACTCTATGTGATAATACGCATCCGCAGCGACGTCGAACAGTGCGCACCGAAGAAACAATTGCCGCTGTAGAGCAAAGTGTTGAAGAGGACCCGAATGAATCGATTCGCCACCGTGCACAGCAATTGGAGCTTTGTCCATCAACTTTATGGAAGATTTGCGACCTTACAAGATTCAGCTTGTGCAAGAATTAATGCCGCGAGACCGTGCAATGCGTCGTGATTTTGGTGTATGGGCCGAAAATGAGATTGATCTCGATGCTGAATTTCATCGCAAATTGGTCAATTGGCCACCAAGATCGTGCGATTTGACACCAATGGATTATTTTCTTTGGGGATATGTGAAGCCGCTCGTCTACGCCAACAAACCAGAAACGTTAGGGGACTTGGAAGCCAACATTCGTGGCGTTATTGCCAACATACGGCCCCATATGCTCGAAAAAGTTGTTGAAAATTGGACCTGTAGAATTGGCTTTATTCGAGCCAGCCGCGGCGGCCACATGCCCGAAATCATATTTAAGCATTAATGGCATAAAATTATCCTTCCAATAAAGCCAAATTGATGGGCATTAAAACGATTTTCTTGTGTTTTATTTCAATTCGAAGTTCTATACCTCTAAAAAAACACCCATTATATATATACACGTTAAATGTATGCTTATAAATTTGCTAAGTATGAGTTTTAATGTTTGTTTAAAACGTGTGAAAGAAGACTCGTGTAAGTAACATAAAAATTCGCTTAGCACCAAACACTTAACAACATGCAAAAAGGTTTTCCAAATTTTTCACGGAAGAGTTTCCGTTTACCAATACTAAAGCAAATAAAAGCATTAATACCGATACTAATTCAAAAATAGAAATACTGATAAAAGTGATCATAAATAATACTATTCATAATTGTTGAAGCTACTAATACTGCGAAAAGCTCTCTTCTATAGATAAAAACATTAGTGTTATCTGTCAATTTACATAAATGTCACTCTGTGCGCCCACATTTGCATTCCTTAAATTCTTAAAATATTAGGCTTTAAATTCATTTTAGCAATAAGTAAATGTTACTGTGATCTGCCTTAGCTTTTTCGATGGAAATGGGCCTCGTTTTAAGCTGGGATTTCAGACTATTAGCCTACTGATTACGGTTTTCATATCCTATGGAGCCAGCAAATGATTTCATACACTAATGATAATGGTGTAGGGTATACAAATTCAGTACTGTACTTATTTCAGTATGTGTCTGTGTGCCTCTTTATTTCCATGTATGTTAATGTGTAAATAATACTTTTGTATTTAAAAGCATTTTAATGTTTTGTGAGTTTATTTTACAGTCAACTGGCACAATAAACAAATTTAAAAGCTCAGACATTTTAACATTTAAAGCTTATTCTTTCAAGTGAAAAAAACACATACATGCTCATGTTCTAGTAGCTACAAAACAGGTGTGACATTTATATGTGTGTGTGCATGCAAACAATCAATAGTGATATTGATCATATCATTTTGGATAAATGTTAGAAACTTTTGAATACTTTTAAATTAACATATTTAAATAAACTGGATATAAAACATTTTCCCTATAAAATTTTATTGTAAATCCCATGCCCCCTCTTACTTTCAGTGGTTAGTACATGTACAATTTAATGCCTAAATTTCAAGCTCGTGCCATTAATTTTTCACTTCAAAAAATGTTTTATTATTAACTTTGATTGCAGTTTTTCCATTTGTTGTTTATCTTTCAATTTCAACAATTTTTAATAACTTTAACTGAGTGTGTAACAGAACGCAAAAAAAAACACTAAAACTGAAAACTAAAAGTTACGAGCAAAATTTTTATGCTTCATTTTTGTAGTTTAATTTTTCATTTTGTAGTAAAGTTTAGCGGTTAGTACAACAATTTGTTTATTAAAAGCAAACTATTGTTGAACGTGTACTTTAAGCCGTCTCCCTTACACCAATATATACAATGTGTATGGATAAATGGATAGATGGATGGATGGATGAATGAATTGTTGGTGGTAGTAACATATGTGGCTAACAAAAACTTCAAATTATAACATTTTTCAAACAATCACCAAAAAAAAGTGGCAAAAAACAATGTCAATATGTAAAAAACTACTTGATATGGTAAGAGAGTGTTAGAAACTTTTTTCTGGGTATAAAAGAACTTTGAAAGCGCTTCTTTATAGGCTAAGCTTTTAGAACCTTCAAGCAGACAGACACACATACAAACTGACAGAAAGACAAACAAACAGACAGACACACAGACAAACTGTTAGAAAGACAAACAAACAGACGGGAAGGCAGACAGACAGACAGACAGACAGACAGACAGACAGACAGACAGACAGACAGACAGACAGACAGACAGACAGACAGACAGACAGACAGACAGACAGACAGACAGAGAGACAGACAGACAGACAGACAGACAGACAGACAGACAGACAGACAGACAGACAGACAGACAGACAGAAAGACAGACAGACAGACAGACAGACAGACAGACAGAGAGACAGACAGACAGACAGACAGACAGACAGACAGACAGACAGACAGACAGACAGACAGACAGACAGACAGACAGACAGACAGACAGACAGACAGACAGACAGACAGACAGACAGACAGACAGAGAGACAGAGAGACAGACAGACAGACAGACAGACATACAGACAGACAGACAGACAGACAGACAGACGGACAGAAAGACAGACAGACAGACAGACAGACAGAGAGACAGACAGACAGACAGACAGAGAGACAGACAGACAGACAGACAGACAGACAGACAGACAGACAGACAGACAGACAGACAGACAGACAGACAGACAGACAGACAGACAGACAAACAGACAGACAGACAGACAGACAGACAGACAGACAGACAGACAGACAGACAGAAAGATAGACAGACAGACAGACAGACAGAAAGATAGACAGACAGACAGAAAGACAGACAGACAGACTGACTGATACGTTGCAAATGTCTCAACAAATTTAACACAGCCTTTCCAAATATCGAAGTGTTTGTAAAAAATACTTGTCCTATTACAAATTCTACAAATACATACAACAAACAAAATACCAACACTTAAAATAAAAAGGATTCATATGAAAAAAAAAAACTTAAGACAAAGATGACATGATGTTGGCGGAGAGCTGGTGGCAGTAAAATAAAAAATTAAACCCCTAGAAAAAATATTTTGTCAAGCAGTTTTTTCTTGTTTTTGCTCTTATGTTCTTTGAGCAAACATAGTGACAAATATTCAAATAAAACATGAAAAATTTACAGTGAAATGAAACAAAAAATCGAGAAAAAAAAACAAAGATGAACAACGACAATATATAAAATTGTACAAATAACATAGCATACGCTCCAATACAATGCAAATATTCGAACAGATATCGAGAAATGAAATAGAAAAGGACTCAACTATATAAAAATGTTGACATTATTAAACCCTAAGCCTAGTTAAATATATCAAAATTAATTCAAAAATAAGTTAAAAAATATTTGTCACATTACATTTAACATTTCATCTCACGATATATGAGTCTTCGTAAAATATACAAACTTTTTCACATTTCCACTATGAGAAATAAAAATAAAAAAATATATATAAAACACTTGCCGCATATTTGGTTAATACTAGTTTCTACAACATGACAAGTAAGCCACTACTACTCTGTAGTTTATTGTCATTTTTGAAACATCCTACCCAAACATACACACACATGCACGCTCACACACACTATTAGTGTTTGGGGATAAAATACTTCAGAAAAATATATTCATGTAGATATTTCTCATATGTATGTGTGTGAGCAAACATTATATAAGATGGGCGACGTATGTAAATATTTTTAGAAATATTTAGTACATGACACATACAAATTACTAACTATATAGTAACTAGTTCAAGTGAAGACTTGTTCTGTCTATGTCTCTAGCAAAATGAAAAATCTTGTAAAAGATTAGTTTTCTATTTAAAAAAAAAATTGAAAATGAAAATTATAATAATTTTCAAGCCGATCTCTTAGTATATGCTTTGGTCTATGTCTTATTTTATTTAATAGTCTAGATTAGTCCCTAACTTCAGTTCAATTTAAAGTTTTCCTGGAGAAAATTTTTAAATCAAAAATTTTTTAAAAGAAAAATTTGTATTTAAAATTTTTTTAAAGAAAAAAATTATAAATAAGCAAAAAATTTAAATTGAAAAATTTTATACACAAAATTTATATTGAAAATTGTTCTGAAGAAAAAATTTCTACTAAAATTTCTTTTAAAGTTACAATTTCTATTGAAAAATTTTCTATAGCAAAAATTCTATTGAAAATTTTTCTTTAGAAAAAATTCTATTGAAAAATTTTCTATAGAAAAAATTCTATTGAAAATTTCTCTATAGAAAAAAATTATATTGAAAATTTCTCTATAGAAAAAATGTCTATATAAAATTTTTCTGAAAATAAAATTCTTTTGAAAATTTTTCTGAAAAAAAAAATTTCTATTCAAAATTTTTCTATAAAAAAAATTTTATAAAATATTTTTTTAAAGACAAAAAATCTATTGAAAATTTTTTATAGCAAAATGTCTGTTGAAAATTTTTCTACAGAAAAAGAGTCTATTGAAAATTTCTCTATAGAAAAAATTCTACTGAAAATTTTTCTATAGAAAAAATTTTTTTGAAAATTTTTCTATTACAAAAATTCTATTGAAAATTTCTCTATAGAAAAAAAAATTCTATTAAAAATTTTTCTGAAAAAAAATTTCTAATGAAAATTTTTCTAAAGAAAAAATTTCTATAGAAAATTTTTGTATAAACAAAATTTCTATTGAATCTAGAGAATTGACTATTTTTCTATAGAAAAAAATTCTATCGAATATTTTTCTATAGAAAAAAATTTTATTGAATATTTTTCTATGGAAAAAAGTCTATTGAAATTTTTCTATAAAAAAAATGTCTATTGAAATTTTTCTATAAAAAAAATGCTATTGAAAATTTTTTTGAAACAAAAATTTCTATTGAAAATTTTTTTTGGAAAAAAAAAATCTAATAAAAATTTTTATTGAAAATATTTTTTGTAGAAATAATTTCTATTGAAATTTTTTCTACAGAAAAAAATTATAAAAAACTTTAAAATTGAGGCACATAAAATTTTAAATTTAAAAAATTTTCTATCGAAAAAATTCCTATTGAAAATTTTTTCTTTAGAAAAATTAATCTATGCCTTAGTCTATGTCTGAGTCTATGTCTTAGTCTATTTTTTAGTCTATGTCTTAGTCTATGTCTTAGTCTATGTCTTAGTCTATGTCTTAGTCTATGTCTTAGTCTATGTCTTAGTCTATGTCTTAGTCTATGTCTTAGTCTATGTCTTAGTCTATGTCTTAGTCTATGTCTTAGTCTATGTCTTAGTCTATATCTTAGTCTATGTCTTAGTCTATGTTTAGTCTATGTCTTAGTCTATGTCCTAGTCTATGTCTTAGTCTATGTCTTAGTCTATGTCTTAGTCTATGTCTTAGTCTATGTCTTAGTCTATGTCTTAGTCTATGTCTTAGTCTATGTCTTAGTCTATGTCTTAGTGAATGTCTTAGTCTATGTCTTAGTCTATGTCTTAGTATATGTCTTAGTCTATGTCTTAATCTATGTCTTAGTCTATGTCTTAGTCTATGTCTTAGTCTATGTCTTAGTCTATGTCTTAGTCTATGTCTTAGTCTATGTCTTAGTCTATGTCTTAGTCTATGTCTTAGTCTATGTCTTAGTCTATGTCTTAGTCTATGTCTTAGTCTATGTCTTAGTCTATGTCTTAGTCTATGTCTTAGTCTATGTCTTAGTCTATGTCTTAGTCTATGTCTTAGTCTATGTCTTAGTCTATGTCTTAGTCTATGTCTTAGTCTATGTCTTAGTCTATGTCTTAGTCTATGTCTTAGTCTATGTCTTAGTCTATGTCTTAGTCTATGTCTTAGTCTATGTCTTAGTGAATGTCTTAGTCTATGTCTTAGTCTATGTCTTAGTCTATGTCTTAATCTATGTCTTAGTCTATGTCTTAGTCTATGTCTTAGTCTATGTCTTAGTCTATGTCTTAGTCTATGTCTTAGTCTATGTCTTAGTCTATGTCTTAGTCTATGTCTTAGTCTATGTCTTACTCTATGTCTTAGTCTATGTCTTAGTCTATGTCTTAGTCTATGTCTTAGTCTATGTCTTAGTCTATGTCTTAGTCTATGTCTTAGTCTATGTCTTAGTCTATGTCTTAGTCTATGTCTTAGTCTATGTCTTAGTCTATGTCTTAGTCTATGTCTTAGTCTATGTCTTAGTCTATGTCTTAGTCTATGTCTTAGTCTATGTCTTAGTCTATGTCTTAGTCTATATCTTAGTCTTTGTCTTAGTCTATGTCTTAGTCAAAATTTATTGTAAACCAAGAAAGCAATTAAAATGTAAGAATAGGTTGTATGTTATAATTTTACTTGATTCTTAATGTTTTTTGTCAGGCAAAAGGAAATTGATGGAAATAGTGAAAAGGTTGCCAAAGAAATTGTTAATATTTGTTTAAGTGAAGGAAAAACTGCATTCAAGCCTTAACCATTCAACTGAAATAAGTGTGTCATGAAAAAGGCGGATGCAACATTGACATACTCTGTAAGAGAGAAAGTTGAAAAAAATAAAATATTAAAATGAAAAGGCTCCAGCAAATAGTGACAAATGCGCAATATATGTATTTTGTATTATAGTTTTAAACAATTTATAGTAAAATAAGAAAAGAAGAATACTTAAGTTTTGGTGCAGTGAAAAATGCTATCACAAGTTAGATTCAAAAAAGGGGGCAACAAATTTTATACTAAAAGATTATCAGAAAGAATTCGTTTTAAGGTTTTTGGTGTATGGAATTAAGTATCTCGATTTTTTTACTTTTTATTATTAAAAAGTTAAAATCTCTTGACATTAACTGTTTTTGATTCAAAATTTTTCTTTAAGTTTTTTGAACAAAAACTGTTCTTCTTTTTTAGATAATAATTTTGTAAAATTTATCATTCAAAATATTCAATTCTTAATAAATTGATAAAATTTTTCAGCATTTTCTTTTGAAAAGTCTTATTGATTATAACATTTGTTTTTGCCCCCTTATTCTTACTTCTTTAAAATCCTAGTCAGACTCATAAATATCAAAAAATTATCTAAAAGCAAAAATCCACAAGGTCTTGTAGTCAATGCCATAAATCACTATCACAAAAAGCCCCAAAAGCACCCAAAAACGACCTTAATATACTAAAAGTACAAAAAAAGAAACTATTAAGTAATAACTAAATATTAAGTCGGGAAAAAAATTTACATATTTTTTTAAATGTTTCTAACACTGTGTAAATACTTGTAAATTATGTGCATGTGTGTTAGTAAAACATTTAGTTTTAGTCTTTTTAGTAGCATATTTTTTGGCGTTGGCAAAAATTGCTATTTTATAAAAAAGTAGATGTATATATGTGAGTATTTCTACACAAGTACTAATACATAAACCCATATTTATATATTCGCAGAATTCATTCAACAAATGTGTTGGCTTGAATGTTTTTTATGAGTCATTGTAAACATTTTTATCAAAATTGTGTCTATTGACACTTGACATGTTTCTACGACATTTATTAGGGTCATTGGCATATCTCTTTTTTTTTTTGACTTGCCTGTATTGAATTTCAGAAACAAAAAAAATTATAGAAAATATAAAAAACAGCAAGTGTTGTAGACACTAACATACCAAATGTATGAATGGTTAAGGATAGTCAAGCCCAGGAGTTCCAAAAGGCTCCATATATACATACCTATCTAGGAAATAATCTCAGTTAAAATGTTTACTTTAACAAAAAAGTTATTTTGGATTTATGATAACTGAATTCTAAAATTGCTTTCCAGCGACCAGACTTCAGTTTTCTACCGCTGGGTACTTTCATATACACTATGAAGCCATTTATGAAAAGAATATAAAGACATGTTTAATTTGTAGATATAACTCATGTACATATACCTTTATATTATCGACTACAAAGCAATTTATTTTAAGTGTCTTTATGTATTTAGCTCAATTTTAAATTTTTAAAAAATCGTTTAAATTCTGCTGGTAATATTTTAAATTAGTTGTTTGCCATAAAAATCGAAGGGCTCTTTTTATACCCACCATCAAAAAGAATGGAGGGTATATTGAGATTGTCATTCCGTTTGTAATTTCCTTAATATTGGTTCAAAAATCAAAAACGATATATATTCTGAATCCTTATGAAATTCTAAGACGATTGAGCTATGTCCGTCTGTCTGTCCGTCTGTCTGTCCGTCTGTCTGTCTGTCTGTTGAAATCACGATAACGTCTAAACGAAAAGAGCTAGCTAACTGAAACTTAGCAAAAACATTCTTTATCTATGAGAAAATTTTGGTATTGAAATTGGGCAAAATCGGTTAGCATTTGGCCATAGCTCCCGTATAACCTCGTCTAGGCTAATCGCTTATTTGCTAATAAATGACAAATTATGACAGTTATGATGACAAAATTTGGTATCTAGAAGTTTTCCATAAGCACTAGGCAGCATATAAAATTTCATCGAAATCGGTTCACATTTAGCCATAGCTCCCATACAAAAAACTTACGAAAACAGGCTAAATTTCACCCAAAATACACTTTAATGCCAATAAATCTAAAAGTATAACAGATATAACCACTAAATTTGGCACAAGAAAGTCTTATATCAATGCCAGCCAGTGTGCAAAATTTTGTCACAATCGGTCACTATTTGACCTAGCTCCCATATAAAAAACTTACGAAAACACAAAAATTCAAAAAGAAAGGGGGATTTATGTCCGTCTGTCCGTCAGATAAAATCGTGATAGCTCCTTAACTACAAGAGCTAGTAAGACTAAATTAAGCACAAAGAAGTCTTATGTCAATGCCAGCCAGTGTGCAAAATTTCGTCACAATCGGTCACCATTTGACCATAGCTCCCATATAAAAAACTTATGGAAACACAAAAATACATAAAGAAAAGGTTGTTTATGTCCGTCTGTCCGTCAGATAAAAGCACGATAGCGCCTTAACGAAAAGAGCTAGAGGGACAAAATTTTACAAAAGTATTTTGGATATCTTGAAAAAGATGTGTGTTGAAAATGGACAAAATCGGTTCAAATTTAGTTAGAGCTCCCATATAACCCCGCCCCGGGAAACACATTAATGCTGATAAATTGAATACAATTGTAATAGCTAGGACGATTAAATTTAAAATAGGGAAGTTTTATGCAATTTTTGATCAGTTTATCAAATTTTATAGGAATCAGTCCATATTTGACTTTAGCTTTCTTGTGAAAAACACTCACGGAAACCAAAAATTTTAGCAAAGGCCAGTTAAAAGCTATTAAATTAGAAACTATGATAGCTATGGTCACTAAATTTTGCAAGAATAAGCTCTCTATATATACCAGCCAGTGCGTAAAATTTTGTTATAATCGGTCAACATTTGGCTATAATTCTTATATATATAACATCCCCTTTTTTATATCTACAATCAAAAAGATTTGGAGGTACAGTATTTTTCGCTTATATGCACGTCGTTTATAAGCATTTCTCGCTTTTATGCACCTAAGCTTGTGCAATTTCAGCTCGTAATTTAAAATATATGTAATAATTTCTTCTATAAGCATTTCGTTTATATGCATTTCTCGCTTTTATGCACCACAATTTTAATACAATTTAAATAAATTACATAAGAAAATATCTTTTATATGCATCGTTCACAAAAATTGTACCAAAATTGTTTCAACATAAAATACCATCCCTATTTATAAAAATGTACCATCACTGTTATTAGTCAGCTGTTAAATGAAAATTTTGGTGTGCCTGTTTTCTAAATAAAATAAAAATTTTTGAAATAAATGAATAAAAGTGATAAAAAATGAGTGCGAAAAAAAGAATATGCTTGTCTGTAAAGCAAAAGCTTTCAATAATAAATGAAATTAAAGATTCTTCTAAACAAGCTATTTGTAAAAAGTATGGATGCTCAATCGACACCGTAAACCGTATTATAAGAAACAAAAATTCTATTATTCAAAGCAGCAAAATATGCAATAATATGTCGCGAAAAAAAGATCGAGTCGGAAAATCAAAAAAATTGGAAAAGGCGTTATCAAAATGGTTTGATCAAATGAGGTCGTCTGGCGCCGTAGTGTCCACCAATATGTTAATGGAAAAAGCTAAACAATTTGCGATTGCCCTAAAAGAAAATGTTGATCCTACTCCCGCCTGGCTATACCGATGGCAGCGGAGGGAAGGGATTAGTTTAAGAAAGATTCATGGTGAGGCTGGATCTGCCGATAAGCAAGCAGCTGACAATTTTCAAGAAATCCTTCCAAATTTGACCGCTGGATACAAGCCATCCGACATATTTAATGCCGATGAAACGGGGCTACTTTTCAGAGCATTGCCTTCGTCAACACTTAATAGGGGTAGTTTTAAAATTTCTGGCATGAAGTCACCAAAAGAACGCATAACTATACTCCTTTTGTGCAATGCAACTGGTGACTATAAAAAAATGTTTGCCATAGGTAAACCAAAACAGCCAAGATGTTTTAAAAACAAAAAAATACCCATTAGGTATTTCTCGCAAAACAAGGCATGGATGACATTTGACAAGACATTTGGACGGAAATAATGCTAGCATTTGATGAAGAAATGATACAGCAAAATAAAAAAGTCTTATTGTTCGTTGATAATGCCACAGCCCACAAGAACATAAGTTTAAAGAACGTTGACGTTAGATATTTACCGGCCAATAGCACTTCAATTTTACAACCATTAGATCAGGGGATCATTCATGCATTCAAGGCATACTATCGCCAAAACATAATACGCAAGCAAATATGCTTTTTGGAGTCTGGTAAAAAAATTGAAGATTTCAAGAAAACTATTGATATGTTAGCAGCATTATACATAGCCAAGCGAGCATATTGGATGGTAACTCCTAATACCATTTTCAACTGTTTTAAAAAGGTGATTTTAATATCTAAAAGTTTATTTTTCCAATTTGTATAACTTTTAATTTTTTTTTCAGTGTAAGTTTGTTTCGGAGTCTCATGAGGTGCCAGCGATGGAGAATCGTGAAGATGAAATAGTTATAACTGCTGATTCAGGTTCAGAGTTGGGAGCTGAATTTGAAAATTTTGTATGTATAGATGAAAATCTACCTTGTTATGCACCACCTAATGAGGAGGAAATCATTTCTGAGCTCCAGTCAAGCGAAGATGATGAGGACGATGCTAGTGAGGATGATGACGATATCGACGAGTGTGTACCAACCCCTTCTGTAAGCAATGCAGTGGAATACTTAAATGGTTTACGGTGCTTTCTTCAAGCAAGAAACGGATGTGTTGATGAATTGGAAAAAATTGAACAATTCATTTTTAAGAGCTGCTGTAAAAATGTGCAAATGAAAATAACAGATTTTTTTAAAAATTAGTATTAGACAAAGTATTCTATTATACCCCAGCAATTCCAAATTGGAGTTTCCAATGTTTGCGAAACTCCATGGACAATTCTACTAAGCAATGAATTTTTATTTTTTTTAATTATCAACCCAGTTGACTGATCTCAGTGAAATGGTACTTGTAGTACAAACTTCTATATGTACAAAAATATTTTTTATGCCATTGAATTTAATGTTTTTTTGTTTTCTTTTATAAAAATATTTTTTTAATAAATCTAATTCATATGTATGTGCGTATATGTGTAAAAATTTAGAAAATTTGTGACTACTTTTTGTTTATAGGCACAATTTAAGCAAGTATCAAAGTTTTTTTATATGCACCGCTGATGCATATAAACGAGTTTTTTTATAAGCACCGTATGTGCATATAAACGAGTTTTTATGTTTGCATTTCTCGTTTATATGCACCGAAAGTTGTGCATTTTTAGAAATGCATATAACCGAAAAATACTGTACATTCATTATATTAAGATTGCACCTACGAAATTATGTAGGCATCAATCAATGTTCAGTCCAGACTTTATATATGATGAATGCATTAGGAACTCATAACGAAATATATGGACCTGTCGTATTACTATTAACGTGTTTAGCCTAACTACATATTAATCACAACGAAAAGTATTTAACAACTTATTAATGTAAAACTATACCTGGTTATGAGACCGAATTTTGATCAAAGTAAATACTGGGGAAACCACTAAAATATTTTTGAATGTTGAACTATAAAGCTACGGAAACCTAATTTAGTCCAAAGGTTTTACCAACAATACCAAATAGCTTAGCGATTTTTCCAGTTTTGGTGCAGATTTTGAATTAGCTGCACCCTTGTAGATATATGAGATATGTTTCTAAATTTAACACAACTTGATGGTGGGTATATAAGATTCGGCACAGCCGAATATAACACTCTTACTTGTTATACCTAAAAGTCTACTACAGTTCTAGATCAGTTCTAGTTCAGTTCTAGTTCAGTTCTAGTTCAGTTCTAGTTCAGTTCTAGTTCAGTTCTAGTTCAGTTCTAGTTCAGTTCTAGTTCAGTTCTAGTTCAGTTCTAGTTCAGTTCTAGTTCAGTTCTAGTTCAGTTCTAGTTCAGTTCTAGTTCAGTTCTAGTTCAGTTCTAGTTCAGTTCTAGTTCAGTTCTAGTTCAGTTCTAGTTCAGTTCTAGTTCAGTTCTAGTTCAGTTCTAGTTCAGTTCTAGTTCAGTTCTAGTTCAGTTCTAGTTCAGTTCTAGTTCAGTTCTAGTTCAGTTCTAGTTCAGTTCTAGTTCAGTTCTAGTTCAGTTCTAGTTCAGTTCTAGTTCAGTTCTAGTTCAGTTCTAGTTCAGTTCTAGTTCAGTTCTAGTTCAGTTCTAGTTCAGTTCTAGTTCAGTTCTAGTTCAGTTCTAGTTCAGTTCTAGTTCAGTTCTAGTTCAGTTCTAGTTCAGTTCTAGTTCAGTTCTAGTTCAGTTCTAGTTCAGTTCTAGTTCAGTTCTAGTTCAGTTCTAGTTCAGTTCTAGTTCAGTTCTAGTTCAGTTCTAGTTCAGTTCTAATTCAGTTCTAGTTCAGTTCTAGTTCAGTTCTAGTTCAGATCTAGTTCAGATCTAGTTCAGTTCTAGTTCAGCTCTAGTTCAGTTCTAGTTCAGTTCTAGTTCAGTTCTAGTTCAGTTCTAGTTCAGTTCTAGTTCAGTTCTAGTTCAGTTCTAGTTCAGTTCTAGTTCAGTTCTAGTTCAGTTCTAGTTCAGTTCTAGTTCAGTTCTAGTTCAGTTCTAGTTCAGTTCTAGTTCAGTTCTAGTTCAGTTCTAGTTCAGTTCTAGTTCAGTTCTAGTTCAGTTCTAGTTCAGTTCTAGTTCAGTTCTAGTTCAGTTCTAGTTCAGTTCTAGTTCAGTTCTAGTTCAGTTCTAGTTCAGTTCTAGTTCAGTTCTAGTTCAGTTCTAGTTCAGTTCTAGTTCAGTTCTAGTTCAGTTCTAGTTCAGTTCTAGTTCAGTTCTAGTTCAGTTCTAGTTCAGTTCTAGTTCAGTTCTAGTTCAGTTCTAGTTCAGTTCTAGTTCAGTTCTAGTTCAGTTCTAGTTCAGTTCTAGTTCAGTTCTAGTTCAGTTCTAGTTCAGTTCTAGTTCAGTTCTAGTTCAGTTCTAGTTCAGTTCTAGTTCAGTTCTAGTTCAGTTCTAGTTCAGTTCTAGTTCAGTTCTAGTTCAGTTCTAGTTCAGTTCTAGTTCAGTTCTAGTTCAGTTCTAGTTCAGTTCTAGTTCAGTTCTAGTTCAGTTCTAGTTCAGTTCTAGTTCAGTTCTAGTTCAGTTCTAGTTCAGTTCTAGTTCAGTTCTAGTTCAGTTCTAGTTCAGTTCTAGTTCAGTTCTAGTTCAGTTCTAGTTCAGTTCTAGTTCAGTTCTAGTTCAGTTCTAGTTCAGTTCTAGTTCAGTTCTAGTTCAGTTCTAGTTCAGTTCTAGTTCAGTTCTAGTTCAGTTCTAGTTCAGTTCTAGTTCAGTTCTAGTTCAGTTCTAGTTCAGTTCTAGTTCAGTTCTAGTTCAGTTCTAGTTCAGATCTTGTTCAGTTCTAGTTCAGTTCTAGTTCAGTTCTAGTTCAATTCTAGTTCAGTTCTAGTTCAGTTCTAGTTCAGTTCTAGTTCAGTTCTAGTTCAGTTCTAGTTCAGTTCTAGTTCAGTTCTAGTTCAGTTCTAGTTCAGTTCTAGTTCAGTTCTAGTTCAGTTCTAGTTCAGTTCTAGTTCAGTTCTAGTTCAGTTCTAGTTCAGTTCTAGTTCAGTTCTAGTTCAGTTCTAGTTCAGTTCTAGTTCAGTTCTAGTTCAGTTCTAGTTCAGTTCTAGTTCAGTTCTAGTTCAGTTCTAGTTCAGTTCTAGTTCAGTTCTAGTTCAGTTCTAGTTCAGTTCTAGTTCAGTTCTAGTTCAGTTCTAGTTCAGTTCTAGTTCAGTTCTAGTTCAGTTCTAGTTCAGTTCTAGTTCAGTTCTAGTTCAGTTCTAGTTCAGTTCTAGTTCAGTTCTAGTTCAGTTCTAGTTCAGTTCTAGTTCAGTTCTAGTTCAGTTCTAGTTCAGTTCTAGTTCAGTTCTAGTTCAGTTCTAGTTCAGTTCTAGTTCAGTTCTAGTTCAGTTCTAGTTCAGTTCTAGTTCAGTTCTAGTTCAGTTCTAGTTCAGTTCTAGTTCAGTTCTAGTTCAGTTCTAGTTCAGTTCTAGTTCAGTTCTAGTTCAGTTCTAGTTCAGTTCTAGTTCAGTTCTAGTTCAGTTCTAGTTCAGTTCTAGTTCAGTTCTAATTCAGCTCTAGTTCAGTTCTAGTTCAGTTCTAGTTCAGTTCTAGTTCAGTTCTAGTTCAGTTCTAGTTCAGTTCTAGTTCAGTTCTAGTTCAGTTCTAGTTCAGTTCTAGTTCAGTTCTAGTTCAGTTCTAGTTCAGTTCTAGTTCAGTTCTAGTTCAGTTCTAGTTCAGTTCTAGTTCAGTTCTAGTTCAGTTCTAGTTCAGTTCTAGTTCAGTTCTAGTTCAGTTCTAGTTCAGTTCTAGTTCAGTTCTAGTTCAGTTCTAGTTCAGTTCTAGTTCAGTTCTAGTTCAGTTCTAGTTCAGTTCTAGTTCAGTTCTAGTTCAGTTCTAGTTCAGTTCTAGTTCAGTTCTAGTTCAGTTCTAGTTCAGTTCTAGTTCAGTTCTAGTTCAGTTCTAGTTCAGTTCTAGTTCAGTTCTAGTTCAGTTCTAGTTCAGTTCTAGTTCAGTTCTAGTTCAGTTCTAGTTCAGTTCTAGTTCAGTTCTAGTTCAGTTCTAGTTCAGTTCTAGTTCAGTTCTAGTTCAGTTCTAGTTCAGTTCTAGTTCAGTTCTAGTTCAGTTCTAGTTCAGTTCTAGTTCAGTTCTAGTTCAGTTCTAGTTCAGTTCTAGTTCAGTTCTAGTTCAGTTCTAGTTCAGTTCTAGTTCAGTTCTAGTTCAGTTCTAGTTCAGTTCTAGTTCAGTTCTAGTTCAGTTCTAGTTCAGTTCTAGTTCAGTTCTAGTTCAGTTCTAGTTCAGTTCTAGTTCAGTTCTAGTTCAGTTCTAGTTCAGTTCTAGTTCAGTTCTAGTTCAGTTCTAGTTCAGTTCTAGTTCAGTTCTAGTTCAGTTCTAGTTCAGTTCTAGTTCAGTTCTAGTTCAGTTCTAGTTCAGTTCTAGTTCAGTTCTAGTTCAGTTCTAGTTCAGTTCTAGTTCAGTTCTAGTTCAGTTCTAGTTCAGTTCTAGTTCAGTTCTAGTTCAGTTCTAGTTCAGTTCTAGTTCAGTTCTAGTTCAGTTCTAGTTCAGTTCTAGTTCAGTTCTAGTTCAGTTCTAGTTCAGTTCTAGTTCAGTTCTAGTTCAGTTCTAGTTCAGTTCTAGTTCAGTTCTAGTTCAGTTCTAGTTCAGTTCTAGTTTAGATATTTAATATTTATACAAACATTTTCTTCAATTTTTCCTCTACAACCATCAATGCTAAAAAATTATTTAAAACACATACAATAAATACACTTCATGCTAACCAAGTGTTACTATCTATTTTTTTTTATATTTACAAATTTTTCGGTCGATTTTTCCTCAATCTATATAATGTTTGTCATAAAATTCCCTATGGTTTTGTAGCACTCAAACACGAAGAATAGAAAAAAAAAATGATAGAAAAACAGAATGTGTTCATTTTAGTGTATAACAACTTAAATATAACATATTGTTCGACTATTGTAATAAAATTTGTATGAGCTTAATACTCGTATTACTCAATGTTGTATGGGATAGGATATGGTCGGTTCGGTTATATGTAGTAAAGTTTAGTAAACAATAGTTTTCCCTAAAAAGTAATAGATATTTCAGTCAATTTCATGCATGGCTAACACAACAGTTCTTATATCCTTATACTTGATACACACACACACATAGACACAAAAACTGTGGGGAAAAAACTATGGGGATGCTGAATATTTTTTTATGCTGCTATTACAAATATTTCGGTTTGCCTAAAGTAAAAGACAAAGTGGTCATTATTTTCATAGACAATGAATTGCTGTTGTTAGATGTTTGATGTTGCCTGTGTTGAACATGAAAAACATTTTGTATGAAAATATTTTACAATAAAGTTTTGAAACCTTTGGGGATTTTCTGCTAAGTTTTGTACATTTTGATTTTATTTTTTGTCAACACTATTTCCGGTAATAAATCTGTGAAATGCTAAATGTGTCTGGAAAATTGTAATTTAAAATGAGTTAAGTATCTTAAGTATGAACTATAATTTAGTGCTGCTTTTGTGGTTAAACTCAAAATAGTAATAAATGTCAGTTGTAGTTGAATATTTCGAAAATAAAAAGAAAATAAAAATAACTAAACTAGAACTGAACTAGAACTGAACTAGAACTGAACTAGAACTGAACTAGAACTGAACTAGAACTGAACTAGAACTGAACTAGAACTGAACTAGAACTGAACTAGAACTGAACTAGAACTGAACTAGAACTGAACTAGAACTGAACTAGAACTGAACTAGAACTGAACTAGAACTGAACTAGAACTGAACTAGAACTGAACTAGAACTGAACTAGAACTGAACTAGAACTGAACTAGAACTGAACTAGAACTGAACTAGAACTGAACTAGAACTGAACTAGAACTGAACTAGAACTGAACTAGAACTGAACTAGAACTGAACTAGAACTGAACTAGAACTGAACTAGAACTGAACTAGAACTGAACTAGAACTGAACTAGAACTGAACTAGAACTGAACTAGAACTGAACTAGAACTGAACTAGAACTGAACTAGAACTGAACTAGAACTGAACTAGAACTGAACTAGAACTGAACTAGAACTGAACTAGAACTGAACTAGAACTGAACTAGAACTGAACTAGAACTGAACTAGAACTGAACTAGAACTGAACTAGAACTGAACTAGAACTGAACTAGAACTGAACTAGAACTGAACTAGAACTGAACTAGAACTGAACTAGAACTGAACTAGAACTGAACTAGAACTGAACTAGAACTGAACTAGAACTGAACTAGAACTGAACTAGAACTGAACTAGAACTGAACTAGAACTGAACTAGAACTGAACTAGAACTGAACTAGAACTGAACTAGAACTGAACTAGAACTGAACTAGAACTGAACTAGAACTGAACTAGAACTGAACTAGAACTGAACTAGAACTGAACTAGAACTGAACTAGAACTGAACTAGAACTGAACTAGAACTGAACTAGAACTGAACTAGAACTGAACTAGAACTGAACTAGAACTGAACTAGAACTGAACTAGAACTGAACTAGAACTGAACTAGAACTGAACTAGAACTGAACTAGAACTGAACTAGAACTGAACTAGAACTGAACTAGAACTGAACTAGAACTGAACTAGAACTGAACTAGAACTGAACTAGAACTGAACTAGAACTGAACTAAAACTGAACTAGAACTGAACTAGAACTAAACTAGAACTGAACTAGAACTGAAATAGAACTGAACTAGAACTGAACTAGAACTGATCTAGAACTGAACTAGAACTGAAATAGAATAACAACAGAACTGAAAGAAGTGAATAAAAATTTAAAATTTTTGCTTTCTGTATATTGAAGTAATATTTTACTCAATGCCATTTAGATGTTATTTAACTTAATTTCTATAATATGCAAATGCCAGATTTCAAATAAAAATTGTTTAAATTTTTAAAATGAATTCTAACATATTGACCTAAAAATAGTATCTAATAATAACGAACAGAGACACAGAGAACCTACATTAGAACACACTTTATTGAGGCAATAAAAATAACCGCAACATCAACATCACGTTATATCATCAAAAAATACACACATGGCACAGAAAAACCCCATCGAAACCAAAAAGCGTAAAAAAGCCGAGCAAAAAAAAATAGCAACCAAAAAATTCAAAAGAGTAGATAGTAGGAAAAAAAAGCTGATAAAATTGCACAATGTTAGTGCAAAATTAAAACAATATTGTTTTTAGATGCAGCAGTTGCGGAATAAAACAACTTCAACATTCTGAAATGAATGCAATTTTAAACATTACATATACAATTTCAAAACATACTCACACACATACACTGACACACACCTTTTCAATGTTTGCCGAAAATTTTCAATAAATATGGAGCTCGACAGAGACAGTCAGGCAGGCAGACAGACAGATACACTCAGAATCACATCAATGTCATCATTGTTATCTGCTTTATTATTGTTCTCCGTGGCTGTAGCAACATGGCAATAGAATTAAATTTGTAGTCACAGTCATCATCATCATCCTCAGGAGCACTAGCAGTGGCATCATTGTTGTCGCCAACGTAGTTTTTAATATCGGCAGCAGCATCTCAGTATTACGACTGGTAACATGAAAAGACAATTACATTATGGCCAAGTAAAATTGTGGAAATAGTAACAAACGCATCATTGTCATCATCAGCATTATTATCATGTTTATAGGCCACCTCATCACCATCATCTCAATGATCACAATAATTTCTTGCATAAACTGGTGGTAGATGCAACAACAAAGGAATGGATATAATTGCACAATGGGCAAAATGGAATTAGTAATAGACTTTGATCACATAGACTATAATGCGGATGTAGACATAAATATAGACTAAGACATAGACTAAGATATAAACTAAGACATAGACTAAGACATATACTAAAACATAGACTAACCCATAAACTAGGACAAAGACTAACCCATAAACTAGGACAAAGACTAAGACATAGGCTAAGACATAGACTAAGACATAGACTAAGACATAGACTAAGACATAGACTAAAACATAGACTAAGACATAGACTAAGACATAGACTAAGACATAGACTAAAACATAGACTAAGACATAGACTAAGACATAGACTAAGACATAGACTAAGACATAGACTAAAACATAGACTATGACATAGACTAAGACATAGACATCGACTAAGACATAGACTAAGACATAAACTAAAAAATAGACTAAGACATATACTAAAACATAGACTAAGACATAGACTAAGACATAGACTAAGACATAGACTAAGACATAGACTAAGACATAGACTAAGACATAGACTAAGACATAGACTAAGATATAGACTAAGACATAGACTAAGAAATAGACTAAGACATAGACTAAGACATAGACTAAGACATAGACTAAGACATAGACTAAGACATATACCAAGACATAGACTAAGACATAGACTATGACATTGACTTAGACATAGACTAAGACATAGACTAAGACATAGACTAAGACATAGACTAAGACATAGACTAAGACATAGACTAAGACATAGACTAAGATATAGACTAAGACATAGACTAAGACATAGACTAAGACATAGACTAAGACATAGACTAAGACATATACTAAGACATAGACTAAGACATAGACTATGACATTGACTTAGACATAGACTAAGACATAGACTAAGACATAGACTAAGACATAGAATAAGACATAGACTAAGACATATACTAAGACATAGACTAAGACATAGACTATGACATTGACTTAGACATAGACTAAGACATAGACTAAGACATAGACTAAGACATAGACTAAGACATAGACTAAGACATAGACTAAGACATAGACTAAGACATAGACTAAGACATAGACTAAGACATAGACTAAGACATAGACTAAGACATAGACTAAGACATAGACTAAGACATAGACTAAGACATAGACTAAGACATAGACTAAGACATAGACTAAGACATAGACTAAGACATAGACTAAGACATAGACTAAGACATAGACTAAGACATAGACTATGACATAGACTAAGACATAGACTAAGACATAGACTAAGACATAGACTAAGACATAGACTAAGACATAGACTAAGACATAGACTAAGACATAGACTAAGACATAGACTAAGACATAGACTAAGACATAGACTAAGACATAGACTAAGACATAGACTAAGACATAGACTAAGACATAGACTAAGACATAGACTAAGACATAGACTAAGACATAGACTAAGACATAGACTAAGACATAGACTAAGACATAGACTAAGACAATAACTTAGACTTAGACTAAGACATAGACTAAGACAAAGACTAAGACATAGACTAAAACATACACTAAAACATAGACTAGGACATAAACTAAAACATAGACTAAGACATAGACTTAGACTAAGAGTAAGGCAAAGATTTAAACATAGACTTATACTAAGAGAAAGGCAAAGATTTAAACATAGACTAAGACATAGGCTAAGATATAGAATAGGTATATACTAAGACACAAACACTTAAAAAAAGACTTTATGCCTTTCAAGCCCCATAGTGTAATCACTCCTAGAAAAAACATATACGCTCCCTTTCAAACAACAACTGCCCAAACAAATGCATACAAACATCGCAGCCAGTTAAAGACAATATGACTATTATCGTTTTATTTGCAATTGTTTACGTTATCCTATCTTTCGGCAGGATTTTAATTTCAGCCGCATTTCTTTTATCTGCAGCTATCGTTCTCTTTGTTTCTTTAGTTCAAATGTTTGTATCATTTATAATTGGCACTTTTAAAGCCACTTAAGCGAGGGCAGGTCTTAAAAGTACTTTCATAATCACAAATTGAAAAGATACCTGTTATGGATCCAACCTAAAAAGAATTTGAACGGCTGCTTCAATATAGGGATTTCCTGATTTTCAAAACTTTTTCTTAAAGCTGAAACCTTCATTCCTATTATAACTCACTTAAAGGCGATGAAACTTTATCAAAAAGAATCTTCTGTTTGTGTTAATCTCGTGTATGTATAGAAAATCATCTATGAATACCTAAGTAGTGTCTCTGTATTTTCACAGCCACACCAATACAAAGTAACATTGCGTTTCTCTGAATGTATAAGTGTACAAATCAGTTAACATACACATGTTTCATTGTGTGAGTGCTTTCGCTTTTGCCTTTTTCGAGTCAGATAAACAAAAAGTGAAGTGTGATGAAAATTACCACTGAGCTACTGTGGTGTGCGCATTTAAAACTATTTTGCTATAGCACAATAAACGTTCGCTAACCACAAAATTGGAACATAGCAGCCACCGAAAGCAGCGAAACAACTATTGGTTGCATAATGTTGAGTTGCAGCCATATATAACAACGTACATACATATTGTTGCAACCAACAATATTTAAAAATGCGCCACTGGTTGTATAAATAAGTTTGATAGTTAGTGTTTATACACTGGTTGCTACGTGTGTGTTCGTATAGGTAAAATGGTATATTTATTTGTCCATCTGTCTTTATTTATTCAAAGAGGCAATCAATTCTGACAGTCGCATGTATAAATGAATTGATTTTTCTTCTGATATCTTTTTTATTCAACCAAACCATACGAAGTCTTTCAGTTATATGGATTTATATAATCCTAGGAAAAAGAATAGAGTTGATTGTTTAAATTAAATTGTTTCAAAACCAAAAAAAAAATGAAATTGAAATTTATAAAATTTAAAAAAGTTGAAAACCTAAAATTACACTCATAGTTTAGTCATAGTCTAGTCATAGTCTAGTCATAGTCTAGTCATAGTCTAGTCATAGTCTAGTCATAGTCTAGTCATAGTCTAGTCATAGTCTAGTCATAGTCTAGTCATAGTCTAGTCATAGTCTAGTCATAGTCTAGTCATAGTCTAGTCATAGTCTAGTCATAGTCTAGTCATAGTCTAGTCATAGTCTAGTCATAGTCTAGTCATAGTCTAGTCATAGTCTAGTCATAGTCTAGTCATAGTCTAGTCATAGTCTAGTCATAGTCTAGTCATAGTCTAGTCATAGTCTAGTCATAGTCTAGTCATAGTCTAGTCATAGTCTAGTCATAGTCTAGTCATAGTCTAGTCATAGTCTAGTCATAGTCTAGTCATAGTCTAGTCATAGTCTAGTCATAGTCTAGTCATAGTCTAGTCATAGTCTAGTCATAGTCTAGTCATAGTCTAGTCATAGTCTAGTCATAGTCTAGTCATAGTCTAGTCATAGTCTAGTCATAGTCTAGTCATAGTCTAGTCATAGTCTAGTCATAGTCTAGTCATAGTCTAGTCATAGTCTAGTCATAGTCTAGTCGTAAGTTTATCGAAAGCTACAAGTATTTAGCTTTAATTAAAAACTTTAAGTCTAATTAAACTTGTCTCGTCTATAAAGTCTTTTGAAAAATTGTAGTAATATTTCTAGCACATATTCCGGTTCTAAACGCCAAATTCAGTGGCATTCAACCATGTGTTATCAAATGAATTTAATTAGAATTTTTCTTTTATAAATTGCAAGCAAGTCTGCCAAAATGGAGATGAATAAAAACCAACAAGGAAATCATAATACACAGTCTTAGGAAAAATCATGCTAAAGTTAGTCAAAAGAAAGCAATATAGGAAACTGATGAAAGAAGAGAGAGAAAAGTCAGTTTTCTTTTAAAAATTTTTTCGGAAGATGAAACATGCATCTTAAATTTTTTTCAGTTCGTTCAACATATTCTAGTATCATGTACATCCGTTCAAAATCTGGCAATTTATTTTTTTCATTCTTGCTCGACTCCCAATCATTTTTAAGTTGAATGTTTTTTTCTTTTTTCTCAAAAAGTTAAAACGTGTCATTTTGTTGTGCTTCTTTCATGTTGGGTTTTTTTTTTTCTTTTTCAAATTTTTAGTTGGAGTTTAGTTAAGTTTATTTCTTTTTTTGTTGTCCTGTGACATGTTTTGCTTGGTTGATTGTACAAACACTTTATATGGGGAAAAGCCAAAAATTTGAAGTTTTTTAAAAGTTGGAAAATAGATGGTGCTAGCCAACAGCCATATAAAATTACTTAGAGAAGGGGTTGTGTGGTGGCGATGTTTTCACATAGTTTGGAGCACGCACTTAACAATAAAACTTGCCAGAACTTGGGCTGCAAAACCACAAAGAAAATTTAAGTTTTTTTTTGTTTCTTTAGTTTCTAGTAATAAAGTGTTTATTGTCATGTAGGTGACAAGAGTTGAGTAGTTGAGGGTTTAAAATAATAAAAGTCTAAGCCAGAGTCCAGTCCTATTTTAAATTTGTTTAAACTGGATCAAGCAAGTAAAGAAATTTTCAACTTGACCATGGTTTTATTTTTAAAAAATAGATTAGCTTTCATAATTATATAGAAAGATATCATTAGCGGTCATTTGTAATTCCATGAAATAAAACAAGCTTCAAAATAGGAAATTTTTAAAAATGTACCTATAAAAATAGGAAATTTTTAAAAATGTTCCTATAAAAATAGGAAATTTTTAAAAATGTTCCTATAAAAATAGGAAATTTTTAAAAATTTTCCTATAAAAATAGGAAATTTTTAAAAATTTTCCTATAAAAACTGGAAATTTTTGAAAAATTTCCTATAAAAACTGGAAATTTTTGAAAAATTTCCTATAAAAATAGGAAATTTTTGAAAAGTTTCCTATAAAAATAGGAAATTTTTGAAAAATTTCCTATAAAAATAGGAAATTTTTGAAAAATTTCCTATAAAAATAGGAAATTTTTGAAAAATTTCCTATAAAAATAGGAAATTTTTGAAAAATTTCCTATAAAAATAGGAAATTTTTGAAAAATTTCCTATAAAAGTAGGAAATTTTTGAAAAATTTCCTATAAAAATAGGAAATTTTTGAAAAATTTCCTATAAAAATAGGAAATTTTTGAAAAATTTCCTATAAAAATAGGAAATTTTTGAAAAATTTCCTATAAAAATAGGAAATTTTTGAAAAATTTCCTATAAAAATAGGAAATTTTTGAAAATTTTCCTATAAAAATAGGAAATTTTTGAAAAATTTCCTATAAAAATAGGAAATTTTTGAAAAATTTCCTATAAAAATAGGAAATTTTTGAAAAATTTCCTATAAAAATAGGAAATTTTTGAAAAATTTCCTATAAAAATAGGAAATTTTTGAAAAATTTCCTATAAAAATAGGAAATTTTTGAAAAATTTCCTATAAAAATAGGAAATTTTTGAAAAATTTCCTTTAAAAATAGGAAAATATAAAAATAGGAAATTTTTGAAAAATTTCCTATAAAAATAGGAAATTTTTGAAAAATTTCCTATAAAAATAGGAAATTTTTGAAAAATTTCCTATAAAAATAGGAAATTTTTGAAAAATTTCCTATAAAAATAGGAAATTTTTGAAAAATTTCCTATAAAAATAGGAAATTTTTGAAAAATTTCCTATAAAAATAGGAAATTTTTGAAAAATTTCCTATAAAAATAGGAAATTTTTGAAAAATTTCCTATAAAAATAGGAAATTTTTGAAAATTTTCCTATAAAAATAGGAAATTTTTGAAAAATTTCCTATAAAAATAGGAAATTTTTGAAAAATTTCCTATAAAAATAGGAAATTTTTGAAAAATTTCCTATAAAAATAGGAAATTTTTGAAAAATTTCCTATAAAAATAGGAAATTTTTGAAAAATTTCCTATAAAAATAGGAAATTTTTGAAAAATTTCCTATAAAAATAGGAAATTTTTGAAAAATTTCCTATAAAAATAGGAAATTTTTGAAAAATTTCCTATAAAAATAGGAAATTTTTGAAAAATTTCCTATAAAAATAGGAAATTTTTGAAAAATTTCCTATAAAAATAGGAAATTTTTGAAAAATTTCCTATAAAAATAGGAAATTTTTGAAAAATTTCCTATAAAAATAGGAAATTTTTGAAAAATTTCCTATAAAAATAGGAAATTTTTGAAAAATTTCCTATAAAAATAGGAAATTTTTGAAAAATTTCCTATAAAAATAGGAAATTTTTGAAAAATTTCCTATAAAAATAGGAAATTTTTGAAAAATTTCCTATAAAAATAGGAAATTTTTGAAAAATTTCCTATAAAAATAGGAAATTTTTGAAAAATTTCCTATAAAAATAGGAAATTTTTGAAAAATTTCCTATAAAAATAGGAAATTTTTGAAAAATTTCCTATAAAAATAGGAAATTTTTGAAAAATTTCCTATAAAAATAGGAAATTTTTGAAAAATTTCCTATAAAAATAGGAAATTTTTGAAAAATTTCCTATAAAAATAGGAAATTTTTGAAAAATTTCCTATAAAAATAGGAAATTTTTGAAAAATTTCCTATAAAAATAGGAAATTTTTGAAAAATTTCCTATAAAAATAGGAAATTTTTGAAAAATTTCCTATAAAAATAGGAAATTTTTGAAAAATTTCCTATAAAAATAGGAAATTTTTGAAAAATTTCCTATAAAAATAGGAAATTTTTGAAAAATTTCCTATAAAAATAGGAAATTTTTGAAAAATTTCCTATAAAAATAGGAAATTTTTGAAAAATATCCTATAAAAATAGGAAATTTTTGAAAAATTTCCTATAAAAATAGGAAATTTTTGAAAAATTTCCTATAAAAATAGGAAATTTTTGAAAAATTTCCTATAAAAATAGGAAATTTTTGAAAAATTTCCTATAAAAATAGGAAATTTTTGAAAAATATCCTATAAAAATAGGAAATTTTTGAAAAATTTCCTATAAAAATAGGAAATTTTTGAAAAAATTTCCTATAAAAATAGGAAATTTTTGAAAAATTTCCTATAAAAATAGGAAATTTTTGAAAAATTTCCTATAAAAATAGGAAATTTTTGAAAAATTTCCTATAAAAATAGGAAATTTTTGAAAAATTTCCTATAAAAATAGGAAATTTTTGAAAAATTTCCTATAAAAATAGGAAATTTTTGAAAAATTTCCTATAAAAATAGGAAATTTTTGAAAAATTTCCTATAAAAATAGGAAATTTTTGAAAAATTTCCTATAAAAATAGGAAATTTTTGAAAAATTTCCTATAAAAATAGGAAATTTTTGAAAAATTTCCTATAAAAATAGGAAATTTTTGAAAAATTTCCTATAAAAATAGGAAATTTTTGAAAAATTTCCTATAAAAATAGGAAATTTTTGAAAAATTTCCTATAAAAATAGGAAATTTTTGAAAAATTTCCTATAAAAATAGGAAATTTTTGAAAAATTTCCTATAAAAATAGGAAATTTTTGAAAAATTTCCTATAAAAATAGGAAATTTTTGAAAAATTTCCTATAAAAATAGGAAATTTTTGAAAAATTTCCTATAAAAATAGGAAATTTTTGAAAATTTTCCTATAAAAATAGGAAATTTTTGAAAAATTTCCTATAAAAATAGGAAATTTTTGAAAAATTTCCTATAAAAATATTAAATTTTTGAAAAATTTCCTATAAAAATAGGAAATTTTTGAAAAATTTCCTATAAAAATAGGAAATTTTTGAAAAATTTTCTATAAAAATAGGAAATTTTTGAAAAATTTCCTATAAAAATAGGAAATTTTTGAAAAATTTCCTATAAAAATAGGAAATTTTTGAAAAATTTCCTATAAAAATAGGAAATTTTTGAAAAATTTCCTATAAAAATAGGAAATTTTTGAAAAATTTCCTATAAAAATAGGAAATTTTTGAAAAATTTAATATAAAAATAGGAAATTTTTGAAAAATTTCCTATAAAAATAGGAAATTTTTGAAAAATTTCCTATAAAAATAGGAAATTTTTGAAAAATTTCCTATAAAAATAGGAAATTTTTGAAAAATTTCCTATAAAAATAGGAAATTTTTGAAAAATTTCCTATAAAAATAGGAAATTTTTGAAAAATTTCCTATAAAAATAGGAAATTTTTGAAAAATTTCCTATAAAAATAGGAAATTTTTGAAAAATTTCCTATAAAAATAGGAAATTTTTGAAAAATTTCCTATAAAAATAGGAAATTTTTGAAAAATTTCCTATAAAAATAGGAAATTTTTGAAAAATTTCCTATAAAAATAGGAAATTTTTGAAAAATTTCCTATAAAAATAGAAAATTTTTGAAAAATTTCCTATAAAAATAGGAAATTTTTGAAAAATTTCCTATAAAAATAGGAAATTTTTGAAAAATTTCCTATAAAAATAGGAAATTTTTGAAAAATTTCCTATAAAAATAGGAAATTTTTGAAAAATTTCCTATAAAAATAGGAAATTTTTGAAAAATTTCCTATAAAAATAGGAAATTTTTGAAAAATTTCCTATAAAAATAGGAAATTTTTGAAAAATTTCCTATAAAAATAGGAAATTTTTGAAAAATTTCCTATAAAAATAGGAAATTTTTGAAAAATTTCCTAAAAAAATAGGAAATTTTTGAAAAATTTCCTATAAAAATAGGAAATTTTTGAAAAATTTCCTATAAAAATAGGAAATTTTTGAAAAATTTCCTATCAAAATAGGAAATTTTTGATAATTTCCTATATAAATAGGAAATTTTTGATAATTTCCTATATAAATAGGAAATTTTTGAAAAATTTCCTATAAAAATAGGAAATTTTTGAAAAATTTCCTATAAAAATAGGAAATTTTTGAAAAATTTCCTATAAAAATAGGAAATTTTTGAAAAATTTCCTATAAAAATAGAAAATTTTTGAAAAATTTCCTATAAAAATAGGAAATTTTTGAAAAAATTTCCTATAAAAATAGGAAATTTTTGAAAAATTTCCTATAAAACAAGTAAGAAAGCGCTATAGTCGGTCAAGCCGACCATTCGATACCCTTCACCACTAAGGTCAAAGGTGTTATTTTTCCTGTATAAAGACAACTATTTGCTAACTTTTGCCATCATACAAACATTTTTTCAAAACGTATATATTCAACCTGTTTCCGTCATTTGGACTTATATGAGAGCTAGGGTCAAATGGACCGATTATCCCGAAATTTGGCAAATTGATTACAGTTGTTACAAAAATTATGTATGCAAAAAATAAACTCAAAATTTTCATTATCTTTAGATTTACGAGCGTTTTAGTGATTTTTTGTCTCATTTAGTGCGTTTTTGAAGAAGAGTTTGTATGGGAGCTATGGTCAAATGTGGACCGATTTCAACGAAACTTGATACACTGATTTAGGTTTACATAAGCAGTATCTTTTTTAAATTTCATGAAAAAATATTGATATTTGTGGCCAATATAGCAATTCCGGGAAGTGGAACCTATAGGAGGTTCCTTAAATAATGGACCGATTTTGACCAATTTCAATAGTCATGGTCCCATTACCAAAAAAATTATCTGTGCCAAATTTCATCAAATTATCTTTAGAATTGCGACCTGTAGTTTGATTACAAGGTTTACATGGGGGTCCAGCCAGCCAGACGGACGGACGGACGGACGGTCATCGCTAAATTGACTCAGAACGTGATTCTAAGTCTATTGGTATACTAAAAGGTGGGTCTAAGACAAATATTTCTATGCGTTACAAACATCAGCACAAACTTATAATACCCTTTCCACCTATGGTGGTGAAGGGTATAAATAGGAAATTTTTGAAAAATTTCCTATAAAAATAGGAAATTTTTGAAAATTTTTCCTATAAAGATATAAAGTTTTTGAAAAATTTCCTATAAAAATAGGAAATTTTTGAAAATTTTCCTATAAAAATAGGAAATTTTTGGAAAATTTCCTATAAAAATAGGAAATTTTTGAAAAATTTTCTATAAAAATAGGAAATTTTTGAAAAAAATCCCATAAAAATAGGAAATTTTTGAAAAATTTCCTATAAAAATAGGAAATTTTTGAAAAATTTCCAATAAAAATAGGAAATTTTTGAAAAATTTCCTATAAAAATGGGACATTTTTGAAAAATTTCCTATAAAAATAGGAAATTTTTGAAAAATTTCCTATAAAAATAGGAAATTTTTGAAAAATTTCCTACAAAAATAGGAAATTTTTGAAAAATTTCCTATAAAAATAGGAAATTTTTGAAAAATTTCCTATAAAAATAGGAAATTTTTGAAAAATTTCCTATAAAAATAGGAAATTTTTGAAAAATTTCCTATAAAAATAGGAAATTTTTGAAAAATTTCCTATAAAAATAGAAAATTTTTGAAAAATTTCCTATAAAAATAGGAAATTTTTGAAAAATTTCCTATAAAAATAGGAAATTTTTGAAAAATTTCCTATAAAAATAGGAAATTTTTGAAAAATTTCCTATAAAAATAGGAAATTTTTGAAAAATTTCCTATAAAAATAGGAAATTTTTGAAAAATTTCCTATAAAAATAGGAAATTTTTGAAAAATTTCCTATAAAAATAGGAAATTTTTGAAAAATTTCCTATAAAAATAGGAAATTTTCGAAAAATTTCCTAAAAAATAGGAAATTTTCGAAAAATTTCCTATAAAAATAGGAAATTTTTGAAAAATTTCCTATAAAAATAGGAAATTTTTGAAAAATTTCCTATAAAAATAGGAAATTTTTGAAAAAAAAAATCCAATAAAAATAGGAAATTTTTGAAAAAAAATCCCATAAAAATTGGAAATTTTTGAAAAATTTCCTATAAAAATAGGAAATTTTTGAAAAATTTCCTATAAAAATAGGAAATTTTTGAAAAATTTCCTATAAAAATAGGAAATTTTTGAAAAATTTTCTATAAAAATAGGAAATTTTTGAAAAATTTCCTATAAAAATAGCACATTTTTGAAAAAATGTCCTATTTTGATAGGAAAATTTTCAAAAATGTCCTATAAAAATAGGACATTTTTGAAAAATTTCCTAAAAAAAATAGCAAATTTTTGAAAAATTTCCTATAAAAATAGGAAATTTTTGAAAAATTTCCTATAAAAATAGGAAATTTTTGAAAATTTTCCTATAAAAATAGGAAATTTTTGAAAAAATGTCCTATTTTGATGGGAAAATTTTCAAAAATGTCCTATAAAAATAGGACATTTTTGAAAAATTTCCTAAAAAAAATAGCAAATTTTTGAAAAATTTCCTATAAAAATAGCAAATTTTTGAAAAATTTCCTTTAAAAATGGTAAATTTTTGAAAAATTTCCTTTAAAAATGGTAAATTTTTGAAAAATTAAATTAAGATGAAAATATGAAATTTAAATTTTTTTAAAATTTCCTACAAAAATTGGAAATGTTAGTTTATGGCAAACTTATACTGTTAGAAATTGTAACACTTTACATTCGCAAAAAGCCTTAAACCCCCAAAAACCAAAGGGTGCCTATAGTGGGAGTAAGTTTTTATTAAACTCGAAAGTTTTTTCTTAGTTTCATTTTCCTTTTTTTTTCGGTTTGAAGTTTTCTTCTCTGTGCCTAGCTTAGAGTAATTGAAACGTGTCTGGATATTTGAGGAAATAACACTGATAGATTTTGATATGAGTTCAGAAAGTACGTGAAAGAGCAAATAAATCAAAGAGGAAATAATATTTTCTTTTTCAGAGAAAATGATAAAGTAAACTAAAGTAAATAAATTTTAAGAAAATTTCTAAATATTAAATAAAATATAAAAATTTCTTGCAAAAAATATTTTTTATGGAAATTTGTTTAATCTATTATTTATAGGTTAATACGCCTTATTCACATTTGACACTTTCAATTGTATAATATTTTTATTATTTCTATATTTGGTTGTTTTTTTTGTCGTGTTGAGTTTGAAATCCTAATAAATTGTTATGTTTGTTCGGTGTTGTGTTAAATAAATCCTATTTTCAAATAAATACTTATTACACTAGGTAACAAAATAACCCTTCTAACATGCCGAATAAAAAAAATTAAATACCAAAAGCTCAAATTCTATAAAAATTGGTGTGCATTTTAAAACTGGTTCCATACAATTCCTCGGTTGTACTAACAATTTCAACAACAAGTGATTTTCAAAATATAAAGTCACCCCTTGCCATTTTTCTTGTTGCCTGGTGTCAGTTTTGATTTGGTAAAAAACGCCATTCACACACTCAACCTAAACACTTACTCAAACAAACTCAAATATATATATAAATCCTTTACTAATCTGTTGTCAAACAGATTTTATAAAATTCTACAATAACGTTAACAAAAACGTAACAAAAAAGATTTCTAAAAATACTGGGAAAAAAAATCAAAACGAAAAGCAACAGAGAAAAGGACAATAGATAAAATAAAAATTGATTCTAAACTAATACTCTCACAAGTCCCCAACTCATACATACATAAATGCAAACCAACAAACATACATACATACATATGTATACTCGTATGTTTGGTTTAAAACATCAGCTAACAAACCGAATCTATACATTTTCCATTCACATTTCAAAATTATTTTATTTGAATTTTCATATCCAGCAAATGCTATACCATACATTTGTTATTTCAAAAATATTTTTTATCAGCTATAGAGACAGAAGATTAGTTATTTCAATTCCACCTAAACGAATTGTAAAAAATACATACAAGTACTAGTGCATATGTACAGGGATAAAGTCGAAATGGCAAAAAGTCATTTAATTGTTGCATATTTAAGGTAAATTTGTTGCATCTACAAATTGTATTAATCAAGGTGGATATGAAAATAAATAATATCGCAAAGTAAAACAAGTGGAATAAAACATGAACAAGTCGTAAATCAAATTAAAATTTTTCATAAAAAAACTTCAAAGATTATGTTTAAAATTAATAATTTTTCTCTTTACATATGAGTGATATTCGACAAGAAATGGAAAATTAATACTAACTATCGTATATAGGAAATTTTTAAAAAATTGACTATTTTTGTAAGAAATTTTTCCTGCTTTTATTGGAAATTTTTATAGGAAATTTTTCAAAAATTTCCTATTTTTATAGGAAATTTTTCAAAAATTTCCTATTTTTATAGGAAATTTTTCAAAAATTTCCTATTTTTATAGGAAATTTTTCAAAAATTTCCTATTTTTATTGGAAATTTTTCAAAAATTTCCTATTTTTATAGGAAATTTTTCAAAAATTTCCTATTTTTATAGGAAATTTTTCAAAAATTTCCTATTTTTATAGGAAATTTTTCAAAAATTTCCTATTTTTATAGGAAATTTTTCAAAAATTTCCTATTTTTATAGGAAATTTTTCAAAAATTTCCTATTTTTATAGGAAATTTTTCAAAAATTTCCTATTTTTATAGGAAATTTTTCAAAAATTTCCTATTTTTATAGGAAATTTTTCAAAAATTTCCTATTTTTATAGGAAATTTTTCAAAAATTTCCTATTTTTATAGGAAATTTTTCAAAAATTTCCTATTTTTATAGGAAATTTTTCAAAAATTTCCTATTTTTATAGGAAATTTTTCAAAAATTTCCTATTTTTATAGGAAATTTTTCAAAAATTTCCTATTTTTATAGGAAATTTTTCAAAAATTTCCTATTTTTATAGGAAATTTTTCAAAAATTTCGTATTTTTATAGGAAATTTTTCAAAAATTTCCTATTTTTATAGGAAATTTTTCAAAAATTTCCTATTTTTATAGGAAATTTTTCAAAAATTTCCTATTTTTATAGGAAATTTTTTAAAAATTTCCTTTTTTTATAGGAAATTTTTCAAAAATTTCCTTTTTTTATAGGAAATTTTTCAAAAATTTCCTATTTTTGTACGAAATTTTTCAAAAATTTCCTATTTTGATAGGAAATTTTTCAAAAATTTCCTATTTTTATAGTAAATTTTTCAAAAAATTCCTATTTTTATAGGAAATTTTTCAAAAATTTCCTATTTTTATAGGAAATTTTTCAAAAATTTCCTATTTTTATAGGAAATTTTTCAAAAATTTCCTATTTTTATAGGAAATTTTTCAAAATTTTTTAAAAAATTTCCTATTTTTATAGGAAATTTTTCGAAAATTTCCTATTTTTATAGCAAATTTTTCAAAAATTTCCTATTTTTATAGGAAATTTTTCAAAAATTTCCTATTTTTATAGGAAATTTTTCAAAAATTTACTATTTTTATAGGAAATTTTTCAAAAATTTTCTATTTTTATAGGAAATTTTTCAAAAATTTTTATAGGAAATTTTTCAAAAATTTTTATAGGAAATTTTTCAAAAATTTCCTATTTTTATAGGAAATTTTTCAAAAATTTCCTATTTTTATAGGAAATTTTTCAAAAATTTCCTATTTTTATAGGAAATTTTTCAAAAATTTCCTATTTTTATAGGAAATTTGTTTAAAAATTACCCAAAATACCAATTCTACTTTTTAAATTAGATTCTTGTAACCCGCCTTCAAAAATACCTTTTGCAAAAATCCCTTTTACAAAATCAATAACTTTATACAAATTTAAATAAAACTAAAAAAATTCTTATACAGATGTTAATATTTAAATCTCAGTGATTTCTTGGAAATGTTTAATAAAATAAAATAGAATGAGATTCTTTAAGATGACGATAATGATGAAGATAATAGCATATTTCGGTCGCACTTAAAACAAATTAAATTCAATTACCATCATCTTCCCCCTGTGTTGCTCAACGAAGTCATGGCAGTGTCACGCTCTTATTTACTGGCAAATATTTAATATTTATATACATTTTTATTGGAATTTAATAGAAAATAGATTTGGTTATATTTTACAAATCGTTTTAAAGAGATCTAAGTAAAATATTTAGGAAAAAAATATAATAATGAAAAAGTTTTGTTCTTGTACCCATATAGCCTGATATATTATGTCTGTCTATATATCGATTTGAAGTTTATCTTTATAGACATATATCATGTCTATATATATACAAATGATGTTCTGTCGGCCTATATAGAAGTACGTCTTGTCTATATAGACAAAAGTCTCTAAAGACAGAAGTTTTGTCTACCTTTGAAGACTGATGTTCAATCTATAATATATATATATATATACACAGATTTAATCTTTACTTAAATGCAGCTTTGCTGTGTATATATGGATAGATAACAAAAATAACGTTGGGTATATTGAGATTGTCATTCCATTTGTAATTTCCTTAATATTGGCTCAAAAACCACTATTAGTATATTCTGAATCCTTATGAAATTCTAAGACGATTGAGCGACATACGTCTGTCTGTCTGTCTGTCTGTCTGTCTGTCTGTCTGTCTGTCTGTCTGTCTGTCTGTCTGTCTGTCTGTCTGTCTGTCTGTCTGTCTGTCTGTCTGTCTGTCTGTCCGTCTGTCTGTCTGTCTGTCTGTCTGTCTGTCTGTCTGTCTGTCTGTCTGTCTGTCCGTCTGTACGTATGTCTGTTGTCGGCACGATAAAACCTTAACGAAATATGGCACAAATATTCTTCATTTCTTGGAATTGAAATCGGGCAAAATCGGTTCACATTTGACCATAGCTCCGGTATAACCTCGTCTAGGCTAATTACTTATTTGACAAATTATAATAGCTATGATGATAAGATTTGGTATATGGAAGTTCTACATAAGTACTTGACAGCATAAAAAATTTCATCCAAATCGGTTCACATTTAACCATAGCTCCCATACAAAAAACTTACGGAAACAGACAAAATTCCACCTAAAATACACCAATAAGTGATAAACTGTAACAGATTTGGCCACTAAATTTAGCACAAGGAAGTCTTATATCAGTGCCAACTAGTGTAAAATGTTATCACAATCGGTCACCATTTTTCCATAGCTCCCATATAAAAAACTTACGGAAACTCAAAAATACAAAAAGAAAAGGGGGCTTATGTCCGTCTGTCCGTCAGATAAAAGCGCGATAGCGACTTAACGAAAAAAGCTAGAGACACAAAATTTTACAAAAGCATTTTCGATATCTTGAAAAAGTTGTGTATTGAAAATGGGCGAAATCGGTTCACATTTAGTTAGAGGTCCCATATAACCCCGATCCGGGAAACATATGATTGCTGATAAATTGAACACAATTGTAATAGCTATGACGACTAAATTTTGAATAGAGAAGTTTTATGCAACTACTGGTATATAAAACTTTATAGGAATCGGTCTATATTTGACTATAGCTTTCATATTAAAAACACTCCCGGAAACAAAAAAATGTAGTCCAAATATTCTACTAACAATACCAACCAGCGTAACAACTTTTTTCGAATTTGGTCTACATTTTGAATTAGCTGCACCCTCGTAGATATATGAGAGATATTTCTAAACTTAACACAATTTGATGGTGGGTATACAAGATTCGGCCCATATAGACTTTTATTATAAAACAACTGCAAAACATCATTATTATATAAAACTCAAAATCATTGTCTATCATTTAAAGAAGATGAAGTGAATAATATTTAAAGAGCCCGGCGGTTGTATTATCCTCAATTTAAACTTTATCAAAGTTTAAGTTCACTTGTCCCACAATTTAAACTCATCACACTTTAATGACATGACAAACTCAATACCCCTCAATAATGTCTATATTAAAATTTTTTTCTTTAGTCCTTATTGAATGCATCCATCCTTCTTCTGCCAATATCATTTTATCAATACAAATTGTGGTTGGTTTTCTAAGGAGACAGTCATTGTTCGAAAAAGGAAATATTATATTATCCTGTCTATTTATTCGAATATGTTTAAATGTATAGGTACAATCAGGACATTCAATGTAATTCCATCATCATCATAATCATCATCATTACCAATATAAACATTATCAACATTACAATTTAAGAAAACTCCCTTCCCTTAATGTTTATTTGTTCAGTTTTTTTTTAAACAAATATTTCTCTACTTCCCTCATACTTTTCTGGTAATTTTCTTTATTATCCTTATAAATGTAAGTATTTTTGAAAACTTATTTTTTCCTCATCATCATCGTCATCATCATCGTCATTACTGCGTTTTAAATATTTAGCTTGTGGCTAGAATTTTTGGTTTTCATTACCGCTGGGACTGTCAAATTAAACTGAATGGAACAGGTCAATTAAACATTTCCTCACTTTATGCGCCAGATGATAAAGATTTATTATGTTAAGAAAATAAAAAAATAAAAAAAAACTTGAAAGATTTCCTTATAAATTCAAATACAAAGAAAAAACATTTGTGTCTTCAATTGTTATTGAAATTTATTTAATTAAAGGAAAAATTTCCACGGAATTTTACCACAACTAATATTAAAATTTGAATAATTTATTGAAAATAAAGTATGAATTTGGTTTAAGGCTGAAATAAATTAAGAAATTGAATAAATTGACTATGACAGGAGTACTTTCCCAGCAAAACTTTTCATATCCAAATAATGAGTTAAACAGCTAAACTATTGAACACGAACTACTTGCTCATTCACTGTTTAAGTCATTACATTTACATGGGGATGTCATTGCAGAAAAGTAATGAATTGGGTTAGCAATTGAAAAACAACAACAAAAAAACATATTTTTAAACGAAATACAAATTTTATTTGTATTGTATCATGGGGGCTCGAACCCAGACCCCTACGAGTGCTAGGCGGAGACTAGCTAGCTGATTCATATGTTGAAAACTTAGCAGCTTATAATTAATAGAACCTGGTTGACCGAGCCTTGCTCGGGGCTTTATGATAAGCATTTTGAGGCAAATTTTAAAGTTTTTATATATTTTATTTTATACAGTTACAGTCATACCAACAGAAACCTCCGTCGACTCATGCGCAACAACTTTGCTAAAGATTATAGTCTGATCAAATGCACAGTTTACGATTTAATTCATTTTGAGTAGTTTTCAGTGGCGCCGCCTGAAGTCGTTCATACCACTAAGAAACCTTCATCTGCTTATGCGTAACAACTTTGCTTATGATCATAACATGATCAAATGCACAGTTTATGATTTAATTCACTTATAGTCTGATCAAATGCACAGTTTACGATTTAATTCATTTTGAGTAATTTTCAGTGGCGCCACCTGTCGGACGTTGGTCATTCCAATTAATAAACCTTCGTCGGATTATCCGCAATAACTTTGCTAAAAATTATAGCATGTTTAAATGTACAGTTTACGATTAAATTGACTTTAATAAATTTCAGTGGCGCCACCTGTCGAAATTTCTTCATACCAACTAAGAAACCTTCGTCGGCTCATGTGCAACAACATTGCTAAAGATTATAGCATGATTATATGTACAGCCTACGATTAAATTGACTTTGAGTAATTTTCAGTAGCGCCACCTGTCGGAAATTATTCACACCAATTAAAAAGCATTCGCCGGCTCATGCGCTATAACTTTGCAAAAGGTCATAGTATGATCAAATGTACAGTTTACGATTTAATTAATTTTTAGTAGTTTTCAGTGGCGCCACCTGTCGGAAATTCGGTTTACCAACTTAAAAACCTCCGCCGGCTTATCCGCAACATCTTTGCTAAAGAGCATAACATGATCAAATTCACAGTTTACTATTCTATAAAGAACATACATACAGACAAACATTCATTTGTTTTAAAGTTATAACATTACTATTTTTTCCCCTTTTTATCCCCTAATTTCAAAAAGTTCCATATGCATAATTGGTACTTCTTTGGTACCAACTGAATTCGGTACATTTTATTAGAAAGCAGCTAACATAATTTTCCTATTCGTATTACTTTTGTAGATGTTAAGTTATCAGTTTATCCCTTTTTTACACATTTTGGCCACAAAATCAAAAAAGTACCAAATACGTGTTCAATATCTCTTTCACATCTATTGATTGCAGTACAAAGTTTCTTTCTATATTCCTTAGTTTAAAATATAAGAGTGGGTTAAAAAGGTACCAAAAAAACTATTTTCAACCTTTTTTACCCCTTATCGGACATAGTTTCAAAAAAATACCAAACACCTATCCGTTTATTTTCATAGCTGTTTAAAACGTAATTTAAATTTTCTTTTTATACCTATTACTTAAGGAGATATAGCGTCTTCGATTTTGCCCCTTTTTACCCGTTTTTACCCTCTTAGAGGCAAAGGTTACAAAAGTCCCTTCTTCTTCGACCTATATATATATATATATATATATATATATATATATATATATATATATATATATATATATATATATATATATATATATATATATATATATATATATATATATATATATATATATATATATATATATATATATATATATATCTATAAATACATACAATTATTGCTCGTTTAAGAATATAAGATATACAATTTTTATTTTTAGATCCAAAATCATGTGACAATAACTTTGTTTTCCCTGATTTTTCTGCTTTGTTGTAATATTTGGAAAAACGTTTAATAATAGTAAACAATAAAGAAGTTTTTTTTTTAAATTATTTTAAAACTTAAACAATTTCAATCTTCCTTTTTGTATAAGTTTTTATATAACATTGACTCTTACTTACTTTAATGGCCTATAGTTACAACCTGATAAGGTCAAAGTCCGAGCATATTTTGAATTCCGTGGACTTTGATCTTGTGCAAATATGCTACAATTTTATAGGCCAAGCTTTAAAAATGTTCCTTCACTTGGTCTTTCCGTTGAAGTTTCGGACGTCTCCTTTTAACATTAGTTGGTGGGACATTTCTATTCTAATTTTATCCTCTTTATAGTAATTGTTTTTTCCAAGAGTGGGTTACTAGCCCGTCGTCCTAACCCATTTTTAACGATCTTATGGAACAACTCTCGGTACATGTTAGCTCTCTACATTAAGGGGTGTTAAACTAGTTCCCCAGGTGATAACACGAGGAGGTCAGCGTCCACAGTTGAGATAAAGGATGATCAAGATATGCCTGGGCTTACCAAGTTAAGACCAATCAGAACCGTGTTTGGCATGTAAATGGGATGCAGTTGTTGCCTGGGTTTCCTGCTAACAGGTAATAACTGTATTCAATTCCTACTCACACCTCCTAGTGGTACATCCTGGAAACCTGAGCAACCTAGTTGAAGATGCGGTAAATAACCCGAGTGGGATTCTAGGTCAGAGCCAACGTGAGAGGGAGTTATTTTGGGGCCATTCCGACGTATTTGGTCTAAGGGTCTAAGATAATTGTAGTATGTAAAGTACGGAACTGTAGCGTCTGTTCAACATGTTAGTTGCGGCTACAAGCGGGTGTCTGTTTCGGATCGAGCGACTCGCTTTACAAACGTGGCTCTTGTCTTTGGACTCATCATCCATCGACTTAACCCTTACGATGTTTTAAGCATGGAAAGAAACAACATAACAGAATATACTACTCCAAGGGGTAATCATGCGAGAAATCCCCCTGCTACGGCAGCTGGCACAAAGATTTTGGAGGTGCCTAATCTATGCAAGAACATCCTGATGAATGAAACCAATTCTATCCGAAGAAATCGGACTATAAGACCTAATATAGGCATGAAAGAAAGTTTAAAGTTTGCGACATGGAACGTACGCACATTATACGAAACGGGGAAATTAGAACAACTAAGACGACAAAATTTTAAGTTATAAAATTGATTTGTTGGCGGTGCAAGAAGTAAGATGGACAGGGCAAGGGGAGATACGGAATGAAAATACTGTGTTTCTTTACTCCGGTCGCCCGGAGGGCGATGAGTATAGTAGAGGTGAGGCCCTATGCTCCACTGGGAGTCAAGGATAACAGAAAAAGAACCGTGTTTGGTATCCAACATAATAAAAATTGACTCATTACTTCATTACCGTGAGTTAGTTTTCCAAAATTTTTTTTTACAGATTTAAGTTTAAGTTCTTAAAATTCAAAAATCATTTAAAAAGACTTTTTTAATAAAAAAAAAATAAAAAAAAATTGTTGGTCTTGGTGGGATTCGAACCCGGGCCATTCTGTTCAAATTAACATTTTAATTACAAATAAGTACTTCTGTGATAACTTATTAGTTATTCGGAGGGTATGTTGTAGTCATTACAAGGTAACCAGTTACCAGAGTACTTGCCGCTACCAAAGTTTTGCTGGGTTAATATGCAAATACATAGATATTTTCAATAAAGACAGACCAATTTTTTACAACGACATAACAATTGTATATGTAGAAGGATGAATCGCCTACATAAACAGAGAACTTGTCTATATAGACAGAGTACTTGTGTATACAGGCAGATAAATCTGTTGTTCGAAAAAAAGTTGAGTCAGTCAAACCCTTTTTCGAACCACTCTACTGTAACCTCTTGATATTTTCATAAAGGGAGTGGCAATCCGTAAGACTGTACGAGTCGGGTATACTTAGAAATAGGCATGCGGGATACTCCAGTACATACCACGATCTGACTATTTAGTCAAAGCGATACTGTTTAGCACAGCACCAGAAATTGTAATCCCTGATAGATCCGACTGGAAGGTTCAAACAGCACTTTTTCAAGGCATTTTGATCTTCACGGATGGTTCTAAAATGAATTGCGGTACTGGATCTGATGATTTCCTGAGGAATTAAAACGTTAGGAAATCCTTCTGACTTACGGTGCAATGTCTTTCAGTGTACAGTGTCTTCCAGACAGAGATTTTGGCTATTTGGAAGGCTACAGAGCTCATCCAGGGTCTTATAACTGAAAATCGTGAGGTGACTACATACGTCGATAGCCAGGCTGCGCTCAAGGCGCTGCGGGGACACACTATTACCTGCAAACTAGTTAAAAACTGTATGATAGCTCTCTTTGGCCTTCTTTTTCTTCTGTTATCCTTGACTCCCAGTGGAGCATAGGGCCTCAAATCTATCATTCAGTTTCTTTGACCTATCATTCAGTTATAGGATTAGATTGTGCTGGGTTTCGGGTCATTGCGACATTGCTAGCGGACGAATTCGCTAGATAAGATTTGAGTTAAAAAGTGACAGATACTAATCCATCTATCTGTCACTTTTATCTGGGCATTAAGTCTTGGATCAGTTAGGAAACCACAAAGACATGGGGAAATATGGTTACGTGCAAGATATCAAGAGCTCTATGGCCTAAACCAGAAATTAGTGGAACCAAAATTCTACTGGGTCTGAATAGGTCAAGCTTAAGAAGATGTATAGGATTCTAAACAGGAAATTGTGCCTTAAGGTCGGGGTTAAATAGGAGTCATGGTATAATTCCGGACCTCTGCAGACTATGTCTAGATGAGAATTCCTCCGAGTCGGTAGAACACTTTGTCTGTCACTGTTCAAGGCTACAAAATCAAAGGTTCAGACATCTAGGCACCAGATTCTTTGCTGAACTTTAGGATCTGAAACAGTGCAATTTGCAAGATATTGTAGGGTTCACCACTGGTCTCAATTGGCTTAGATAGAGTACTCTTCTTCTCGTTTTATAAAATTCCTTTATCTTCCTCAATCTTCAATCTCCTCTTTTCTTCTCTTTAATAAAGAATCACAATGGACCCCTGGGGTCTCCGAGTGAAGATGTCGCTTGACACAACCTTTATAACCTATAAAGATTCGGCACGGATTATAACTTACTTTAACTTGTTTTTGTTCTCTATTTACAGGAAAAAACTATTAAGATTTTTTTTTTTGTGAAAAAAAATCAGTCTTTTAAAACTTTTTTCTATAAAAAAATGTTTTGTCTTTTAATATTTGTTTCTTTAGAAACGAATTAGGCAGATTCAATACATACAACTTTCAATTTTCTTCTTCTGGTTTCTTTTCTTATCAATAACAGATTTATCGCCAGGACTATATGAACTATATCCATTACGAAAAGATTTATATATTCAACAATTATAAATATTTAAATCAGTTTTAGTTATTCCATTGCATTTGAATTATATTTAAATTTTCCACTTGAAATTTAATTATTTCAAAGTTGGTTCAGTTTTACATAGAATTGAAATTTCATCTCTCGTTTTTCACAATTTTCCAACCAACAAACGTTTATTATGCTTTTAGATTTTCTGTTTTTTTTTCGTTAAATGGTTAAATGTGTAAGTAACATATACCGGTGAGTGTATGCTTCGGTATTTGTAGCCCTGCAGGTCGAGAGGGAAGGACCCCATTCAGTCAAAATGTTAACTTTAGACTTAGCAAAAGGGGTCCAAAATGGCTAAGGTCACAAGTCCACGAAATAGTGCTTTAAATGAGAACTAATAGGAAATATATCGTTAGATATTTGTATGTATTTAGGTATTGTATTTGTTGATGTTTATGAGGTAGACCCCTTTTTTCCACGTCATGTACATTATAAACATACACACATGGGTAAGCGGTTATGTGCCTGTATGTGTGGGTTATAAAATTTTTGAAATGTTTGCAGATTTTTTCTTGTTTATTTCTTTTTTTTCCATTTGTTTTGGTAGATGTTGTGTGTAAAAGTGTGTGAGTGAGTGAGTGATTTTTTACATACAACTACACAAACATTTGCATTTACATGGTTTAACCGTTAATGCTAATTAAAACTCACTGACCGTGTTTAAAATGCTTAAACAACATTGAGCGCCATAATGAGAATGAATGACTGAATAAATGACTGAATGTAAAAGTGAACGAAAGGCAAATAAATAAATGAAAAAAAAATGACTAAATGACAGATAGACTGGCCGATTGACTGAACGACCGATGGATGAATGAACTAAATAGGTAAGTGAGTCAGTCAAAGTTTCGAATTAAATCAGTATTAGTTGAATAGATTTTTACAAAAATAACTTCACCATAACAACATATAATGCTTTAAGCAGATGAGGGAAAATAATTAGCATTGCATTCCCTTTGGAGTATTTACATTTATTTTCTAAAGTATCATGTATTTTTACTTACCAGATTGTAATCCTTATTAAATCACTAAAACCCATTGAGAGCTTTCCATGAATTTTGCAAATATTGCTGCATATTTATACTTCACTCTGACCCATAGTTTACTCCTAATACCTGCGTTTGCATGTACCATTAGGCAATTTATTCCCCCACACTTACAAATGAGCTTTAATTTAAATTATATTTTTTTTCCCAGAAAATTTCATTTTGATATGATTGAATGCCAACAGGATATAGAGCAAACCACATATTTTAGATCAATTGTTGGAAAACATGATTTAATGATTTTAATTTAAAAATAAATTCAATAACTGGAAATCATAAACATTATTTTTAATTTCCTTTTCTGAGAAATCAACTATTGACTTTATAAGATGACTAGAAAAAATTTAAACAATATTTTTTTAAATTCCTCTAAAAATTTCTCATATATCTTAAAAATCAAAGTTTTTCTCGTTTACATTAAACGATAAAAACCAATAAAAACGCATTTGTGACAATTTGTGTAATTAATTTAAACAATAATTTGTTCTTTTCTTTTTAGTGCTTTTCTGATATATGGCAAAAAAGTTTTTTCATTAAAAATATCTTTAAATATTGGGGAAGGGAAAAAGTAGAAAAATAATGAGGGACGGAACTTTGTCTGTCTGTCTGTCTGTCTGTCTGTCTGTCTGTCTGTCTGTCTGTCTGTCTGTCTGTCTGTCTGTCTGTCTGTCTGTCTGTCTGTCTGTCTGTCTGTCTGTCTGTCTGTCTGTCTGTCTGTCTGTCTGTCTTTCTGTCTGTCTGTCTGTCTGTCTGTCTGTCTGTCTGCCTGCCTGTCTTTCTGTCTGTTTGCCTATTTGTCTGATTGTCTTTTTGTTTGTCTGTGTATAGAAAAAAATCCTCAAATACAGAACTTTTTTCTTTTGAAAAAAGTCCTCAAATACAGAACTTTTTTCTATAGAAAAAAGTGCTCAACTACAAAACTTTTTTGTTTAGAAAAAAGTCCTCAACTACAGAACTTTTTTCTATAGAAAAAAGTCTTCAACTACAGAACTTTTTTCTTTAGAAAAAAGTCCTCAAATATAGAACTTTTTTCTATAGAAAAAAGTCCTCAAATACAGAACTTTTTTCTATAGAAAAAAGTCCTCAAATACAGAACTTTTTTCTATAGAAAAAAGTCCTCAAATACAGAACTTTTTTCTATAGAAAAAAGTCCTCAAATACAGAACTTTTTTCTATAGAAAAAAGTCCTCAAACACAGAACTTTTTTCAATAGAAATAAGTCCTCAAATACAGAACTTTTTTCTATAGAAAAAAGTCCTCAACTATAGTTTTGCATACAAAACTTTTTTGTTTAGAAAAAAGTCCTCAACTAAAGAACTTTTTTCTATAGAAAAATCCTCACCTACAAAACTTATTTCTATAGAAAAAAGTCCTCAACTACAGAATTTTTTTTATAAAAAAAAGTCCTCAATTAAAGACATATTAAAATTTAAAACTACCATTTGCTTTAAAATTAAAGGAGATAGAGCCATTTGCGCAAAAATCTGTGATCACTAAATAAAATTTTTAAAAACATTACTAAAATCTGGAGCCAAATCGTTGCATTCAATATCGATCAAAAACTTAGACTCTGAAGCAAATATTGTACAGCATACTTTGGGGATTTTCAAAATAATTTATTTGTCAAAAAGTTTAATAAATTTAGGTATCTAAAAATATCTGTTTGTTCGTCAAAACATTTAGTTAAAAAAAATCCTTTACTATTATGGAACTTTTGATAAATAAGTTACAATGTCGTGATAGATTATGTAATATATTATTTAGATCATCCTAAAAGTATGCTACACAAATGTTTCTATAATATTGTTCAATTCGATCTACATAGAATGCGGCGATTTGATCTTTGCTTTACTGAATTAATTTAATTTTCTTTATGGCTTTACTTGAGAGTTCCTATTTTTTCCCTAATCCATTAACAAACAAAAAACATCCGCTATAAATTTTAAAACCCAAAAAAAAAATAGCCATAACTTATAGAAAAGCAACAAAATGAAAAATAAAGAAGAAAAAAAAGGAATTTCTCAGAAATTTACAGCTCGAGAAGAGGATAAAAACAATTACGGTATTTAAAAGCTAAAAACATAACAAATGTAATGATTTGTCTTAAGTACAAAGCCAAAAGCATATGTTGAATGGTTTAATGGTTGACTGGTAGTCGTAGCTCTAAGAGTTTAAACCCTCCTTTGGCTATTATCTTAACAGACAACCGAATAAAAGCAAACCATAACGAAAAGATACAGAAAAAAATTCTGAAATACAGCAGCAGTTACATGTGCACAAGTGTGTGTTAGTAGATATTTGCACACACACACACATGCACATATGGGTAGTTAAACCTTTAGGGAGCCTTGGATGCATGTCAAATGGGTCACAAATGATTAAGGCCATTTTATTAAAAAAGTATTTAAAAAATACCTTCTCGTCTTAATCTCCTAGATGTGTATCATTTTGGCTCTTTAATAACTCTAGTGCTTCTTATAGGGTTAATGGACATTAAAAATATATGTTAATGTTTATATGTTTTAACACATGTGTATTTTTAAAAGTATTTTTTAATGGATTTTAAGCAGTAATTTCTACTTGTTTCTATTTTTTGTTTTTCTAAGGCTTTGGGCAAATTGAAAATAAAAAAAATATTAGAAAATTAAGGCAGAGAAAATGGTTTTGAAATAGCAGAGTTCTTTTTTTTTTTTTTTTTGGTAGATAAAATTGTTAAGTGTAAAACTATAAATTTTCGAAAACTTGACAGATATTCTACTAATTTTAAGTGCCGTTTAATGGTTTTGTTTTTCGACAACTTTTCATTTTTTTTTTTTTCTTGTTCACAAAATAAAGCTGGGAATAAAATATATAAGATAAGTTTTATTGATATTTAAAAGAAAATATTAAGGCCAGAACAAATTTTAAAATTTTTTTTAGTTATCACAGATTTTTTCACAAATGGCTCTATCTTCTTTAGTTTCTAAGAAAATCGAAATTTTATATCAAAATTAAAAAAAAAAAAATCAGGTGAATTTTAAAATTTTTTTAGTGGCCAAAGATTTTAGCCCAAATGGCCAAGAAAATCAAAAAAAGTACGAATTTTGTAATTTTTTTTAAGTCTCTTTATCTTTAAGTATCCAAGAAAATCCAAATTTTATATTTTCATATAAAAATTTTCAAAACATCGAATTTTGAAAATTTTTTTAGTGATCACAGATTTTTGCTTAAATGGCTCTATCTTCTTTAGTTTTCAAGAAAATTGAAGTTTTTTTTAAATTAAAAAAAATCAGGTTATATTTAGTACGAATTTGAAATTTTTGCCCAAATGGCTCTATCTCCTTTAGTTTCCAAGAAAATCAAAGTTTTTTTTTTAATTAAAAACTCAGGTTTTAGTTGTAATTTTGAAAATTTTTTTGTGATCCCCTATTTTTGCTGTAATGGCTCTATCTCCTTTAGTTTCCAAGAAAATCGAAAATTTATATTATCTTACAAAAATTTTCAAAAAATCAGGTTTAAGTACAAATTTAAAAATTTTTTTTAGTGATCACAAATTTTTGCCAAATGGCTCTATCTCTTTTAGTTTCCAAGAAAATCAAAGTTTTATATTTTCATATAACATTTAAAAAAAATCAGATTTTCGAAGATTTATATTTTTATATTCAAAATTAAAATTTTCAAAAAATCAGGGGCCAAATTACGGCATTCGATATCGACCGAAATCTTAGATATTTTCAAAATATTAGTATAGCATACTTTAGGGATAATCAAAATTATTTAAAAGATGCACTTTTTTTAAGTTATTTGCCAAAAGATGAACAATAGTGAAAGAGTTTTAATTAAACAACATATATTTTTAAAAACGAATCAAAATTGATACCAAATTTCAATAAACTTTTTGCCTCGAAGTAACTTTGAATATCCCTAAAGTATACTTCACAATATTCGCTTAAAAGTCTGAGTTTTCGATCGATATCGAATGCCGTAATTTGGCCCCAGGTTTTAGTATGAATTTTGAACTTTTTTTAGTGATCACAGATTTTTCCCAAATGCCTCTATCTCCTTCAGTTTCCAAGAAAATCGAAATTTTATATTTTTGTATAACAATTTTCAAAAAAGGGAAATTTTAAAAGTTTCCCATAAAAATTTTAAATTTTGAAAATTTTCTATAAAAAATTAAAATTTTAAAAATTTCTCATTTAAAAGGGAATTTTAAAAATTTCACATTAAAACGTAAAATTTTGAAAATTTTCCATAAAAGTAAAAGAAAACTAAATTTCCCATAAAAACGGAAATTTTGAAAATTTCCCATTAAAAGGGGAAATTTTGAAAATTTTTCATTAAAAAGGGAAATTTTGAAAATTTTCCATTAAAAAGGGAAATTTTGAAAATTTTCTACAAAAGTGGAAATTTTAAAATTTCTCCTTTTTATTTAAAATTTTCAAAAATCCCCTTTTTATGGTAAATTTTTCAAATTTCCCCTTTTAATGGGAAACTTTCAAAATTATCCGTTTTTATGGTCACAGATTTTTACCCAAATGGCTTAATCTTCTTTAGAAAATTTAAGTTTTATATTTTCAAATAAACTTAAATAAATTTATCTCTTTTAGTTTCCAAGAAAATCGAAATTTTATATTTTCATATAAAGATTAAAAAAAAATCGGGTTTTAGTATGAATTTTAAAATTTTTCTAAGTGGTCAAAGATATAAGGCTTTATCTCCTTTAGTTTTCAAGAAAATTAAAATTTTATATTTTTATATTTATTTATCAAAAAAACAGTTTAATTTTGAAATTTTTTTAAAGATCAAAGATTTTTGCCCAAATGGATCTATCTCCTTTAGTTTCCAAAAAAAAATTAAGTTTAATATTTTCATACAAAAATATTCAAAAAATCTGGTTTTTGTACAAATTTTCATATTTTTTTAGTGATGACATTTTTTCCCAAATGACTCTATCTCCTTTAGTTTTCAAGGAAATTAAGTTTTTATATTTTAATGTAAAAATTTTCAATAAATCAGTTTTTAGTACGAATTTTAAAATTTTTTTAAAAATCAAAGATTTTTGCCCAAATGCCTCTAACTCATTTAGTTTCCAAGAAAATCAAAGTTTTATGTTCTCGTATAAATATTTTCAAAAAATCAGGTTTGATACAAATTTTTAAAATTTTTTTAGTGATCGTAGATTTTTCCCAAATGATCATATCTTCTCTAGTTTTCGAGAAAACCAAAGATTCATATTTTCATATAAAAATTTTAAAAACCTCAGATTTTAGTTCTAATTTTAAAATTTTTTTTTAGTAATCCCAAATTTGTCCTTTAATGGCCCTATCTCCTCGTGTTTTCAAGAAAATTTAAATTTTATATTTTTATATAAAAATTTTCAAAAAATCAGGTTTTTGTTCTAATTTTGAAAATTATTTAGTGATCTCAGATTTTTGTTTTAATGGCTCTATCCCCTTTAGTTTCTAAAAAAAATCCAAGTTTTATATTTTCATATTTCCCTTATTCAACTAAAGTATTTCAGAGAAAATTTCGCATTCAAATGTTTTAGATTGAATTAGCTTTAATTAATATTTAAAGCTTTAAAATATTTTGGCTATTGAATTTATGGAATTATTTGTAATAAAATTAAATATCTTTGCAATATTTTTTTTTTGGCAACAACAAATGTATCGTATTACAAATGTAGCCATTTGGCATATACAAATATTTTTATGTAGTTTTGCTGTATGAAATTTTTAGCAATTTTCGTACGATTTGTTAATAAAAGTAAAAATAAAATTTTATATCAATTACAATTAAGGTTTTTAGGTATTTGCAGTTAAAGGCAATTTAAATAATTTATTTATTATTGAAATTGAAAATTTTTGACTACAAAATTGAACTAAAAATTTCAATTATTAGGAATTGCTTGTTTTTTTGTGGAACAAAAATAAAAAACAATTTAGGTTTTTGGGGTAATGAAAAGATAATTTAGGTGATATTATTTTTAAATGAAAAATGAATTTAAGTGTTATTACTTTAATTGCTTTTAACTGAATATGAATTTTTAATAAGACATTGCATTATGGAAAGAAAATTGTTATTACAAAAATTTTGTATTTTTCATTTTTTTTCAGTGAATAGCCCTATTGTTTGATAATTTTGGTTTTACCTGATTATTTCTATAGTCACGCATTATTTTAGCAAATTATATTCTAAAATATGTTAATTATATTTTCGGCTTATATTTATTCAATTACAACTAAATAAATTTAAAATTTTTGCCTTGTTTTAATTTCAATATTTTCTATTGCATATTTTGTGGGTTTTGCCCTCGCATACACAGTTAGGGCTCTTTCATACACTTATCCGTTTATGAAGCGATTTATGTGTATGTTTTGTTTTTGTTTTAGTCTTTGTTGGTTTTGTTTTAATTTTAATATTATTTCTGGTGTATTTTCGAAAAATTCCATAATAAATTGATCATTAAATTTACATAATCACTTTTACTGAAATCCACAAAAATTATTATTAATTATTGCTAATTTGTATAAATTATGTAATAGAATTATTTATAAATTTATTTTGGTATTTTTTCTAGAGTTTTATTTTATTTATTATCGGAGATAAAACAGAAGCTTAGATGGCTAAAAAAATCAAAGGTTTTTGTTTAAATGTAGCAATAAATAAAATCTTTTTTAACTAATTACTAAATAACAAATTACAAAAAAAAACAAGTAAGAAGAGTCTTAAAATCTGCTATGCCGAATCTTATATACCCACCATTAAATTGTCTTAAAGTTAGAAACATATCTCACAGATCTAAGAGGGTGTAGCTAATTCGAAATGAGGACAAAATTTCGAAAAAATTGTTTAAACTAGTTGGTATTATTGGTAACATCTTTCGATTAAAGTCGGCTGCAGTAGCTTTATAGTTCAACATTTAAAAATATGTAAGTGGTTTCCCTGGTATTTACTTTGCACAAAATTTGGTCTCATAACCGGTTGTAGTTTTACATTAATAAGCTGTGAATTCAATTTGGTTGTACCTAATAGTTAGGCCCAGCACATCGATAGTAATACGGCAGGTCCATATATTTTGTTAGGAGTTCCTAATGCATTCACAGTATATAAAGTCTGCACTTAACATTGATTGATAACTATACAATTTCAATATATTGAATATTTAAACCTCCAAATCTTTTTGATTGTAGATATAAAAAGGAGATGATATATATTATAGAACTATAGCCAAATGTTGACCGATTGTCACAACGCACTGGCTCGTATTCATATAATACATTGCTACATTTTTTTTTTTTTTTTGTTTCTGGGAGTGTTTTTTATATGAAAGCTATAGTCAAATATGGACCGATTCCTGTAAAATTTTACATACTGACCAATAGTTATATATAACATCCCTATTTAGTCGTCATAGCTATTACAATTGTATTAAATTTATCAGCATTAATGTGTTTCCCGGATCGGGGTTATATGGGAGCTTTAACTTAATATAAACCGATTTCGTCCATTTTTAATACACAACTAAAACACTTTTGTAAAATTTTGTTCCGCTAGCTCTTTTGGTTAAGTCGCTATCGCGCTTTTATCTGACGGACAGACGGACATAAACCCCCTTTTCTTTTTGTATTTTTGTGTTTCCGTAAGTTTTTTATATGGGAGCTATGGCCAAATGGTGACCGATTGTAACCAAATTTTGCACACTGGCCGGCATTGACAGAGGACTTCCTTGTGCTAAATTTAGTGATTGTATATGTTATTGGTTTAGATTTATTGGCATTTCAGTGTATTTTAGGAGGAATTTAGGCTACTTCCATAAGTGTTTTGTATGTGATCTATAGGTAAATGTGAACCGATTTTCTTGAAATTGTATATGGTGCGCAGTGCTTATAGAAAACTTCCATTTACCAAATTTTGTTATCAAAGTTGTTATAATTTGTCTTTTAATAGCAATAAGCGATAAGTCTAAGCGAGGTTATACGCAAGCTATGGTCAAATGTAAACCAATTTCACCCAATTTCAATACCAAAATGTTCCACGAAATGAAGAATATTTAGTGACCTATCTACTTTTTTCAACAGACAGACAGACAGATAGATAGATAGATAGGCAAACAGACAGACAGACAGACAGACAGACAGACAGACAGACAGACAGACAGACAGACAGACAGACAGACAGACAGACAGACAGACAGACATACAGACAGACAGACAGACAGACAGACAGACAGACAGACAGACAGACAGACAGACAGACAGATAGACAGACAGACAGACAGACAGACAGACAGACAGACAGACAGACAGACAGACAGACAGACAGACAGACAGACAGACAGACAGACAGACAGACAGACATACAGACAGACAGACAGACAGACAGACAGACAGACAGACAGACAGACAGACAGACAGACAGACAGATAGATAGAAAGGTAGACAGACAGAAAGGTAGACATACATACATACAGACAGACAGACAGACAGACTGACTGACTGACTGACAGACAGACAGACAGACAGACAGACAGACAGACAGACAGACAGACAGACAGACAGATAGATAGACAGACAGACAGACAGACAGACAGACAGACAGACAGACAGATAGACAGACAGACAGACAGACAGACAGACAGACAGACAGACAGACAGACAGACAGACAGACAGATAGACAGACAGACAGACAGACAGACAGACAGACAGACAGACAGACAGACAGACAGACAGACAGACAGACAGACAGACAGATAGACAGACAGACAGACAGACAGACAGACAGACAGACAGACAGACAGACAGACAGACAGACAGACAGATGGATAGATAGACAGACAGACAGACAGACAGACAGACAGACAGACAGATAGACAGACAGACAGACAGACAGACAGACAGACAGACAGACAGACAGACAGACAGACAGACAGACAGACAGACAGACAGACAGATAGATAGACAGACAGACAGACAGACAGACAGACAGACAGACAGACAGACAGACAGACAGACAGACAGACAGACAGACAGACAGACAGACAGACAGACAGACAGACAGACAGATAGACAGATAGACAGAAAGACAGACAGGCGGATACACAGACATATAGACAGGCGGACATTCGGTCATCGCTAAATCGTCTTAGAATTTCATAAGGATTCAGAATATATAAATATAACCTACTTTGGATATATGGATATATGCTTGGTCTTTAGAAATCCACGTTGTACAAGATACTCGAATGGGTCCAGCGAATGGCTAGTCTATAAATAACGCTTACGATTCGTACATCCCAATCAAATATAATTAATGAGATTACGTCCTTAGATGTCCAAATATGATTTTTGGACTGTTTTCAAAAATCCAAGTATCGAAGTCTGTGTATCATCAGTGCGATTTGTACGTCTCCAATCAGGTTTTTAAATGCTATTCTTAAGGCTCTCCAATCTAAGTACCGCAACATGGCAAATCACAAGTCTGTGTATATCTAGTGCTGTTCGTGCCACCTTCATCGGATGTCCATATACGAATCTGAAAGGACTTTAGTAATCCACGTAGCACAATATACTCGAAAGGGCCCAGCAAATAGCTAGTCTACGATTCGACAAATTTTCTAGTTTGCTACCTCTGAACTTAGTTAATATAAAATTTCTGCATCCGAAAACGGATGTGGAGATACGGCCACAAGGTAATTCCTAACATAAAGAGTGACATACTAAGCTCCACTGTTACACAAGAAGTATTTTTCAATATGAATCAGATGGCTAGGAGAAATCAAGTTAATTGACCTGATGACTCTTTACTCAGTTAAGTAGGCTTTGGAGTCTACTATAAAGACCTGTAGCAAAATATAGATCAAAATCTATCACATCGTTGAAGATAAATTTATTTTCCAATAGTCAAGCTAACTATTAAGTTTCTGGGCTCTGTCTTAATTAATTTAACGTCAGCCTTGGATTGCCTTTTAACTTGATAGCTTAGCAGTTCAACATGACTAAGAAGCTCAAGATAACGCAGCAGTTAAAAATAAGTATAATATAACACAGCCGTTAGTGTTACTTAGCAGTTCGTGAAGACTCGTCGGTTTGAGATTACTTAACAGTTAGAGTTAATTTAGCAGTTCTAGAAGAATTAATAGTTTAGGATAACTCAGTACCTCTAGACGACTCAGTAGTTCTAGATAACCCAACAGTTCGATATGACTTAGAGGTGGAAGATAACTCAGTAGTTCATAAAAACTCAGGAGACCGATATGGCTCAATAGTTTGACTTAAAGCAATAGTTTGTGATAACTCAGCAGTTAAAAATGCCTCAGTAGTTCAAGATGATCCAGCAGTTCATTTTTTTTTTAAAGAAAAAAGGTGTAAATTTCTGTATAAAAAAATTTCATATCCCTCTGTCCTGTTGTTTTCTATAGAAACAAGTGTTATGTCCGTCTATAGAACTTTTAAAGGAAAAAAAGTATCATGTCTGCTAGTTATGCTTTTACTATAGAAAAAAGTGTCACATCCTCCTGATCATTTTATTCCACATACAAATTTTAAATTTTAATTAAAGCTCTAAAATTACTTAATAATTAAATATTTATTTAAATAAATCAAAAAAATTACATTAAACAATTTCTAAAATTAATTTTAAAGTCTAACAAAAAAAAAAAAGACCTAGTTAAATAAACTAGCAAATTCGTTTAATTATTATGAGCGTAAATCCACAATAAATTAACATTTTTAATGAGCAATCAATAACATTAATTTGCCAACTAATGAAATGTTAAGCCAATGTTTAACCGAAAAAAAAAATCTCATGAATATTAATGCATTTTTAATTTGAATTAAAAAAAAAATATTTTAATGGAAATTAATGTTGTCAACAGAAATTAGAATTAAATAAATAGAATTTCTAATTAAATAAATGAATTTTGCAGGTAAAATTCTAATGACGTATAGCGATTTGTGGTGTTTAATGATAATTGAGAAGAGGTGTTAGAATTTTGGAATTTATTTATACTTTACACTTCTAATATTTTTCTATATAAAAAATAATAATGGATAGAAGACAGGACAGTAACAAAAGAACTTAATTTTTTCTCTAAAATTAAAGCAGATTTTATCTATAACGAATTTCCAGTGACAACGGCACGTAGAAAGTCTTAGTTTTTTTTTCAGGAAAAGGGAAAGTTCGACTGACATTCCTTACCAATAACAGCAAAGAAAATATTACTTACTTACAATCTTGATAAACCTTTTGAGTCGCTTTAAAAACCTCTTAAGTCGACCAATATCTACATCTCGCAGATTATCCAGGGATTTAATCGTCGCATTCGATATCGATTTTAATGTAAGATATTTCAAAAGCATTTGAGTAGCATACTTTAAGGATAATCTAAATAATATATAACATACAAGGTTCACTACATTGTAACTTATTTGTCAAAAGTTTTCATTTAAACTTAATGTTTTGACAAATATAGGGATATAATAAGATATCAAAATGTATTAAGCTTTTGGTCTGTCAAGCTTTTGGTCTGTCAAGCTTTTGGTCTGTCTGTCTGTCTGTCTGTCTGTCTGTCTGTCTGTCTGTCTGTCTATCTGTCTTTCTGTCTTTCTGTCTGTCTGTCTGTCTGTCTGTCTGTCTGTCTGTCTGTCTGTCTGTCTGTCTGTCTGTCTGTCTGTCTGTCTGTCTGTCTGCCTGTCTGTCTGTCTGTCTGTCTGTCTGTCTGTCTGTCTGTCTGTCTGTCTGTCTGTCTGTCTGTCTGTCTGTCTGTCTGTCTGTCTGTCTGTCTGTCTGTCTGTCTGTCTGTCTGTCTGTCTGTCTGTCTATCTGTGTGTCTGTCTGTCTATCTGTGTGTCTTTCTGTCTGTCTGTCTGTCTGTCTGTCTGTCTGTCTGTCTGTCTTTCTGTCTGTCTGTCTGTCTTTCTGTCAATTCCAGCAACTGTATAATATTTTGTCACCATCGTTCACCATTTGACCATAAAGAAAGGGGTTTTCTGTCCATTACATAAAAGCGCGGTAGCGCCTTAACGAAAAGAGCTAGAGGTGCAAAATTTTACAAAAGTATTTTCGATACCTTAAACAAATTGTGTAATGAAAATGGGCGAAATCGCATCGTATTTAGTTAGAGCTTCCATATAATCTTGCCCCGAGAATCACATTAATGCTGATAAATTGAATACAATCGTAATAGCTGTGACGACTAAATTTATAACAGAGAAGTTTGATGCAACTTTTTTTGTCAGTATATCAAATTTTGTAGAAATTGGTTTATATTTGACTATAGCTTTCATATAAGAACCACTCCCGGAATCCACCAAATTTTGTGCAAAGTAAATACCAGGGAAACCACTTACATACTTTTAAATGTTGGACTATAAAGCTATTGCCATCGAGTTTAGTCCCAAGATTTTACCAACAAAACCAACTAATGTTAGCAATTTTTTCAAATTTTGTTCAGATTTTGAATCAGCTGCACCTTCGTAGTTATGTGAGGTATATTTCTAAATGTAACACATTTTAAGGGTGGGTATATAAGATTCTGCTTTTTAATTACCCTTTCTAAAATATTTTATCTTTTTTTCACAAATCAAGCTTGTTTAAGTAACTAAATCATTTAGCGTCTGACGTTAGTCTTTAAACATTTTACGCTTAAAGCGCCAACAAAAGGCACAAAGACAGAAAAAATGTAAGTAGAAAATCTTAGAGTAGAAAAGGTAAAAAAACATACAATTTTCTACACGCAAATTTTACAAGATTATTTGTGTCTACAAACATATTTGTTTTCAAGGCTTTTCAAGGTAAGTACGCTACACTAAGCAGAAAATAGAGTTTGTATTAAGGAATATATGCATTGAATTATTTTGCTTTAAGTAAGTTTGTTAGTCGCCTTTAACCTTGAGATTTTCTTTTATTTCATTTACCAACATTTGCATATAATTTTTAAGCTTTAAGGCATAATAATACCAACAGCTCTAAGCGTTTTCGAAAAAGAAACTTAAACACTCTTAAAGCACATTTTACTAAGTGTAGGTACCAAGAACACTCACTGACAATTATGTACATGCTCCAGCTTATACTTGGTAACTCTTTAGATGCCTACATTTGCATACAGAACAGAACAGAAACCAACCCGACAAAGTTAAACATTAACTTAACAAAATATGGCAATTGAACACGTTTTTAAGGATTTACTAATAGGAACTGAAGATTTTCAATGTTAAGCAGTCACAAGCCCACAACCATTTTCTAGAAGAAAAGAAACCACATAAGCCTTACTATTACAAAATTTGAGAATGTTATTTGAAATATTCATATATTTAATATAGCAATGAATTTATTGTGGATTAAATAACAAAATAATATAAACAACAAAATAATATAAATTTGTTCGTTTATTGAAAGAAAAAATGTTGAAGATTTTTAAGATTAATAGATCTTTTATGATATGGAGTTTAGTTTGTTTTGGGATAAGTATTTGTTTTTACTATACCCTTCACCACCATAGGTGGAAAGGGTATTATAAGTTTGAGCTAATATATGTAACGCATAGAAATATTTGTGTTAGACCCACCTTTTACCATACCAATATGTTTAGAATTACTTTCTGAGTCGATTTAGCGATGTCAGTGTTAAAATTTTATACATAGTTACTAATTTAATGGCATTTAAAATGCTATGTTACATTAGTACAAAGCTATAGTAAAATATGTTCCGATTCCTATAAAATTTGATATACTGACCAATAGTTGAATACAACTTCTCAGTTCTAGATTTAGTCGTCATAGCTATTACATTTGTATTCAATTTATCAGCATTAATGTGATTCCCGGGACAGGGTTATATGGGAGCTCTAACTAAATGAAAACCGATTTCACCCATTTTCAGTAGACAACTTTTTAAAGATATCAAAAATAGTTTTGTAAAATTTTGCTCCTCGATTATCGATTAGCCTAGGCGAGGTTATACAGGAGCTATGGTCAAATGTGAACCGATTTCGGCTAACTTAAAAATCAAAATTTCTCCAGAATACTTTTGCCAAAATTCAAAGACCTACCACCTTTCGTTTAGGCCTTATGGTGCCGACAACAGACAGACAGACGGACACACTTGCTCACACTTGCATGAAACATCTTTATACTAAAATTTAACATCATGCCTATTATAATTTGTCATATATTTGCAAATAAGCGATTATCCTAGGCAAGGTTATACGGGAGCTTTGGTTAAATGTAAACGGATTTTGAAAAGTTTTAATACCAAATTTTTCACGAAATGAATAATGTTATTGTCAAATTTCAGTGACCTAAATAAATCATTTCGTTCAGGCCCTATCGTCCCGATAACATACAGACAGATAGACAGACACATAGACAGACAGACGGTCATAGCTCAGTCGTCTTAGTATTTTATAGGGATTCAGAATATAAATAGGTACATACATATTTCCTTTTTGGTTTTTGAGCCAATATTAAGGAAACTACAAACGGAATGACAATCTCAATCTCAATTTTTTTTTGCATTTAATCAAAATCGTAATATTTATAGTTTTCCTTCTTTCGAGGAACAAGTGTGATACAAAATATCGTATTTTTAATGACTAGAAACGTCTGAGTCGTATGATTGATAATAAATTTTAAGCGTAAGCAATATCAAGTATACGTATCAGTGTTAACAATATTTGTATATAAATAAAACCAAATTAAATGTAAAGCATACTTTAGGGATGAAATAAAGGGAAAAAATAAGATTAGAAATTACAAAGTATGTATTAAAAATTGTATTAAAAATTGTTTAAAAAAATTATTATTTGTAGTAAGTAAAGAAGTTGTTATATGAAAATAATTCTACTTTTTTCTTAAAAAACAGAAAATATAAACTTATTATTATTGAAATAAAAATTTTATTTTCAAAAATAAAAAAACTGAAGAAATAAAATTTTTATACTCCGACTTGCTTCTGAAGAAATCCAATAATGAGGTCGGATACATTTTTTTCTATAGCAAAATAGTCCTTACAGTAGGACGTCATATTTCTTCTTTAGAAATAAAGTACACAAGAACGGACTACTACTAGTACTACAAGAAATTTATAACATTGCTGAAACTTTTGTTTCAAAACTAGTAAATTTTTGAAAATTTGCCTTTGAAAAATTTCCTATAAAAATAGGAAATTTTTGAAAAATTTCCTATAAAAATAGAAAATTTTTGAAAAATTTCCTATAAAAATAGGAAATTTTTAAAAAATTTCCTATAAAAATAGGAAATTTTTGAAAAATTTCCTATAAAAATAGGAAATTTTTTAAAAATTTCCTATAAAAATAGGAAATTTTTTAAAAATTTCCTATAAAAATAGGAAATTTTTGAAAAATTTCCTATAAAAATAGGAAATTTTTGAAAAATTTCCTATAAAAATAGGAAATTTTTGTAAAATTTCCTATAAAAATAGGAAATTTTTGAAAAATTTCCTATAAAAATAGGAAATTTTTGAAAAATTTCCTATAAAAATAGGAAATTTTTGAAAAATTTCCTATAAAAATAGGAAATTTTTGAAAAATTTCCTATAAAAATAGGAAATTTTTGAAAAATTTCCTATAAAAATAGGAAATTTTTGAAAAATTTCCTATAAAAATAGGAAATTTTTGAAAAATTTCCTATAAAAATAGGAAATTTTTGAAAAATTTCCTATAAAAATAGGAAATTTTTGAAAAATTTCCTATAAAAATAGGAAATTTTTGAAAAATTTCCTATAAAAATAGGAAATTTTTGAAAAATTTCCTATAAAAATAGGAAATTTTTGAAAAATTTCCTATAAAAATAGGAAATTTTTGAAAAATTTCCTATAAAAATAGAAAATTTTTGAAAAATTTCCTATAAAAATAGGAAATTTTTGAAAAATTTCCTATAAAAATAGGAAATTTTTGAAAAATTTCCTATAAAAATAGGAAATTTTTGAAAAATTTCCTATAAAAATAGGAAATTTTTGAAAAATTTCCTATAAAAATAGGAAATTTTTGAAAAATTTCCTATAAAAATAGGAAATTTTTGAAAATTTTCCTATAAAAATAGGAAATTTTTGAAAAATTTCCTATAAAAATAGGAAATTTTTGAAAAATTTCCTATAAAAATAGGAAAGTTTTGAAAAATTTCCTATAAAAATAGGAAATTTTTGAAAAATTTCCTATAAAAATAGGAAATTTTTGAAAAATTTCCTATAAAAATAGGAAATTTTTGAAAAATTTCCTATAAAAATAGGAAATTTTTGAAAAATTTCCTATAAAAATAGGAAATTTTTTAAAAATTTCCTATAAAAATAGGAAAGTTTTGAAAAATTTCCTATAAAAATAGGAAATTTTTGAAAAATTTCCTATAAAAAAATAAGAAATTTTTGAAAAATTTCCTATAACAAAAATAGGAAATTATTGAAAAATTTCCTATTTTTACAGGAAATTTTTCAAAAATTTCCTATCAAAAATAGTAAATTTTTGAAAAATTTCTTATTGATAATCCTAAAATTATGCTACACAAATGTTTCTGAAATACATTTTGATCGATATCTAAAGTGGAGGCCGTACTATTTATAGATTTTTGATATAATATGCAAAAGTATGCACAAAATTCAAGTAAATAAAGCAAAGCAGAAAGTTTAAAAGCCTTTCAATTAAATGGTTTCGTAATATATCTAACATTATTGCTGCAGGTCTCAAAAGTGTTGGCAAACATTTATGAAAGTATTAAAAACTTAATTTTTACGCTGATTCAATTATATAACATTAAGTTAACTAAAATTCAAAATGAATAAATATATAATATTAAATATAAAATGAATACTTATTTAACAAAACGATGAATGACAATTGAGAAAAAAATCGGGAACCCAGAGAAACGTTGGTGAACTGAAAAATGAAATTAAATAATAAAAAGAAATAAATGAATGAATGACGGACTGACTGACTGAATAAGTGCATGAATGAATGTAAGGGAGTTGGTAGTGAAATGTGAATGTATATGAGTGAAGGAATGTATAAATAAAAGCGTGCGTGAATGTATGTACAACAAGTACAACTAAATATATTATACTACACATACATATATAAATACATATGCAAAAATATTTAACTTGAAAATAAAATGGATGTTAAGCCAAAAAAAATGAAAATGTACAACTTTAAACGAATGAAAAAAAAATTAAATAAAGAGGTTTAAGTGAATACCGACATCTACGTTTTCATTTCTATATACATATGTATATAAACATGTTATATTAACAATACATTGAACATAAGTGTATATGTTAACAGAAAACGTAGTGTTTATTTAACGGTATAGGTTAAATATGTTTGCATGTATTTGTGTGTGTGTATGTGTCAGTGCATGTGCTCCAAATGTAAACTACATTTTTTTAAACATAATAATAAAAACTTACGCAAAAATATACTGAAATTCATATAAATGCGATAAAAACGTGCAATGAAAACTAAAAAATTTAAATAAAATTATAAAATGAAGTTGTATTCAGAAAAAAAGATATTCGTGTATATAGAACCGGAGAAGAAATTCCAGCAACAAACAACATTTCTAGTATATTCACTGGTATATTATTTATGTTTAATACTACAAAGAAAAAATATTGAAAGGTAACTAGCTACAGCCAAAATAACGAAATTCTGTTATCACTCATTTTTTCATACCAAAATAGATTTTTTTCAATTTTTTTTTTTTTAATTTTAAAGTCGATTTTTTCGTTAACTATAATAGCTAGAGCCAAAATAACGAAATTCTGTGATCACTCTTTTTTTCATACCAAAATTGATGTTTTGAAATTTTTTTATAAAAAATTTTCTCGTTAACTAGGATAACTAGAGCCAAAATAACGCAATTCTGTGATCACTCATTTTTTCACATCAAAATAGATTTTTTTTCAAATTTTTTATAAAAAACTTTAAAGTCGATTTTCTCGTTAACTTTGATAGCTATAGCCAAAATAACGAAATTCTGTGATAAATCATTTTTTCATACCAAAATTGATTTTTTTCAAATTTTTTTATAAAAAACTTTAAAGTCGATTTTCTCATTAACTATGATAGCTAGAGCCAAAATAACGAAATTCAGTGATCACTCATTTTTTTATATCAAAATAGATTTTTTTCAAATTTTTTATAAAAAACTTTAAAGTCGATTTTCTCGTTAACTATTTTTTCATACCAAAATTGATTTTTTTCAAATTTTTTTTTAAAAACCTTAAAGTCGATTTTCTCGCCAAAATAACGAAATTCTGTGATCACTCATTTTTTCATACCAAAATTTATTTTTTTTTTTTTAATTTTTTAATAAAAAACTTTAAAGTCGATTTTCTCATTAACTATGATAGCTAGAGCCAAAATAACGAAATTCTGTGATCACTCATTTTTTCATACCTAAATTAATTTTTTTAAATTTTTTAATAAAAAACTTTAGAGTCGATTTTCTCATTAACTATGATAGCTAGAGCCAAAATAACGAAATTCTGTGATCACTCATTTTTTCATACCAAAATTAATTTTTTTTTTAATTTTTTAATAAAAAACTTTAAAGTCGATTTTCTGTGATCACTCATTTTTTCATACCAAAATCGATTTTTTTGAAATTTTTTTATAAAAAACTTTAAAATCGATTGTCTCGTTAACTGAGATAGCTACAGCCAAAATAACGAAATTCTGTGATCACTCATTTTTTCATACCCAAATTGATTTTTTTTACATTTTCTAATAAAAAACTTTAAAGTCGATTTTCTCGTTAACTATGAAAGATAGAGGCAAAATAACAAAATTCTGTGATCACTCATTTTTTCATACCAAAATTGATTTTTTTCAATTTTTTTTATAAAAAAGTTTAAAGTCGATTTTCTCGTTAACTATGAAAGCTAGAGCCAAAATAACGAAATTCTGTGATCACTAATTTTTTCATACCAAAATTGATTTTTTTCAAATTTTCTATAAAAAACTTTAAAGTCGATTTTCTCGTTAACTATTTTTTCATACCAAAATTGATTTTTTTCAAATTTTTTTATAAAAAACTTTAAAGCCGATTTTCTCGCCAAAATAACGAAATTCTATGATCACTCATTTTTTCATACCAAAATTGCTTTTTTTCAAATTTTTTATAAAAATCTTTGAAGTCGATTTTCTCGTTAACTATGATAGCTAGAGCCAAAATAACGAAATTCTGTGATCACTCATTTTTTCGTACCAAAATTGATTTTTTTTTCAATTTTTTTTTTTATAAAAACTTTAAAGTCGATTTTCTCGTTAACTTTGATAGCTATAGCCAAAATAACGAAATTCTGTGATAAATCATTTTTTCATACCAAAATTGATTTTTTTCAAATTTTTTTATAAAAAACTTTAAAGTCGATTTTCTCATTAACTATGATAGCTAGAGCCAAAATAACGAAATTCAGTGATCACTCATTTTTTTATATCAAAATAGATTTTTTTCAAATTTTTTATAAAAAACTTTAAAGTCGATTTTCTCGTTAACTATTTTTTCATACCAAAATTGATTTTTTTCAAATTTTTTTTTAAAAACCTTAAAGTCGATTTTCTCGCCAAAATAACGAAATTCTGTGATCACTCATTTTTTCATACCAAAATTTATTTTTTTTTTTAAATTTTTTAATAAAAAACTTTAAAGTCGATTTTCTCATTAACTATGATAGCTAGAGCCAAAATAACGAAATTCTGTGATCACTCATTTTTTCATACCTAAATTAATTTTTTTAAATTTTTTAATAAAAAACTTTAGAGTCGATTTTCTCATTAACTATGATAGCTAGAGCCAAAATAACGAAATTCTGTGATCACTCATTTTTTCATACCAAAATTAATTTTTTTTTTAATTTTTTAATAAAAAACTTTAAAGTCGATTTTCTGTGATCACTCATTTTTTCATACCAAAATCGATTTTTTTGAAATTTTTTTATAAAAAACTTTAAAATCGATTGTCTCGTTAACTGAGATAGCTACAGCCAAAATAACGAAATTCTGTGATCACTCATTTTTTCATACCCAAATTGATTTTTTTTACATTTTCTAATAAAAAACTTTAAAGTCGATTTTCTCGTTAACTATGAAAGATAGAGGCAAAATAACAAAATTCTGTGATCACTCATTTTTTCATACCAAAATTGATTTTTTTCAATTTTTTTTATAAAAAAGTTTAAAGTCGATTTTCTCGTTAACTATGAAAGCTAGAGCCAAAATAACGAAATTCTGTGATCACTAATTTTTTCATACCAAAATTGATTTTTTTCAAATTTTCTATAAAAAACTTTAAAGTCGATTTTCTCGTTAACTATTTTTTCATACCAAAATTGATTTTTTTCAAATTTTTTTATAAAAAACTTTAAAGCCGATTTTCTCGCCAAAATAACGAAATTCTATGATCACTCATTTTTTCATACCAAAATTGCTTTTTTTCAAATTTTTTATAAAAATCTTTGAAGTCGATTTTCTCGTTAACTATGATAGCTAGAGCCAAAATAACGAAATTCTGTGATCACTCATTTTTTCGTACCAAAATTGATTTTTTTTCAATTTTTTTTTTTATAAAAACTTTAAAGTCGATTTTCTCGTTAACTATGATAGCTAGAGCCAAAATAACGAAATTCTGTGATCACTCATTTTTTCATACCAAAATCGATTTTTTTGAAATTTTTTTATAAAAAACTTTAAAATCGATTGTCTCGTTAACTGAGATAGCTACAGCCAAAATAACGAAATTCTGTGATCACTCATTTTTTCATACCCAAATTGATTTTTTTTACATTTTCTAATAAAAAACTTTAAAGTCGATTTTCTCGTTAACTATGAAAGATAGAGGCAAAATAACAAAATTCTGTGATCACTCATTTTTTCATACCAAAATTGATTTTTTTCAATTTTTTTTATAAAAAAGTTTAAAGTCGATTTTCTCGTTAACTATGAAAGCTAGAGCCAAAATAACGAAATTCTGTGATCACTAATTTTTTCATACCAAAATTGATTTTTTTCAAATTTTCTATAAAAAACTTTAAAGTCGATTTTCTCGTTAACTATTTTTTCATACCAAAATTGATTTTTTTCAAATTTTTTTATAAAAAACTTTAAAGCCGATTTTCTCGCCAAAATAACGAAATTCTATGATCACTCATTTTTTCATACCAAAATTGATTTTTTTCAAATTTTTTATAAAAATCTTTGAAGTCGATTTTCTCGTTAACTATGATAGCTAAAGCCAAAATAACGAAATTCTGTGATCTCTAATTTTTTTCATACCAAAATTGTTTTTTTTTCAGATTTTTTTATAAAAAACTTTAAAGTCGATTTTCTCGTTAACTATGATAGCTAGAGCCAAAATAACGAAATTCTCTGATCACTCATTTTTGCATACCAAAATAGATTTTTTCAAATTATTTTATAAAAAACTTTAAAGTCGATTTTCCCATTAACTATGATAGCTAGAGCCAAAATAACGAAATTCTGTGATCACTCATTTTTTCATTCCAAAATTGTTTTTTTTTTTTTATTTTTTTTATAAAAAACTTCAAAGTCGATTTTCTCTACATGGCCACCTTATTCGCTAACTTGTTCAGTTTAAGGAGTCACATATTTAACATTTTATCCATTTAGCATGTATAAATGTAAATAAATTTAAATACACACCCACTCACATAGACTGAAACACATACACACACAAATCAAGTTCTATGACAACGCTGTACAAGTAGTCATCATCTCCGTTATCATACGTGTATGAATACTTTAGTAAGTCAATGAAATAAATTGTACAAAAGAAAGAAAAATTTACTGAACAATTTTATTCGCATAAAAATAATAACATTTTGCAATACTACAGAATAACTGAAATTAAATAAAATATATAATATAATAAAAATTTGTGTACGCTTAATGCTCGACAACGAAAAAAAACAGACACACACAGACATTTTCTGATGTTAGTATTTTTAAAAAGGATACAATATTTCACATACAAATCACACATACATACATATCTATAAATTGTTCACAGTTATAGGAGATAATAATATTTATAGCAAATATCGAAATTAAGTTGTTATTCAATTTAATACCAATTAAGATTTCGATATATATTTTTTTCCAAGTTTTTATCATAACCTCTTTAAATATCAAAATTTGTATCATGGAATAAATAAACAATTTATAGATTTAAATTAATTAAAAGCAAATGAATGTGCAAAAAGTCAAAGGTTAAAAGCATTATTTTTTTCCTTCCCTTTTAAAGGAAATAATTAAACTGAGTTTTTTTTTAATTTATTTAAACTTTTTTCGATTTATTTTAAATGACTTAAATTTTCTTATTTAGTTTTTTGTTTAGTTTACAAAGCAACAAAAAAAAGAGGTCATACTCCTCTATCCATTTGTTAAATCCTCCCTCGAAACAAAAAATTCAATCATTTATTTAAAACTTCTTGTTGGCTTTATTCGGTTCTTTGCTGCTGTTTTTTTATTTCGTATCCTGCCTGCATTCAAATATACTTATATATATAGCGAGAGAGTTTAGTCTACCAATTTTTCACTTCATGCGCCAATTAATTTTGAATGCAAAGCGTTATATTAGGATAAGATAGGAAATTCTGAGAATATAAGTTACTTAGTGGTATAAAATCATATAGTCAAAATATTCAAAAACTTTGCTTAAGATTATAGACTGATCAAATCTACAGTTTACGATTTAATTAATTTAGAGTCATTTTCAATGGCGCCCCCTAGCGGAAATTGGTCATACCAAACAAGAAACCTTCGCCGGATCATGCTCAACAACTTTGCTAATGATCATAGCCTGATCAAATGCACAGTTTACGATTTAATTAATTTTAAGTAAATTTCAATGGCACCATGTGGCGGAAAATGGTCATACCAGTCAAGAAACCTTTAACGGCTCATGTGCAACCACTTTGCCTAATATAATAACAAGATCAAATGCACAGTTTACGATTTAATTCATTTTGAGTCATTTTCAATGGCGCCACCTGGTGGATATTCGTCAAACTAACCAAGAAACCTTCGGCGGCTCATGCTCAACAACTTTGCTTAATATTAAAGCCTGATCAAATGCACAGTTTACGGTTTAATTAATTTTGTGTCATTTCAATGGCGCCATCTGGTGTATATTCGTCAAACCTACCAAGAAACCTTCGCCGGCTCATGCGCAACAATTTTGCTACAAATAATAGCATGATCAAATGCACCGTTTACGATTTAATTCATTTTGAGTAATTTTCAAAGGCGCCACCTGGCGGAAATTAGTCATACCAATCAATAAACCTTCGCGGCTGATACGCAACAACTTTGCTAAATATTATAGCCCGATCAAATGTACAGTTTACGATTTAATTCATTTTGAGAAATTTTTAGTGGCGCCACCTGGCGGAAATAGGTCAAACCAACCAAGAAACCATCGCCGGTTCATGTGCAACAACTTTGCTTAATATTATAGCTTGATCAAATGCATTGTTTAAGATTTAATTCATTTTGAGTAATTTTCAGTGGCGCCACCTGTTGATAATTTGTCTCACCAATAAAGAAATCTTTGCCTGCTCATGTGCAATAACCTTGCTAAAGATTATAGCCTGATCAAATGCACAGTTTACGATTTAATTAACTTTGAGTAATTTTCAATGTCGGAAATTGGTCATGCCAACCATTTAACCTTTGTCTGCTCATCGGTAACAACTTTTCTAAATATAATAGCATGATCAAATGCACAGTTTACGATTTTATTCATTTTGAGTCATTGGTCGGAAATTGGTCATACCAACCAAGAAACCTTCCCCGGCTCATGCGCAACAACTTTGCTAAATATAATAGCAAGATCAGATGCACAGATTACGACTTAATTCATTTTGAGTAATTTTCAGTGGCGCCACCTGCCGGAAATTTGTCTTACCATCTTAAAAAACTTTGTCGACTCATGCGCTACTTTTCTGAACCAATTGAATTCGATATATTTTATAAAAAAGCTGTTAATAGATTGTTCCTATTTCTATTACTTCATGCTTTGTTATCATTTTATCCCTTTTTTACCCATTTTGGCCCCCAAAATCAAAAAAGTATCAAGAACATGTTCAATATTTTTTTCACATCTATTGATTGTAGTACAAAGTTCCTTTCTATATTCTTTGGTTCAAAAGATAAGAGTGGGTTAAAAAATGTACCATTGTTGCATTGTTTCAAAAAAGTGCCAAGTATACGCCTCCGTTGCGGTAATGTTTCCAAAAGTCCCTTCTTACACGATCTATACGTTCAAATATAATCAAAATCGTTAGAGCCGTTTTCGAAGTAGCCATTCTATATACATATATATATAAAGGGTTTTTCAATAAGAGCGCTACAAAAGTTTTTTTTTAATAAAACAAAAACGGTTTTGGATATCAATGAAATTCTGTATTCCTGTAAAAGTACGGTTAATGCTATTATGTATGGAACTCAATTTCTTTTGTATGGCCACCACTGGCAAGCTTGCAGACTTTCAGAAGCTGAACCCAATCTTCGGCGGGATTCAAGCTTAAATTGGCCGATACTGCTGCAATTTCACCTGCGATATTCGTACGAAGTTCATCAATCGTCGCTGGCTTGTTGGCATAGATTAGGGTTTGCAAAAAACCGTGAAAATGAGAAACAGCGGTTTTGGTTTTAAAACACCCAAAACCGGCAGGTTTCGGTTCGGTTTTTTAAATAAAACTATTTCAGTTTAAATTTGTAGGAAAATTTAGATAACTTCATTAAAACATATTATAATTTAATACTAAAATTCAGGAAAATAATTCAGGTTTTTTAAATATGAGGGTTTTCTTAAATAAGTCTAGTTTCTTTTGGAGAAACTGCAGAGCCCCTTTAGCGTGAATAATATTTGCATCCGAGCGACAAATTGCTTCAAGCAACGATTTTAAAGAATTTACAATTTCAAAGTCGATAGAATGAAGCAAATCTAAGGTCGGCAGCATTTCTAAACTCTCATGCTACTTACTTTGTTTTAGAAGCAGATATCTGAGAGTAAACTTAATTCACGATTATGATGCTTTTTAACGCTTGTTTGTAAAATATTATAACGAACTGACGAATTTTTGAAATACCGAACAGTTTTTCTTACAGCCTCTAGGTTCAAATGTATATGGGCAATCGGTTTTAAATGAGTCAAAGTTTCATCGTCGGCGTCTTCAAAATTGATTTTCAGATACAAATTTGATATTGGCTGCTGCTCCATCTATAGTACATGCTACGATGTTTGTATCAAGTGAAATATTAAACTCCATTAGCCTTTGTCTAATAGTTTCTTGCGTTTACTTGAAATAAAACGTTCCTAAAATACGGCCCAGGTCATAAAATTTACCATGAGAATCGTAAATATTTACGTTCATATACCGTCATCCCTTTACACCTGTCCATTCGTCCATTGTAAACACCTTTTGTTTATTTCATTCTTCTGCTTCATTAAATAGACAAATTACGTGCAAATTTATGATAAGCTAATGTTATTTCTAAATAATCCCAACAAAAAATTATGAAAAATAAATAGCTAAAACCACGGTTTTTTCTACGGTTTTCGGTTTCGGTTTTGAGGCATAAAAACCGAGGTTTCGGTTAAAACCGAACTGCAAACCCTAGCATAGACCATAGACTTGACGTAGCCCCACAGAATTAGTCTAACGGCGTCAAATGGCATGACCGAGGCGGCCAATCGACTGAACCATTTCGTAAAATAGCACGTTCTCCGAACTTGGTTTTTAATAAATTGATTGTGACATTCGCAGAATCAGAATTAATATCAGTATTAGTATCTTTATAAGTATCAATATTAGTATCAGTATTAGAGCCGCCGTGGTATAGCAGGTTAGACATCCGCCTAGCATACCGAGGTCTCAAGTTCAATCCCAGGCCAGAGCAACTTGAAAAAAATAAATTTTCAAAAACCAAGCGGCGGTTCACCTCTTAACTCAGGTAGCCACTGGTTATTGAGTATTAGGCTTTGTAAAACTTCTCTAACTAATTCATTAGCCGTTCGGAATCGGCGTTAAAACGTAGGTCCCTTTCAATGAGTCAAAAAATAGAAAAGGATGCAGCTCATTGTCTGAGAGAAGTACTCCTTGTTCCAATTGGAATGTTGTTATATATATTAGAATGTTTATTAGTATCAGTTACATATAGTAACAGTATCAGTATAAGTTTCAATATAACAATCTGTGTTAGAATTTGTATTAATAACTATATTAATATCAGTTTTAGTACCAATAATAGTATGAATTAGTTTTAGTACCAATAATAGTATCAGCTTAAGTATCGATATAATTATCAGAATAATTATCAATATTAGTATCAGTATTAATACTCAAATCAGTAGCATATCATAAGTATCAGTATTAGAACCAATACTAATATCAGTATTAACATCAGTATTAGTATAAGTACTAATATAATAATTAATATCAGTATTCGTTAAAGTATAAGTAATAATTTCATAATTGGGATATCATGCTTAACCGTTTACTGGACTTTACCCTAATGTGCATACACACACACACACAGGCACCCACTCACATTTACTTAAACATCTACTTCATTCATTCATATATCGACATCGTTACCAAAAGCACTAAAAACAACGTAAACCCAACACTGAAACAAAAAAGGACCAAACTTTATTATGCAGTTTGTTTATTACTGTATGAGTGAGTGTGTTTGTGTGTATTCAGAAAATGTTTTGTGTTTTTTTGCTTTTATTTCTCTGTTAATTTTTATTAACATTTAATTTTTTTTTTTTTTGCTGCTGCAGTTCATCCTCCGCTCATGAATTTTTTATCACAACTCAAGTATATTTGCATGTTGCTAAAAACAACATTTAAGAGGAAAACAAAAACAAAATCGGCAACAAAAATGTTGCAATCTAGAAAATATAGTAGAAGCAGATCCATAAAAATAAATAAATAAAATTTAAAATAAAATAAAACAAAACCAAATAAAACATAACAAAAAAACTAACAAATTTGTTGACATTTAACAAGTTTTCAGTTTCTGTTTATAAAATGAAATAAATTTTTTGTATTTTTATTTTTTATTGAAATTTTTGCATATCTTGTATTTGTTGATTCAATATTCGTTGCCTAAGTAAATTATCTGAAAGGAAATGAAAATTTATTTTAAAAAACTTTTTAATATTATATTTAATTTTAACGGAAAAAGAACTACATAGATAAACTTTAAATGTTTTAATCGATTTAAGAAAAATAAGAATATTTTTAACTTATAATTAGGTTAAATTTTTATGGGTTTTTGATTGAATCTTTTATTAGAAATAAAATTGTTTAATTAAAAAGTCATTAATATCTTCAAAACATAGCGAATATTAGAGTAAGTCTCAGTATAAGTATCAATATTAGTATTAGTATTAGAATCGCTTATCGTTCTTATTGGTGAACTCGCGGCTCATGTTAGCTAATTACATTACATGGGTGTTAACGTAGTTACCTGTGTGATACCACGAGGAGGTCAGTGTCCACAGTTAAGATTAAGGATAACCAACATAAGTCTGGACTTACTAAGTTAAGACCAATCAGAACCGTTGCTTGGTATCCAACATCCCCTACAGCAAACATTAGTGCTAATATCAGTATTTATGCAAATATCATCATTATTATTATAAGTTTAAATATGAGTATTTTATTTTATTTTTTGTCTGAATTTGAATTTAATAGTTCTTTAATTATTCCACTGTTTTAAGTCTTATATTTATATTATTTTTTTAATAGTTCTATAGGAAATAAAACCTTTTAATTACTATTTCCTTTTTATTTAGCAAAATAAAAATGTATAAATTAACTGAAATCTGATTTAAGTTATTTGACTTTAAATAAAACTAGAGTGAACAAAAAAACATTGATTCCATCATCCATCATATTCATTCATTAATATAATAAACATTTTACCTTTTAGATGGAAAATAAATTAAAAATGAAAAAAAAAATAATAGCATAAAAATATATATTTTTTTATTCAAGTTAAATTTTCTAGCTAAAGAATAAGCAATAGGTTTATAAAAAAATACAGTGAGTTAAAAAAGTGACTATATGATCATTAAGTGAATCAGATAAGTAATATTAAATTAAATTTGGTAAACTTTCAAACATTTTGTTTGGCATAAGAATGCCTTGAACTTTTCATTAGCTTCGAAAATCTAAAATGCCTTTGTAGTTTTCCACTTCACTGTAATTTACTCTACACTTTAGTAAATGTTAAAAGCTTTATGAATTTTTGTTTTAAGCTAAATCTAATAAATGCATCAGTGCTTTAGCATTTTTTAGTCCTTTTATTTTTCATATTTCTGTGCCATTTTTTTTCACTAGTGAACAAATTTTACTATAAATAATACAAGAAAAAACAGAAATTTTAGGTTTTCATTCAACAAATATAAAATCAAAATAGAAAAAGGCTGTGTTACATCAATAGGGGGAAACAGAAACTGAAACTTCTGCAGGACTCGTAACGAGCTGGATCAGACAATAGAATATAACTAAAGGATAGTTACTGAACCACCTAGACCTTTTTAAGCTGTAGATCGAATTAAGATTTGAACTGTAACTGGCACCACCCTAATAGGCTGTCATACATTTACTATCGACAAGTTAGCTTTAAAAAATATATAACAATTTCACAATGAAGAATCATTGCACCGTATGACATTTTGTTTACACAAACTAAAAATTTTGCAAAAAAAATGATTAAGGTAGAATTACACTAAACCGAGCATGTGATATTAGAGTAATATGTGCACAGTAATATGAATAATACTCAGAATAGAAGAGCCGTTAAAAAAATTACCAAAATATGATTCATTTTCAATAGAAGGTAGTATATTTAATTGTTTGTCTTAATACCAGTACAAAGGCGAGAAACAATACCAGTACCAATATCAACACTAATAAAAATACAAATACTAGTACCAATACCAGTATCAATACCAGTATCAATACCAGTGCTAATACCAATATTATCGCCAATGTCAGTAATAATGCAAGTATCAGTATCAATACCAGTACGATTATCATTACCAATAACAGTACCAATACCAACAAGAATACCAGCACAAATACAAACATCACCACCAATAAGTAATAATACAAGTACCAATACTGGTACCAATGCCAGTACCACTACAAGTACCAATACCAGTACCAATACCAGCACCAGTACCAATACCAATACCAATACCAGTACCAGTACCAGTACCAGTACTAGTACTAGTACCAATACCAGTACCAATACCAGTACCAATACCAGTACCAATACCAATACCAGTACCAATACCAGTATCAATACCAGTACCAGTACCAATACCAGTACCAATACCAGTACCAATACCAGTACCAATACCAGTACCAATACCAGTACCAATACCAGTACCAATACCAGTACCAATACCAGTACCAATACCAGTACCAATACCAGTACCAATACCAGTACCAATACCAGTACCAATACCAGAACCAATACCAGTACCAGTACCAATACCAGTACCAATACCAGTACCAATACCAGTACCAATACCAGTACCAATACCAGTTCCAATACCAGTACCAATACCAGTACCAATACCAGTACCAATACCAGTACCAGTACCAATACCAGTACCAATACCAGTACCAGTACCAATACCAGTACCAATACCAGTACCAGTACCAATACCAATACCAATACCAGTACCAATACCAGTACCAATACCAGTACCAATACCAGTACCAATACCAGTACCAATACCAGTACCAATACCAGTACCAATAGCAGTACCAATAGCAGTACCAATACCAGTACCAATACCAGTACCAATACCAGTACCAATACCAGTAACAATACCAGTACCAATACCAGTACCAAAACCAGTACCAATACCAGTACCAATACCAGCACCAATACCAGTTCCAATACCAGTAACAATACCAGTACCAATACCAGTACCAATACCAGTAACAATACCAGTACCAATACCAGTTCCAAAACCAGTACCAATACCAGACCAATACCAGTACCAATACCAGCACCAATACCAGTTCCAATACCAGTAACAATACCAGTACCAATACCAATACCAGCACCAATACCAATACCAGTAACAATACCAGTACCAATACCAGTACTAATATCAGTACCAATATCAGTAGCAATAACAACACCAATATCAGCAGCAATACCAGTACACATACCAATACCAGTACAAGTAGCATTACTTGTACTTGTTCTATACCAATACCAGCGCAAGTACCAATTGCAGTAACAATACCAGTAAAAATGCCAGAACCAATGTTAGTATTAATACCATTAATGCTAATACTATACCAGTACTAATGCCAATACCAGTACAAGTAACAATAACAGTAGCAATACCAGCATCAATACCGGTATCAATACCAATACCAATGCCAATACCAGTACCCATACCAGTACCAGTGAAAATTCAAGCGTCAGTATAAAAACTAGTAAAATTATCATTACCAATGCCAGAAGCAATACCAACACGAATAACAGTACAAGTACCAACACCAGGGCCTATACCAATAGCAGAACCAATAATACAAGTACCAATACCAGTACCAATACCGACACCAGTAGCAACATCAGAACCAAAACCATTACCAATACCAGCACCAATACAAGTACCAATACCAATAATATTAGCACCAATACCAGTATCAATGCCAGTAACAGTACCAATAAAAGTACCAATAACAGTACCAATACCAGTACCAATTACAGTACCAATACCAGTACCAATACCAGTACTAGTACCAATACCAATACCAGTACCAATACCAGTAGCAATACCAATACCAGTACCAGTACTAGTACCAATACCAGTACCAATACCAGTACCAATACCAGTACCAATACCAATACCAGTACCAATACCAGCACCAATACCAGTACCAATACCAGTACCAATACCAGTACCAATACCAGTACCAATACCAATAAAAAATCTTTAAAATAAACTAACACCAGTTACAATACCATTACCAATACCAGTTCCAACATCAGTACCAATACCAGTATCAATACCAGTACCAATGCTAGTACCAATACCAGTACCAATGCTAGTACCAATACCAGTACCAATACCAGAACTAATACCAGTGAAAATACAAGCATCAGTATAAATGCTAGTAAAATTATCATTACCAATGCCAGAACCAATACCAGTAAAAAAAACTTTTAAATAAATTAAATCAGTACCAGCAACAATACCAATGCAATACCAGTACCAATACCAGTACCAATACTAGTACCAATACCAGTACCAATACTAGTATTAATACCTGTATCAGTACCAACACCAGTAGCAATACTTAATTTTTAATCGGAAATTTCATTAAATAGATAAGTGAACATGCAAAATTGATCTATTTAGACCTTACTTTTTTTTACTTGGCTGATATTTACTTTCTACAAAATGGAGCCACACATCTGGCGAAATAATGGCTAAATTAAGAGGTTAGTTCGATAAATATTTCACGCTTGTAACTGCCTAAAGCATTCATTTTAACATTTTTATGACAAAAAAGTATGCAAACATAAAATTAAGAATTTTAGGATTTTAGGATTTTAATGTAAAATCGCTGTGAAATACAAGTGCTCATTGATTTAATGTTGGATTAGTTGAACTTAGCGTGAAGCTGCCTTAACGGCCAACTTAACGTCTGACTTTAGAACAGTTATTGAACAACTTAAGACGTTCCATATGATTTAGACACAAACAATCAAAACAAAATATTTGCCGCTTAAACACTCTGCTAATTTGTAGGCGGAGTTATCCTTTTTGCACGGGTATTTCGGCGTTCATATCTCTATTTATAAAATTTATTTAAAATTTCACTTTTTTATTTTCCACTTGTATTTTTATTTTTTTGACTTGTTTGATTTGTTTATATTAAACAGCTGATATTATGGTGGTGTCAACAATGAGATATGAGAACGAGTTACAGCGATTTTGTTTTTTTTTTTTAATAGCGGCTTTTTCGAATTTTGTATTTATTTAAAAACAACATTTATACAACAATTTTGAGCTCTGCCACATAGACATCTTTTTTATATTGAAGTCTCTATATAGGGTGGGGCATTTAAGATAGGTGATTTAAAAGTGAAAAATTTCAGATTCTATAAAACAAAGACTTTAAAATTTCGCCAAATATCTTTTTTATTTGAAAGTAAAACTTTATTAGTTAGTAGAATATTAATAAAAAGTAGAATAATTATTTATTCATATTTATGACACGGCGGGTCATTTCGAATGTTTGTGGTGGTATTTCAGCAATGAAATCACAAATTTCGGCCTTTAAATGCTTAATTGTCTCAGGTTTGTCGGGATAACTCTTCTTTTTAACAGCAAATAGATCAACAGTGTCAAATCACAGTTTGTTGCAGGATTATTGGCATAACCATTTCGGCTATCAGACGTTCGATTCATTACAGAACATAAAATTACCTTTTTTTGTTAAAAAAATTTATGAAATTGTATTAAAAAACAGATAATTTATGGAATATATTGAATGAAAAATTAACTACAAACTTTGTTAGTGCAAATTCTGCTATGATTTCAGTATAATTACACACTGATACATTTTAAGGAAAAATAAATACACTTTTAAGGAAACCTATATCAAACGATAGGCCTTATTGAGTGTATCTCAGTTTGTCATTTTTAGAAATTTCGATATATCCACAAAATCGAAAGTTATCGATAAAAAAAACGATTTTTTTGGTCTTCTCGAACAAAAATAGGCCTAGCTAAGTCATTTGTTTATCGATTTGAAATTTTAACACGGTTTGAGACAGACAAGACATCAGGCTTTCTTCTTGTTAAAAAAGATTTTTTTTTTTCATCAAATTATCACAAAAATATTTTCAAACAAATTTAAATTTTTATTTTTTTTTTCGATTTTTTCACATTGGGACGCCGTTTTCTGCAGTATTTTGTTAGGAATGCCAAACTTTTTATATTTACTTGAAAAGTGAATTAAATATTTTGTGAACCTAGATTATTTAAATTAAAATTAACAGCGAATTAAAAAAAATATTAGTTTTTTTTTGTAAAAGGGCCAATTTAATTAACGTACTATATACGTGTAAGTACTTATATTTATACGCATTTACGAATGAGTTTTTCCAGAAAATCTTGGAAAACTCAGTGATGAGCAAGGCGAAAGATTCCACCAAGAAATTTTAACTATTGAAAAACGCTACCAGGGGAAAAGCCCAATAAAAATGCTAGCAAATTACTGCTGGTCACTCAAACGTGAAATGAGTGACAGTGTATATAGCCGTAAAAGACAAAAGAAGCATTTTTAGTTGACTTCTTAAGTCACTTTTTTCGAATTTCAAGGAGTGCCGGCCAGAAAAAATGTGCAATTTTTCGGTTTTTGCAAATTTTGACCTATAAGCTTAACTTTTTGACAAAATCTGAATGTTAATTTGTAATTTAGACCCAATTTGCTTTCCGTCAACATATATCATAAAATCAAATAGATGTCTTCAAGGACCCAAAACTTCTATGAAAATTTCCGATAACTAAAAAATCCTTAGCCGATTTATACGCTACTTACGTAGATAGAAAGCTAATTGAGTCTACATTATGAATTAATATTTACACTTTGTTAAAATGTTTACTAAAAAGGATAAATTTTGCAAGAACTAAAAAATTGGCCATATTTTTTCTGAAAAACTCCATTTTCAACTTCATGGCCTCAGCGCCACGTGATAACGTAGTCCGATTTGGCTTAAATTTTGTTATTTGAAGTTTCTCACCGAATGCCATAATAATCGAAAAAAGTTGAAAAAACACTCTAACGTAGTATTGTATAGAAAATTTTCTAATAATACTGAATTCACCTTTTTTACTAAAATTGTTATATCTCTGTTAATATGTTTCCGATTTTAATTAAAGTACTCTTGCTTTACAAAATGGTAATCATGATTTTTTTAAGTCAAAATATATTAGGTCTTCTGATAAATTTTACGAAAAAAAAAGCTTCCGAAGTTGAAAAAATCGAAAAAAAAATAAAATTTTAACTTCAGCGGAAAATATTTTTATGATTAATTGGTCATATTAAAAAAAGGTCTTTACGAAGTAAAAGCCTATTTTGTTTTCTGTCGAAACACATTTTAAAATTTAAAATCGATGTAAAAATGACTCAGTTAAGCGTTCTTTTGTCCGCTAAGTCCAAAAAAATTGTTTTTTATCGATAACTTTCGATTTTGAGGGTATATAGAAAATTTTAAAAATGGTAAAATGATTTTCTAACTGAGTTCTACTTGTTGAGCTTGGTTTCGTACAGTGTGTATTTTCACTGTTTCAGAGTGTTATAGAACTACAAGTATTTTGCGTCTTTACAATATATTTTTTCATTTAAGCGTCTTTCCATATCAACATATTTACAACACTCTTGATTAATGTCGCTTAAGAACTTAAGGATTTTTCTATTTTCAACAGATTCAGGTAAAGTGACAGCAGACTTCACTAACTGTTTTACACACAATAGAAACGATCAGCTGTGACGTTCCGTTAAGGCGGCCTCACGCTAAGTTCAACTAATCCATGCTTTACTTTTCTCCAAGTTGGCGACTAATGTGAGCTAGAGTTGGCAATATTGTTGCGAATTTAAGGCGACAGTCATTTGGCGGCTAAAAAGAAGCAAAAGAGAAGAACAAAAAACTGCAAGCGCAGCAACGAATGGAGTTCTATTAAAAGCTTTCCGAGTTTATAATTCCAATCCTGTTAGAGGTCTCATCGTCAACGATTATAAGAAATTCAGTTCGCGGCAAACATAAAGGGAAACAAAGAAAAAGAAGAATTCATCAAAAAGCAGGCAAACGATCAACAAAAAAAACGACAGATATAGTAATTTAAGAAATGTGAACAAGAAATAGGCAAAGCGAAAGTGGCAAAGAATATATAAACAAACTTAACCCAGCAAACATTTTAAAAAGCAACTAAAACAGAGCAATATATTTTCTGTTTTATTAATATCAGTATACAAATAAGTTGTGTTGTAGCAGTTTATGACTGAAATCATCCCTCGTTCGACAATCACATCCAGACTTTGCACACATGTTGCATATTTAAATATTTACAAATGGAAAATTTCAAAAATAAAATCCCTAATCAGTTTTTGGAAAAAACACTTATAATTTTAGGTAGAGTTTAAACCATCTTGTTATCTCCTGTAAAGAACAAATACAAAATTTTAGTACCTATTAGATCATAATGTGTGTTAGTTAGTCTCTATACAATTTAGTTAGGATATGGAAGTAGGTAGAAAACTAAAATTTTGAGAAAGGAGATACTTTTGTGTCAAAATGTATTCAGTTGATCAGAGAACCTTAAAGTGATGAGTGCTAAAAGAATAAGAAAAATAAAATGTTTGAAGTGAAAAGACTAAACGTTAAAAATAAACCAAAACGTTAAAAATAAATATTGAATAATATGAGATCACGAAAATTTGTTAAAAATGTAATCTATAAAAATTAGCAAACATTTCAAAATATATAATTTGTTTGTAAATTCGAAGATCATAAAAATGTGATATAAAAGAATTTGAAGATATATAATTTGTTTATAAATTGCAAGATTTTGAAAAAAAAAATGAATTTTAATGCAAATATTAAAAATTGAAACCTAGAAAAATTACAAAATACTTTAAAGCAGTTAAGTTTTTGAGCTTTTATTAACATTTGACAATAATTTTACAACTCAAAACTTTTAAGTGTTGAACATTTTATTAAAAATACACCAAAACTTTAGCGAAAATTGTTGAATAGTGAGATATCAATAAAAATCTGTTAAAAATGTGCTGTATATATAAAAATTAGCAAACATTTGAAAATATATAAACTTGTTTATAAATTCTAAGATTAAACATCATTAATTTTTGACAAAATAAGAATTTTGATTTAAATATTATATTCAAAACTAAATACCAAAAATCACAAAAAACTTCAAAACAGTAAAATCTTACTACTACTACTAATTCTAATATATATAAAAAAAAATAAAACTTAAAGTTTGAAGTGTTGAAAAAAAAAACTAAAACCCTTAGAAATATTTGTTGATCTCGAACCGGAAAAACTAATCGTAGAAATATGAAAATATTTAAAAACTTAAATGATTCAGCGAATTTTTAAAATGAATTAAAAATACCCAAAGAGCAAATACTGGATTTCAAAACAACAAAATGTAAGTATGCAACCATAAATTTTTAAATTAACATCAGGGCTGCCAAAAGCTATCATGAAAAATTAGCACATTTAAAAAAAATCGGAGTTATTGGCAGTAAATTTTCAGAAATCGACAAAAAAAATCAGAATTGTCCAAAAATATATAACAAATATAGCCGAATATTAAAAAAATGTATATTTAAAATGTTTTTATAGCCCAAACTTTTATGGAAAATTTTTTGTATAAAACAAATTTCATGTTGAAAATTTTTCTAAAAGAAACAAAACATATTGAAAATTTCTCTATACAAAAAATTTTGTATAAAATTTCTCCTATATTGAAAATCTTATATTAAATATTTTTCTATACTAAAAATGTCTAAGGAAAATTTTTCTATAAAAAAAATTATATGGAAAATTTTGGCTTAAGTGGATTTCAGATGAACTGCACCAATCCTAAAATTTTGTATAGCCCATTAGGAACTTTTAATTTTAAGAGTTATAAAATTGTTTGGTTGAAAATTTTTGATTTGGGAGATATAGTGGGAGTATAGTAAAAGTTCCGAAATACAAATCGATATATCTTTATTTTTTTCACATTTTATACTACTATTCTCAAAATTAAAAATTTTCTATGGGCCATAAAAATGATTAAAATCGGTGCAGTTCAGTTAAACTAGACTTTGGAACTGAAAGATAAAAAAAATCAAATTTAAACCTCAATATCTCCGTTACCTTTAACAATTTTGGCTATTAGTACCAAATGAAAGCTTAAAAGGTTGGCTACTTATTACTATATACCATTGGTTTATATCGTATCGATCAGTTTTTGAAATATGGACCTTTTTGTACAAAAATCAAGGGTAAAATTTGACATTTCAATAACTCCTTAAAGGGTTAATAAAAAGCTCTTCTGAAAGATATTTCGGAGCATTTTAAGATGATATACACATTGTTACTATCGATACCAAAATAAGAGAAATATATATATTTCAGAACTTTAAAGCACTACATCTCTCTAACCAAATGCTTCCGACCCATAAAAAACCTATCAAACAAAAGCTATGTAAAGCCTCAAACAGTGAAGTTCAGTTCAGTTGAACTAGACCTGTTCCAAGATTTTTCCATACCTAAAAGTTTTATGTTGAAAATTTTTCTATACAAAAAAATTGTTTTTAGAAAATTTTTCTATTAAAAAACTTGTATATGAAAAAATTATTCTGTACAAAAAAAAATAATATAGGGAAATTTTTAATAGAAAAAATTTTAAATGGAAAATTTAACTTCAGAAAAAATAATTAAATATAAATTTTTTTAAAAATAATATGTGAAATAAATTGAATTAAATTGAATATTGCAAGTTTTTCGACGGAAACAATTTTAAATCTACAAAAAAATGTTAAATGGAAAATTTTTCCAAATGGAAAAATTTTGACTCTGTAAATTCCAATGTATCGGAATTATTGAAAACCTATATCGTTTTTTAACCTCTGATATTGTTTAGAATTTTGAAGTTAAGTTGGTTTTCGATATTATCTTAAAAATCTCAAATTTTCTAGCCAAAATCGGAACTTAACTATTTTTCAGGTCAAAAATCGACAAAATGACGATAAATCGGCAAATCTGGCAATCCTGATTTATATCAAAAAATATTTTATAACAAAATTTTTATACTAAAAAAATTTCTATGAAAACATTTTTGTATTGTAAAATTGTCTTTACAAAAATATTTATATTGAACAATTTTCTACAGCAAAATTTTTATATAGAAAACTGGAAAAATTTATACATATCGAAAAATTTTTTATTAAAAACTTAAAAACTTTCTTTGGAAAAATTGTTATAACGAGAAGTTTCCACATTAAACATTTTTAGTTTCTTCGTAATTTCAATTTTATTTAAAATTTAATTATCAGTTCAGATTTTTTTTAAATATACCCAGTTTATTTGCCTATGGCTTTGATATGGTTATCAGATTTTTATGAAACTAGGCCCATATTTTAGCATATGTCCTGTAGTTTCATGTTCAAAACTCAAATAACATATCATCTATTTTCTTTTTTCTTCTCTCAAACAATTTTAATATTAAATTAATTGTATTATAGGTACAAATGTCATATTAAAACCTGAACCGATTTTTAATATTTTTATGAATTTAGCCCAGATGTTGGCAAAAATAACAAACATTTTCTTAATCACATTTTCCAACAGAAAATAAATATTTTTCCCATTAAAAATTATCAGAAACTTCAATATTTAAAAATATTTAAATTAGCATTTACTATACCCTACAGTGTTTATTATACCCTACACTATTAAGCTTTACAAGTTCAGTCTTATGTTTAAAAAGTGCACAAATATTAACCATTTACCAATCTCGTTCTACTCAGAATTATTGCCTCACAATGTCCGTATCGAACATCGACGGCTAACTGACGCCGTTACAGAAATTACACCGATCGACATTGATCTGTTTCCACTGCTCGCAAAAGAAGGGAATTGAAAATAACTAGTCATTAAAGTACCGCCAAATATTTAATATAAAATTAAAAAGAAATACAAAAACTTTAAGAGAAAACATTTTGAGAACCTAAAAATAAATAAAAAGCGCAACATTCTTAAAACTACAAATAAAGACTTATTAATTATTATAGGCAAAGATCGTTAAAAGAATTATTGACAATAATTTCAAGAACAAAAAATAAAAGACGTTACCCAACAAACAATTGTTTACAATATTATACATGCAAGAAGTATAACGATGCCTTACTTTCTCAACCTCGTATCTTAAAAAATACAACTTTTCAGGAGAGAGAAAAAACGGTTTATCCTTTTATACTTCGGTGTTTGAGTAAAACTTCAAGTGCAATTATTAAGGAATTGGCTACATCTATGTATATTAGTAGAAATAATATACTAATCTTTAGTTTAAGCATGAAACGCATTTATTGAGATACGAGTTTGCTGCACTAACAGTAATTTTAATTCTTGATACTTGATGAATAAGTTACTCGTTTGTTGCACTTATAGCTATAGAAAGAAATAACGCCATTATACCAAAATTATGCAATGAAAACAATATTTAATATAGAATGAATGTTTTATTTTCAAGAAAGGAAAAAAAAAATAAAAAACAAAGAATTAATAAATAAAAAAAAAGAATTCATAAATAATAATATCCTTGGTGTGGCAAATTATCGTAAAATGAATGATAGTCGGCTGGAATCATACGTTTTAAGTTTTGCAAGTCGTCATATTTTCTTTTTGGAATAGGTAGTTGTTGATTGTAGAGACGTGGTACTAAAATGTTATCATTGTGCTGCACTTGTGGTCGCAATTTACGATGAGGTAATAGTTGCCAATCTTCATCAAAACATAATTTGTATTGAACTCCATCATTAAAGGTATATTTGAGAGCTCGCAAATTTATAACGCATGGGTCACCTTTTTTGGTGCCTGGTCGAATTGACTTTAAGTAATCGAGTGAAGAGAAATCTCTGAAAAATGTATGGTCTAAATAATGTACAACAATCTGGATTGTTTTATAACCATCTTGAAATCAGCTGGTACATATAATTCTCTTCCTTTCTTCTTTCGCTCTATGGAGGCATGCACAGAATCGCACTCCATTTGAGTGTGGCCAACTACCAAGTATTTTTGCTCAATTTCTGCTTGGTGAGTAATTGCATAATATTGCAAGGCATTCGCAAGTCTCGTATTACGATTTTGGGCACAGCACCCGTCGCTGTAAATTATTATAGGCTTTGATTTGTCTTTCAAATCCTGTAAATAGGCCAGCAAACAAGAGGTAAATACATTCGAGTCCATGCCGCCTTCCGCTTCATGCCATACGTAACAAGCAACATTTTTGTCAAATTCATTATAAATTGTGAATTGGTGCACACACAGTTTTGTTTTAAAGTAGTTTGCTCCAGTTGAAAGTAGAGGAATTGTTTGCACTGCTTGCAAGTCCACCGTTAACATTTGAATATCACCTCTTGAACAACGTTTCTTGTCTTCGGCTTTTTCTTTCCTGGCGCGCTCCTTACTTGTTATGTGAAGTTGGTATTCATCTTCTGGGACGTTTTTATTTTTATAACTAAAGCAGATATCACATTGATCTTTCTTTGGTCTGTATATACCAATATTGGCCTTGTGTACTGCGTCTAAGAAGCATTTGTACGTTGCCTTCTCAGCCTTATCGATGTTGCGATCCATCAAATATTTTTCAAAATCTGTGTACAGTTCTGCCCAAGTCTTGTACTGAATGTCTATATATTCTTTAGTTGTACTCTGTCGGCAATAATGTGATGGCATTTTAGGCAAATTTTGTAGAAAAAAGTTTACGTGATTTACTTTGGCGATGTTTGTTTTGCTTCGACGATTGACTGGTCCACTTTTCTTTAACATGCCAACGTTGCTTGCATTTAGATTGCCAGTAACCCATTTAGACACGCTCTATTCACCCAGAGAGAGTGTACACAAAAACATTTTTTTACAAACAACCTTGATCTCCCCAGAAATTTTCAATGTGTAGACTAATGTGTTTACTCGCCGAGAAAAAGTACCAGTTGTTCTCAAAGTGACTGGTTTATGTGACACCATTGCAACGACATACGCTTTTTTCTATTCCCAAGACAGTGACCAAAATATTTTAAAAATATCCTTCTTATTATCATCTTTTGTAATTTCGTTGCACTGCTTACCGAATTTTTTTGCACATATTTCCGAACGGCAACGAGCCTTTAAAGTTCTTTCTTTTCTAATTTCCATTATTCCATTCCATTCTTTGCTCCGCTTTATCGATGAATACTCCTGGCCACGCATTCTCTTGAGTTTTTTACGGTTTCTATCCCAGTTTTGCTTATTTCCCTGGCCTTTACGTGCTCTTTTAATTTTAATTACCCCAGAGGATTCATCAAACAATACAGAAGGAGATACATTGCCAGAAAAATCCGAATCAGTGCTGGGCTGGTACTCGCTTTCACTTGCTGAAAAATCGGATTTGGAGGAAATGCTACACTGATCAGAATTCACTGAGACAAAATGTCCTGTTTCTTCATCCAAAATTTCGTTTCCAGTTTGTTGTGTTTCAGGTTCTTGGCAAAGATTCTTGAAAACAAAACAACCTGTATCAACGTCAAGAACAGCTATTGTATCACTCATTTTACAATAAAAACTAAAATTCCTCAGAATTAGATTTTTACCAAGCAAAGCGAAGATCATAACTAAAAAAATAATAATACAAAAAAAAAAAATATGTCATATGTCATACGGCATAGGTCACTTACTTCCTAACTAATATATGTACATTAGGGTGTCCCTTATTTTTAGACCTCAATATTTTTTTGCGCATACCCGCTAAAAAGTTTCGAAATAATCATAGAAGGCTCCAGAAAAAAATTTACTTTGATATTAGAATGATAACCCGTGCCGACTTGCGACAAAGTTAATTGTTGTAAGTATGGGTAATTTTTGGTCAATATTGGTATAAGTCATTATAATTTGTACGTATTTTATTCAATTTTTAATATTTTTTAATATTTTACTGTTGTGTTTTTTATTTTAGTAATTTTTAATAATGTTAATTTATATTTAATATGAAACTAGCAGAACCTGGCCCGCTTCGCTGTTCCAAAATACATTTTTAACTCCTTTTTTTGGAATTTTTTAGTTAATACATATGTATGTATAAATTTTCTCAATTTTGTCAAAATAACTATACATAACTATATAGATTTTATAAAAGTGATTTTCATATCATGACAAAATATTGTTAAGATAGCTTTGATTATTATATCATGATGCAGCTTTCGTATTCATTCCTTTCAAGAAAATGAGCTTTCATATATATTATATATGTCTATTAAAAAGGTAATTCCCCTTTTTACTCAGCTGGCAAATTAATGTCTTTTTTCGATGGTAATTTGCTATTCCAATAGTGTGTTTCAAAAAGTGCGGTTTTATTATTAAAAAAATGTCAGTCGAATTACGAAGTGATAAACAAAATATTTTCCTTATCGGACTGCCAAGCCACCAGATAAATGGTGCAAAATTACCACCTAATCGACAAGTTCTCACCGTTTTATTTTACAATATTCGTGAAGTCAAGCTGACTGTTAGTGAAAGTGCGAATCTTGTTATAAGAGAGTGCATTATATTTTGGGAAAAAGCCAGAATTCCTACGAAGGCAATCAGTAACTGCGTGAAGAAACTTGTTGATTTATATCATGTTTAGAGGGAGCTGCAAAAAAACTGTAAGGAAACTCAGTTGACTTTCAAGAATCGTGAAAATTGGAAGAAGAAGAAAGAAAGGTAAAACAAAGGGAGCTATTGGCTGTTGCATCTACTTCTTCGATAGATAACTTGGAATGTCTTGAGAATTCGGATGAGGAACAGATTTCGAACTCTGAACTTAGTACTCAGATTCCTTGCCCTGAAAAAAGTTTTAAAAGAGGCACGAAAAGTTTAATAACTCCTAAACTGGTAGCAGCTTTAGATCGATGCCAATTAAGCATAAGGGACTCAGTTTACATTCTCCATGCGGTTGTAGAAGCGCTTGGTTCGAACAGCGATGATTTCCCTATAAACAAATCCTCGATTCAGCGAATTCGTACTCAAGCGAGAAAATCCAGGGCAGAAGCAATAAAAACTGACTTAAAGAATAATTTGCCTGACGTAGTCACAGTTCATTGGGATGGAAAACTATTACCTGGATTACATGTACGAAGTTCAAAAGAAGAACGCTTGCCAATTATTGCTTCATTTGACGATAGAGAACAGCTTCTTGCAGTACCGAAATTAGAGAGTTCTTCTGGAAAACATCAAGCTGAAGCCATTTCAACTGCTCTCTTTGACTGGACCCTCCATGACAAAGTACAGATAATGTGCTGCGATACAACAGCTTCCAATACTGGTCATTTCAGTGGAGCTTGTGCTATTCTGGAACAGACTTTAGAAAGGGAATTGCTGCTTTTTGCTTGTCTTCATCATGTTTATGAGTTGGTCCTTAAAGATGTTCCAATTTTCAAAAAGTTAAGAGATAATTGGAAAAATATTAACACTGATAACATTGAGTCACCTCTAAATTTCGTTAAAGCACATATTGCTAAGACAAACATTACATCTTTGTTAACTTTTTATAAGACTGAACTGGAAAAATCTTTTGTTAGAGACGATTACCGCGAATTGGTTGAACTATGCGTTGTGTTCTTAGGAGGAGACACAGAGAATAAACTAAAACTCAGGCCCTCCGGAGCTTTGCATCAAGATCGATGGATATCGAGAGCAATCTATTCTATAAAAATATGTTTGCTTCAATCGCAACTTAAAATTACTGCAAAGGACAAAAATTCTCTACAAGATGTTTGTTTATTTATCGTCACCTTGCATACCAAACCTTGGCTCGAATGTACAATGGCAGTTAAAGCACCTAACCAAGACTTGTCCTTTTTGAAAGCTCTAAAAGAATATGAAAAAGTAGACGCGACAAGTTCCAAGGCATCAATAAGCAAGTTTATTCATCATTTATGGTATTTGTGTGAAGAAACAGTCATGTTATCACTTTTGATGAAGAAGTTGACACCAAAACCAAGACAAAAATGATTAATAATTTAAACAGAGACGAAAGTTCAGATTCCTCAAAACGCTATGTCCCATCGAAGGAAGAAATTACGCAAAATTTGTTTGGTAAGTACTTAATATTTTCTTGTTTCTTTTTCAAAGTTTTGTGGTTTAGTTTTTGCTTATTTTAATGGTTTTTTCTTTATTTCAGATATGACGCTGGATGATTTTGTGACTCAAAGAAGCAAACGATTTCTATCTTGACTACAGATCGATGACAGTTTTCTTTGGGAAGACGTATCTTCGTGGGGTGACAATCCTGCTTTTTTGGAAGCTAGAAGACGATTAAGTCGTTTGAAGGTCGTAAATGACACTGCTGAAAGAGCTGTTAAATTAATGCAAGATTTTAATGGTCTTATCACGGCTGAAGAAGAGCAAAAACAGTTTTTGTTGCGTTGTGTTCAGGAACATAGAAATCTGTATCCAGACTGTAAAAAAACTACACTAAAGAGAAGTTACCCTAATTCATTATTATTATAATTTGTAAATATTTAAATAAAAGTTTGTATTGATATTTTTTTAGTTTTACTCATATTTACTTTATTTGTTGCATTTTAATTAGTTTTTTATTAAAATTTAGAGCTCGGTCGCCACGGGTTGCAATCATGCTACAGATACGAAATTTTATATTTAAGTACATTTTAGCATTTATAAAAAAATTGGAGGGTATGCGTTTCGAAATTCTAAAAAAAAATTTTTTTTGCCATATAAGGGACACCCTAATGTACATACTCACTTCAATTCTATTGTGAAAAAGGATAGAATAACCCTTTCGGGGCTTCTTTTTTGTTTTTGGTTTTAAAAATCTATTTTTTAGTTTTTTTATATACTTAAGCCCTCTTTATGAATAATCAAAACTAATTTTTTAACATTTTGTTTGCAAAAGTGGTTTTTGGACACTATGCCATATGGCATAGAATCTATTTAAAGGAAAAAAAATAAAATATATAAGTTTTTAATTCAGTTCTAAAATTGTGGTTTTTATTGGATTTAAATTATTTTTTTTAAACTTTAACATAAGCAAACGCAAAAAACTATAAAAAATAAGAGTTCATTGTAACTAAAACTATAAAAAATAGGAATTCATTGTCAATTTCTGGTTCAAGAGTATGTCTGCATCTGTATAGTTCTCTGAAAAAAAAATAAATAATATAAAACAAATTCAAATATAGAAATAAATCTATAACTTACCTCACTTTTCATGGTACAATCTAAAGCAATTTCTGGTCCCGTTTGGAATGCAGAGATGAACGTTACATTTTGCACACAAGTATCTGGAATATCCTTTGCATCCTGGTACTTTACATATACGTTTTACAGGTGTATACTCAGGCCAATGTTGAATACCATCGAAACGAATCGAAACTGAAGGTGCCCTTTCATATGAAGGTCTTGATTTCGAAGTTGATGGAGTGCTAGAAAGGTCTAAGTCCTCCGATTGCTTGGGTCTTCCTCTTTTTCGTGCGACACTTTGAACTGTCGCCAATGCCAGCAATCCATCAGCTACATCATTCCGGAACGCTAATAAATCCATTTGATCTTTTTTTCTTATGTTATTACTTTCGCAATCATTGCGATATTCTAACCAAGAGTTGCATACTGCTAAGTCCAGAAAATGGTCGAAAACTCTAAGGGTCCACTTTTTTGTCCGAATAGAAATTCGATACAAAGATAGCAAAAAGTCCATCTTGTCGACTCCTCCCATACATTTATTATACACAGCGATAACGTTAGGCTGTGATACAACGATCTTTTTCTTTTGCTCAGAAGAAAATCTGGTGACCTCTTTTGTGTCTTTATCACCATAAATGGACGAAGCCAATTGAACACAGCCCCCATCTAGCCATTTCAAAACGAAAATGTTTTGATTCCTTTCAATGCAATAGTCATAGCTACCTCTTCCTAACTTTTTTAAATCCTTTTCTTGTTTTAGGGGAGCTTTTCCAATTCTGTTTCCTCGTATGGTGCCTGTTGCCCATATTCCCTTTGTTCGCAAATATATTAATAAGTTTACAGTGGTAAAATAGTTATCAAAAAATATCTTGTGGTTTTTATTTTCCGGAATAGTTTTACATAAATGAATAACAATATCCGAACAAAAACCTAAGTTTGAGTCTCCAACAATTGTGTTTTTTCCCTGGTATATTTCCAGATCATAAAGAATTCCATTTGAGCTACACAGGCAAAATATTTTTATTCCCCATTTAATAGGTTTTTTAGGCATATACTGCTTCAATCCAGTTTTCGATTTGCATGGAATCATCATTTCATCACAGCAGCAGTTTTCATCTTTTGGAATATCATAAGATTTTTTCAGGAATGTATTTATAAGTGGACGAACTTTAAAAAGTTTGTCGGTTGAGTTCCCCTCTATGCAAAACTTTAGAGAAGTACGTATTATATGAAACCGTTCTTTTGTCATGTGTTTACGAAAGGCTGGTATTTCAGTAGCACCAGCCCAGTACATTTGTAATCGAGGATATCCGATTGTTCCAATAATGATTTCCAATCCCATTAATGTCAGAATCTCTCCTTTTTCAACATTAACAGCGGTTCCACTCTTCATAAGTGAGACTTGATTTGTTGCCTCAACAATAGTGTCAATAAAATCATATGGAAAATACTTTAGAAAATATGAAACAGGAGTTTTTACATCTTGCTTTGGATAACTTTCTGAAAATCCTGAGATTGGAGTATTCCATTCCGTCTTTGCCCATCTATATGAAATAACTTTTTGGAATGGTGGATCCGAGGCATCTTCCAAATCCATCAAATCAACTCCTACATCCAAATTTTTCTCAAACTTATCAATATTCCCATCCGGATTAGTTAACTCTTCGATCAAGAAGTCATTGTTATTTCTATCATTTAAAGTTTGCAATAGTGACTCCAAAACACTATTTTCTTCTTCTTCCTCATCATCAAAATCAGATATATCTGAGTTATCAAAATTAATTAAAATATTTTCAATTTCTTCGGTGTTTAGTTTATTAGGCATTGTCAACACGTCTAGTCACTACGAACTTATACAACAAAGTAAAAAATTTCCTTTGGAAAAAATCTATGCCATATGGCATAGTATGAAATAAAAAAAATCTGACAGCTCTATTGAACTATATTTCGGATCTAATTTTTTCCTAAATTACTAGGGCAATGTTTATCTACTAAATTAATTAAAAAATCTAACAAATTAACAATTTTATTTAAAAAAATATATAAAAGTATAACATGTTCTTTTTTTGCAAATTGTGAATCTCACGAGGAACGCTTGCTCTCTGAAACATAACAATGTGTAGGGTCCATCAATCAATTTTTTTTTTAAATTTATTTATAGATAACACTTCAAAGAAAAATACAAAATTAAGAAAAAAGTGTACCCACACGCATTATGACCTAAAATGGGCTTCAAAAAGTGGCTATGCCATATGGCATAGAATCACCGAAAGGGATAAAGAGATGCAAAGTAGTTTTTTTAAATTTTTAACTATTTAACAACTGCACATATTAAGATAAGAGTTTGACGCAGTTATGGAAATTGGGATGATTGAGATACGAGATATATTTTATTAATATTTACAGAATTGAGACAACGTATTGAGATAATAAGTTGTTGCATTAATAGAACAAAAAAATAGCAACCGTTTGATATGAAAAAGTGAAAACCGCATTTTTTAAGATACGAGGTTGAGAAAGTGAGGCATCGATAAGTAAACTTAAATTATTAAATGTAATTTTTTGCCATTGACTTCCTTCTGAAGTTAGCTCTAAAGTTTGATGATTACAGATTTTGTTTGACCAATATGGGGGAGCAGCCCTTGGTTTATAATACATCAATAAGACGCTGTGGAGGGGTATCACTCTTCTGAATACGGTCAATAAAGTCATAGCCCATATTCTGCACAGTCGCATAGCATCCATTGTCGAACCACAGACTAGACGCGAACAAGCAGGCTTTAGACCGAATAAATCCTGTATTAATCACATCAATAGCCTTAGGGTTGTTGTGGAACAATCGGTTGAATGGCGATCTCACCTTAACCAATTTTTTATTGATTTTAAATGTGCATTTGACACTTTAGAGCGCAGCGCTTTTCGGGAAGCTTTATGATGCAAAGGAATCCCTGAGAAGACTCATCAAAGAGCTCTACAATAATGCGTTCTGCTATATTCTCTATAAAGGTTGTCAGAGCAAACCCATTGGTGTGAAGGTGGTGAGTCCGTCAAGGATGTGTGTTATCCCCACTGCTATTTAATATAGTTCTTGATGTTGTGTTGAGTAATTCGATGACTGGGCAACATGGTACCTCGTTGGGTCTTCGCGAATACGCCGATGACGTGTGTCTGTTCTCTCATCGATTCTAATCTAAGCTCCAAAATCTTGCACGGGAGGGTGCTGCTATAGCGGGTCTTCAGATTAACATCAAGAAAACTAAGTCAATGCGAATTAACTTAGTAAATGACGCCAAATTTTATCTTGCTGGACAATTCATTGATGAAGTTGAAACTTTCTGTTACCTAGTATAATTTTAAAAAGTGGAGGCAGCAGAGAAGACATTCAAAATAGGTTACGCAGAGCAAAGCAAGCTTTTGACATACCAAACAAACTCTGGAGATCTCAAAATATCTCGACCACTACCAAAATAACAGTTTTTAACACCAATGTTAAAGCTGTGTTCCTATATGGCTGTGAGACTTGGAATATCTTGAGCCGTGAGATGAACAGTCTGCAAGCTTTTGTTAATCGGTGCTTAAGACGTATACTTATAATTTTCAGGCCCATCAGGCCCTTTGTTCCACCAGGAATTAAAGGACTAAATATATATAAGATGCTGTCACACGAGAAGCAATGGACTAATTCAGAGGCAATTCAGTAAACAGTTTATTGCATGTTTGGAGCCATTGAATTTAGTCCTATAACGTGTAATTTAATGTCTTAAGACTATTTTTTGTGGGCCTAACTAAACGCTTATGTCTTTTGAGATATGACTGTAAAGGTTTTCAAACAGGAAGACAATATTAGTGAATCGATTCGTGAGATATCAAAATTGAATTCAGCGACACGTAGCCCTGGTCTACATTAACATGAAATCATCCTTAAACAATAATTTTTTTAGATAATTTTATAATATATTTCTATAAATTGTATATGATTTTGTTTCTTAAATCATATCGAAAAGCTCTTGAAATACAACGATATTTTGAGATCTTAGAAAACTTAAGAATTTTTCAATAATCGGTGATATAGAGTATTTGATGGTGAGCTTTATGGTCCAATATACTTATATTTTATTCCTAGGCTTTTGAAAAATACTAATATTACTAATATTTAATTTTTTTCTTATTTTAGTGAAACCTAAATTTATAACCGGGAACCCTTTACTTCCTCTAAATTGGATGATGTTGATGGATTTTTATTTAAACATTACTTGCCACAGCTACGTTATGATTCCTTCAAAGGCTTCTACAAAAACTGACTGCTTTTAAAATCTTCAAAATTGCCTTCAAATATGCTCAACTAAATGGTAATTAGCTTTAAGTAACAGTAGAATATCAATAATCCGTTATCTATAGAACATCCAGTTTTAAACAATTTTCAGATTTTTTTTATGTCGTTAAAATAGGCTACAAATTATTTCAAGTTATAAATATTTACGAATTATTGGGCTTCTACTGTATAATTATAATTTATTTTACTAGATTTAATATTCACCCCTATCGCGAATATCAACTCCCATGGGAACCTTATTCCCAAAAAATTTTCTAAACTGTAAAACATATAAGAAAAAAAGTTTTGGGAATAAGATTCCCATGGAGGATGATATTTGCTGTAGGGTAGATTAATTTAATATAAGTTTTTAAAAGTCTATTATGACATGTAAACTCTGATTTTATAGCATTCAGAGATAAAAATTTCGAATATTACACTTAACATATTTAAAGGACAAATTTTTAAATCTTAACAAATATTTTTTTCAAAGTTTTAATTTATAAACTTAAGATCAATTCATTGCCAAAAATATGATAAATGAAAATTTTGAAAAAAAAATCTTTTTTGTAATAAGTAAAAGTTGATATTAAAATATTTGCTAGGCATTTAAGCTTAAGGCTACATTACTCGAGTATAAATATTTAGTTTCAATCGATCTGTCGACTGGTAATGTTCAATTAATGCGGATGACAAATATTCTGTCGTCTAAAGTTTAAAAAATTCTTATGAATTTAATTTATTTAAATTATATAACTCTACTACCTCACATCCAAACGTATCCTGTTCTTTAACAAAATCTACCTGATTCATTATTAATGTTTATTTAAAATTAATCAACTTTTTCAATTTTTTTTTTTTTTTTTTTTGATCACAATTTATAAAATATTTTTTATTTAAAATTTATGTTAAAGACAAGTAAATACGAAAAAACAATCATTCACTTATTTTTCGTTATTTATTTTTTTTTTTTAATATTTATGCAAGGGGTCAGCAAAATGTTAGGCAAAGCGGACGAAAACTACATAAAATGACCTATCGCTCTGACATCGATTTTAGGGCTCAATTTTTATTAAGAAAAACTTAAGCAAAGGTAAACCAAAACTAAAGTTGCTATTATCTAAATTTATCTAACAATACATATGGCAAGTATTTGTTTTGTCGCTGTTCTATATAAGTAAGTCTATAAGGGTTTCCAATGATTCCAAGTCGTTGTGGTCTGGGCTTCCAGCAACAAATTTCAAGATAGAACCCAAAATGTCAATTGACCTCGGGGATTGCCTATGTCTGCGTAATGTTTTCACTTTTGATTTTTCTTCGAAGTACCCAAATTTTGAAAGTAGTTCTTCTTATTTAGATAGTGTTACTATTTTGCGAAAAATGTCGTGTTTTTCGTTATTTTTATGGTAGTATTTTTTCTTCTATACTCTTTTAGTGTTATAGGCTTAGGACCGCACGTCTTTGGGGTTGGGATGTATTTTTTATGTACCCCGCCTATCAATCATTCTGAAACATATTCTTCCACGTGATACTTTAGGAGAATTTCATCAAACTCCTTTTTTGTAGGGGTTTTGTTTGCTTCGCTGGCAATATATCAATATAAAATAAAGTAACCAAAATGTCAGGATTCATGACGGGACCATCAGTAAGATTTCTACAAGTTGGTTGGCAGAATCGCCAGGGACATGTAGGGTTTTTTAATGAAAACACCACTTTTTATAATTTTATTGGATTATAATAATTTTCATTAAATTAATTGTTCTATCGTGCTAGAGTATTATATCTAAATTAAATTAATACATATGTCCGATCACTTTTCTAATCAAAAAAATTATTTTTTGGTATGAAAAAACGAGTGATCACAGAATTTCGTTATTTTGGCTCCAGTTATCATAGGTAACGAGAAAATCGACTTTAAAGTTTTTTTTTTTTAATTTAAAAAAATCAATTTTGGTATGAAAATATGAGTGATCACAGAATTTCGTTATTTTGGCTCTAGAAATTCGACTTTCAAATTTTTTATATAAAAATTAAAAAAATAATAATTTTTTTAGCGTCTGATGTCAAAAGGGATATTTGTGAGAATCTTTCCTAATCAATTTTTCTTTGTTATTGCAATTATTTATCTATGATAATGTTTGTTGAGTAAGCGGAACTAAAAAATAAGAAAACTAGATTCTTTCAATAGAGTATTGCAACTGTTAGGTTAAGCGGAACGAAAAATTAAGAAGACTCGATTGATTCTCTAGAGTATTGCAACTTATCTTTATTTACAAAAACTTAGCCTAAGGTAAACTAAACTAAAATACTTATTATCTAAATTTATCTAACAACACATGTGGCAAGCATGTGTTGCTTCAATACTTATGTAAATACCCAAAATAGCTTATCTTTACACACACCACTCTTGTGTGGAAAATTACAATTAAATAGAAACGATCCTTTAATCATTTAAATATGCAGGAATACACAACTGCAACAGTAGGTAAAAATATTTACTGATAATACTATTTCAGGTATAAATACACTTTCTAAATGTAGGTTTCAGTGTACAGCATGGTCAATCTTAAAAATATAGATTTTAATACCAAATATTGAATTATTTACTTAAATAGAATATTATAAACTAAGTACAGTTTAAACAAAACTGAACATTCTGCCGGCCTTGAAAGATCCTAGTCTTTCAAAACAAAACACAGAATCAAATTACTTACTTATCACTACCCTAAGCTAATCGAGGTAACATCACAGTAGCTGGCAAGTATTTGGCTGATATCTGGCAGGTTTTCTTGATGATCCAAATTAGAATGATGATAATAATAATGATGATAATAAATGTTGTAAAACTTAATCCGTAATGAGTAACATGATGACTATCTAGATGTATAGGAAACCCAAGGATTTTTGTTGATTTTGGTATATCCGGAATTTTATAAATTTCCAATTCAGTCTTTAATTTAAGATGACTGACTGGAGGTAGAAACATTGACATGTTCAGGGATGGAAACACATAATTAACCTTTGTTGAAACTGCATCATATGCTTGCAGATGAACTTCATTGGAATCCAAGTTGCACTCAGGTTGCATAGTTAATATACCTGAACCATTAATGTTTATTATCTGCACCTTCTTGTGGCATGTTATTTCTGCTGAAATATCATCGTTTATTGAGAATATCCAAGAGTTGGTTATATGAATTTGTCGCCAGTAGTTGGAAGCTTTTTTAATTTCAACCTTACAACTTTCTGGTATCTTCTTTGACTTTAAAAATAACAGAATTTCACAGCTGCTTGTTGAAATAGTGTTGAACAGAGGATGAATTAGATGACACAGCATAAGTTCCTCCATCTTTTGACAATGTTCAAATTTATCATCCTCAAAAATATAGTATATAGATTTTCTTTCATCAATAAGGAAATATTTGTTGTTGACGTGTATACTAATTGAAAACCCGTCATGTATTGTGGGATAGGTATATATTTCATAAGCGTTTAAAACTTCTTCATTTATTAGCGGAATCTGAATGTTGAAAAGTACAAATTCGCTTGTTGTTCTTGTTGATATCTTGGCTATTTTAGCTAGTTCAACTGGATGTTCAGACGGCAATCGTAGCTTTTTAGTTAAATTTGATTTGATAAGTTCAATCTGTTTTTTGAACTTTCTTACTGGTAATATTCCATGAAGAAAACTTCCTTTGGAGTTGAACATTGCTCCAATGATGTCATCTTGTATTTTCTCGTAAACTTCTAGAGATGTAAGAATATTTGAGACAGCTTTAATTCGAGTAGATTCATCTTTAGTTTCGTGAATTTCTAGTTCCAGAGAATGTATGGCATCACTTAGCGTTTGAATATTTTTAAAAACAGCTTTATTTTCATTTTTGATTATTTCCATGGTCATGTCTTGAACTGATGACAGATTTCGCATTATATTCAGCAGATATCCCTCATTTTGGCTATTCTGCTTTAATTTATCTGTTAGTTCTTCAGCATGATTTTCATCCATCAATCCAAATAGCGAATGATATATGCCACCAACAAAAGGTAGCAGCGATCTTTTTTGTCTTACAGAAGTTGATGACATTATCATATCGTTTCGATTTAATATTCTTTGGTATATAGCGTTTAAGTTCTGTTCAGATGATGATTGATAAACGGCTTCTTTATCCTTTAATTTAGCTATAGACAACATTGCTTTATCCAGGGACTTCATGGCTGTTGTATATTCACTTATATTGATGTGCACCAAAATGTTCCATGATGTCTTCGTTAAGCCAACTGTTGCTACCTTTTCAAAGAATATCCCTGCCTTGTTCTCAAACCTACTTATATTAAATTGTGATTTTATGGGACTAATAATTGCTAAAAATGTTAAAAATACTATAAGCATATTTTTATTTTTTATTCTTTTTTCATTATTACAATTTCTTTTTAATTTATTTTTATCATCTAAAGACGGATTTCCCGTTTCTTTATTATTTGTTAAAGATGGATTTTCCATCTTTTTTATGTCAACTAACAAATCGTTTGTTGTTTCCTTTTCGGTTTCTTGAGTAGGAAAAGGACAAACATTGTGGATTGACCTTTTGGTTTCCCCATTGTTGGTCCTTACGTCTACCATTCTACATAATCCATCCGAACCCATTATGGTTCGGATGACCCTCCCCCGCCTCCAGCTCATGGGAGGTATATTATCTTCTTTTAGAAGAACTAGAGTACCCGGCTTAATGTTATGTACTGGGTTTTTCCACTTGTATCGTTTTTGTAGCTCGGACAAATATTCGAATGACCAGCGTTTCCAAAATTCTTCAAAGTTTAATTGAACTGCTTTCCAATGATCTCGTATTCCACTATAACTTTTGTTAGTTGAATCATCACTAATCGTACATAAGGAATCGCCAATAAGGAAATGACCTGGAGTTAGGACATTTAAATCATTTGGATTGTCAGATAATGGAGTCAATGGTCGAGAATTTAATATCGATTCAATTTGTGTCATTAAGGTATAAAGTTCATCGTATGTCATTATTCCCTGAGTCACTTTATAAAAATGTTTTTTAACGGATTTGACGCAGGCTTCCCATAATCCTCCTATATGTGGTGATCTTGCTGGAATATTTAACCATTCAATACCCTTTACACCACAAAATTCATTTAACTTTTCAATATGTTCCTTTTCACAAAACATTTTATATATTTCATTAAGACTGTTAGCTGCTCCTACAAAATTAGTACCATTATCGGAAACAATTTTAGCTGGACATCCTCTTCTTGCTACAAATCTTTTTAAAGCTCCTATAAACCCTGCAGAAGTTAAGTCCGCCACTACTTCCAAATGAACGGCTTTTGTCGCAAAACAAACAAATACGCAAACATATGATTTGTCTGTTTTCTTTCCTCTAACTTTATAATGTATTGTTATAGGGCCTAAGAAATCAATTCCTATCTTTAAAAATGGCCGCGTTCTAATTACACGGTCTTCAGGTAGATTTCCCATTAGTTGATGTAAGTGCCGAGGCTCTAATCTAAAACATCTGTAGCATTTATTGATTACCTTTTTTACTAATTGGCGCCCTCTTAGCGGCCAAAACTGTTGTCTCATTATGGCTAGTAAGCCTTGTGGTCCTACATGCAAATGTTCTTTATGCAAATATTCTGTTAACATTTCTACTATATTGTTTTTATAAGGAAGAAGAGCTGGATGTTTAGCTTCATATGCTAGACTACTATTTTCTAATCTTCCTCCTACTCTAATGACACCATTCTCGTCAATAAATGGATATAATGTTTTTAAATTTGAAGTATTTGGCAAACCTTTATCTGACTTTAAATATTTTATCTCTTCTGAAAAATTATCCTTTTGTATACATTTTACAATAGAAGTTAATGACAACCTCCTAAAGTATGCAAAGGACTTTTTATCTCCTTTCTTAGCTAAATGTATGAATTTGTAAACATAAGCAATAATGTTCTGATATGTCCCAAAATTATTTTTATGATTAATTGTATTAAAAAATGGTTTATCGTTTTTATTAATCATACAAATTTTTGCTGCTTTTTTTATATCTGGTATTTCTTTAATCTCAAAACTATTATCATAATTATATTCCATTTTGCTTGATAGGAATTCAGGACCATTAAACCAAAATTTGTTATTTTGTAATTCTCTTCCCAATAATCCCCTAGAAAGAATATCGGCTGGATTTTGTTCTGATTTGACATGTCTCCAGTCTTTTATATGACTATTTTCCTGAATATATGCCACCCTATTTGACACAAATATTTGCAGACATGCTGGGTCTAATTTAAGCCAGCTTAAAACAATCGAAGAATCTGTATAGTAATAAATTTTTGTAAATTTTGTTTTCAAGCTTTCTATTACTAATTTCATTAGCTCGACCAATAACACACTTGCACAAAGTTCTAGTCGAGGTAATGTTATTATTTTAATAGGAGCAACTCTGGATTTTGATGCTGCTAAATGTGTATAAATATTTCCAAAGGTATCTACAGATCTTATATAAATGGCTGCACCATATGCTTTCATAGATGCATCAGAAAATCCATGCAATTCAATATGTTCTGGTTGAACACAAACGAAGTGTCTAGGTACAGCAATTTTATTTAGAAAAACAAAATCGTTTTTAATTGTTTTCCATTTGGATATAATTTCATCAGGAACTTTTTCATCCCAATCGATTTTTAATTTCCACAACTCCTGCAATAAAATTTTTGTAGTTACTATGACTGGACCCACTAGACCAAGAGGATCAAATAACCTTGCCATTTCCCCTAAAATGGTGCGTTTAGATATTCTCTCAGATGTTTCCCACTTACATTTTAAGCTTAATATATCCGCATGTGTATCCCATGAGATTCCAAGCGTTTTTACAAAATTAGATGCCCCAGGATCTATATTGAGATTACCCTCAATTGATTCTTCATCTATATCTTGTAAGATAGATTTTTCATTGGAACACCATTTCCTTAAAGGCATGCCATAATCTAGTAAAATGTTATCTATATTTTTTCTTTGGGATTTTACTGATTCTAGACAATTTCCGCCTGTCATCAAATCATCCATATAAAAATCACTTCTTATTATTTCAGATTCAAGTTTAAATTTATTTTTAGTCTCATCTGCAATCTTTTGCAAACATTTGACCGCAAGATATGGTGCGCATGCAGTACCATATGTTACTGTTTTCAAGGCATATGTTTTAAGGTTCTCTTTTGGATTCCAACGCCAATATATAAGCTGATACTTTCTATCAGCTTCTGAAACCGAAATTTGCCTATACATTTTTTCTATATCAGCAGAAAATACATATTTATGTTTTCTAAATCTTAAAAGAATATTAAATAGATCATCTTGTAATTTTGGGCCTGTATGTAAAATGTTGTTTAAAGAAATATTATTCGTAGTTTTACAAGAAGCATCAAATACAACTCTTAACTTTGTACTTGAGCTCTCTGGTCGTAAAACACAGTGGTGTGGTAAATAATACCCACCTCGAACTGCTTCATTATCAGTCATCAGTTCCATGTGACCCAAATCTAAATATTTTTTCAAGAAATCTGAATATTCTATTTTAAGGTCTGCCTTTTTTTCTAGTTTTCTTTCTAATCCATAAAACCTTCTTCTTGCTATAAAACTTGAATTTCCTAATTTTTCTATAGAATCTTTAAACGGAAGGTTAACTTCAAATCTACCATCCGTTAGTCTTTTTACATTATCTTTAAAATGATTTTCACAATTAGTTTCTTCTACTGTAAATTTCTTTATTTTTGGAATTTCTTCCATTTCCCAAAATTTTTGCAGTATTTGGTCGCACTTCGAATTGTCTGTTGTAACTAAAGTTTTTAACTTTTCAGACTTTTTCATATTATATGCTACCCAACCTAATTTAGTTTTTTGAAGCTTAGTACCTGCTTCTTTGTCTTCAACTTTTCCTTCTAATATGAGGTCAAAAATGAATTGATTGGATAAAAGCAAATCAATACCCTTTGGAACATTATATTCCGGATCGGCAAGTTTGATATCCTTTGAAAATTTCCCTGCAACCATTCTTGTTGTGGGAACATCAGATACAAATTTTTTCATTATTAATGCATTAAATGATGCTTCGTAATCTGATGTTTTTGATCTCATATTTATTTTTATTTTTTCTTGAATTGAAGATGTTTTCATCTCCAACCCTTCAATTCTTTTGTTTGTTTTTACACTTTTTAGATTTAATTTGTTTTTAAAATGATCTGTTATTATATTAACCTGCGAACCACCATCTAATAACACCCGACAATTTACCCATTCATTGTTTCCGGATTTTACTTCAACAATCGCTGTTGACAACATGGCACAATCCTCTTCTTCATCAGTATTTATAACTGCTACTTTTTTATTAAAATGTTCGTCATGTAGAAGAGTGTTGTGATCTTTGTTGCAAATTTTACAACTGAAGTTTGATTCACATTTGTTTTTTGTGTGTCCCGAATTAAGGCATTTTTTGCATATTTTATGCTGATTTGCCCTATCCAGTCTTTCATTTATAGAGAGGTTTCTGAACTTCGAGCACCTAAAAAGATTATGTCCTATTGAACAGCCTAAAATACATTTATTTGAAAATTTTAAAGGTGTGGACTTCGTTTCTTCACTTCTTGCTTGCCATTTTGTAAATTTATTTCCATCATAGAGATTTTGTTGTCTACCTTTGTAATTAGCTGCCTTTGCATCGCTTCCTACAAATTGTTGACAAGCCTCTAAGGAATATGATACTTGGCTAAGAAATTCGATGAGATTATCTACTTTTGGCAATTCTCTCGATTTCCCTAAATGGTGCTCAAATTGGATCCGCATTTGTTCATCCAATTTTCTCTGAAGAACAAAACACATAAATGCTTGATACAAACTTTGTGCATCAATTTTTACCGCATTTAGAGCTTGTATACTTTCTGTTGTGGTTTCCAAAAATTGTTTAACGCTATTTAAATTGTAAGTAACATAAGGCGCATCAACGATTGTTTTAAAATACAAAGACGTTGTAGCCCTATTATTAGAATAATACTCATTTAGTATTTTCCATGCAAGATCAAAATTTTCTTCTATGGATGGCAATTTTGAAATTCTTTTTATTGCTTCACCAGATAATTTTGATTTTAAAATGTACATTTTTTGAGTTTTAGGAATTGCCTGTGTTATTACCAACTGTTCAAACAATTCTCTAAAAGTCTCCCATTCCGTGAATTTTCCATCAAATATTGGAATTTCAATAGATGGTAACTTAAATGGAAGCGAATTTATAGTTTTTTCTATGTTCGGGATTTCCTGGTATGAGTCTCTCAGTGAATAAAAAACTTCTGTGAGCTCGTCGTCAGGAAATTCTCCCATATATTGCAGGAACATACTCTCTGCAATTTTATATTTGTCCTTGACTACATCAATTGACACTTCCTGGCCATTGTATTTCTGTAGTCTTGACTCTAAATCGTCCAGTACAAATTGGAATTGCCGTATTAGTCCAGCATTTTTCCTGATTTGCCTGTCCTCAATTTTTTTATTATACTCTGCTTGAGTACATTCTTTATTTGGGGTTTGTTCCAAAGTTTTAGGGGATACAGATGAGTGCTTGGATTGCTGCTCCTCTTGTACAATTCTCCCTTTTACTTGTTGGTATAAACTCTCAAAATTTTTAATTGTAAGTCTCACCTTGTCTACGAATTCGCCTTTAAAATAGGCATTTCTTTGCAAGGTGGAAGTTGGTGGTCGCAATTCCCTATCATTCTTTTCGAACTCTACACTAAAGGTGTTAAAAGATTCCCTTAGTTCCTTAACTTTTTCATTAAACTCCTGCCTACCTACATCACTTTGAACTATCGAGCTCAAAGCATTATACAAAGAAGCAATCTTGTTTCCTAAAACTTCCTGCTCTTTAATGACGGCCATTGGGTCCATGGTAAAAATTGTATATATTTATTTTTTATTTAAAATTAATTTCAAAAATATATTAAATTATGTGTATATAACACTTACCTTGTTAATTTTTCACTTTTCTTTTTTTTAATATATTTTGCACCGACCGAACCGAATTTTTTTTTTTTTAACTCTTTGTAATTTAGAATATTTTTAAATTTTTTAAAAATTGCACTTATATTTTTTTTTTTTAAACACTTAGCACTTTTTTTTATTTTCTAAAACAATTATTTTATACAAAATTTTTTATTTATTATTATTTTTTTTTTAAAAGTATCACTCGCGTGTTACTTCTCGGGGTCACCAAAATGTTAGGTTAAGCGGAACGAAAAATTAAGAAGACTCGATTGATTCTCTAGAGTATTGCAACTTATCTTTATTTACAAAAACTTAGCCTAAGGTAAACTAAACTAAAATACTTATTATCTAAATTTATCTAACAACACATGTGGCAAGCATGTGTTGCTTCAATACTTATGTAAATACCCAAAATAGCTTATCTTTACACACACCACTCTTGTGTGGAAAATTACAATTAAATAGAAACGATCCTTTAATCATTTAAATATGCAGGAATACACAACTGCAACAGTAGGTAAAAATATTTACTGATAATACTATTTCAGGTATAAATACACTTTCTAAATGTAGGTTTCAGTGTACAGCATGGTCAATCTTAAAAATATAGATTTTAATACCAAATATTGAATTATTTACTTAAATAGAATATTATAAACTAAGTACAGTTTAAACAAAACTGAACAGCAACTGATCTTTATTTTCAAAAACTTAGCCTAAAGCAAACTAAACTAAAATACTTATTACCTAAATGAGACCGCTTTAATGCAAGTGGTTTTATCTTTTGTTTCGTGAATTTCTACTTCCAGAGAATGTATGGCATCACTTAGCTTTTGAATATTTTTAAAAAATAAGTTTTTAAAAATAGCTTTATTTTCATTTTTTTATTATTGCCATGGTCATGTATTGAACCGATGATAGATTTCACAGTACATTCAGCAAATATCCCTCAATTGGGCTATTCCGCTTTAATTCATCTGTGATTTATTCAGCATGATTTTCATCCATCAATCCAAATAGCGAATGATAGATGCCACCAAACAATAGGTAGCAGCGATCTTTTTTGTCTTAGAGGAGTTGATGACATTAGACAAACGTTTTGGCCAAAGACCTTTTGATGCTGCGTCTCCAGGCTTTTGCCAGCAACGCGCTTCATTTCAAATACATTTCGGATGGCTTATTGTCTCCCAACGGCAGATTTGATAAAAAACGGTTGAGGCGACGTTGCTCACTATCAACAAAGTGTTCAATAATTTTTTTCTTACATAGTCAAAGAGGTCTGTTTGTGGCAGCGTTGCAATTACATCAGCCAACTGGGAAATAACATTCGGATCAATCGCTGCTAATATTGTTGCGGTCTTCTGTTTATCGTAGGTTATAAGCCAGAGGCCTTGAACCAAAAATCCATAGCGGTAAACCAAGCCTCGATATTTGTGCTCAACATTGCAGACACCGACAACCTAGCATATACGATGCTAACATTGGCAGCAGATGACTGTGAAAGGCCACTATCGTTAGCGGCTCCGTTCCCTGCCTCGTTATGAGACATATTTCCTTTAACCAATGTTAAAGCAAGTTAACCCACGCACGCTGCACCAAAAAACAAAAACAAGATGTCGGAAATCCAAGAAAAATTCCAATGATTTGCATTTTTTTGTGAGAAATTTTCAAAAAGATTCCGTATGCAAAACGGTTCCAAATCGGGGTCATCAGTTTGGTAAACTCACGTTGTTTAACCAATAAAGAAGAATCGTTTAGCATTTCCTTGTATGTATTCTATTTATTTATACAAAACTTAAATTTACTTTAATACAAAATGTAATTGAGCTAAATATGAAACGATCTCAAACGCGTTGTAATATCAAAAAGAATGAAAGAATTCAGCTTTTTGTTAGTGTTGCTGAAGAACATAAAAATCATTTTCTAGCACCCGAGTAGTTGGTGTATCGAGAAGTCGGTATCACAACGGTAATGCCACATCCATATCATGTCGACTTAAAATTCTTTGATACATTACGTTTAAGTTCTGCTCTGATGACGATTGATAAACGACTTCTTTATCCTTTAATTTAGCTAAAGACAACATTGCTTTATCCAGGGACTTCATGGCTATTGCATACTCGCTTATGTTGATGTGCACCAATATGTTCCATGATGTCTTCGTTAAGCCAAACTGTTGCTACCTTTTCAAAGAATATCCCTGCCTTGTTCTCAAACCTACTTATATTAAATTCTGATTTCACCGGACTAATAATTGCTAACAATGTTAAAAATACTACTAACATATTTTTATTTTTTATTATTTTTTCATTATCATAATTTCTTTTTAATTTATTTTTATGATCTAAAAATGGATTTCCCATTTCTTTATTATTAGTTAAAGATGGATTTTCCATCTTTTTTTATGTCAACTAACAGTTCGTTCGTTGTTTCCTTTTCGGTTTCTTGAGTAGGAAAAGGACAAACATTTTGGATTGACCTTTTGCTTTCCCCATTGTTGGTCCTTACGTCTACCATTCTACATAATCCATCCGAACCCATTATGGTTCGGAGGACCCTCCCACGCAATGCGTCTAGTTTTTTGCCTTTGTACCGTTTTTCCATGGGCATTGTGGTTTGATGAAACCGTTCTCCTTGCTCATCGGATTCAGTAGACAGTTGCTTCATAAAATCGTCAAAATGAAAATGAAGAAAGTGCAGCTTTAATGTCATCGATGCGCCGATTTTCTCAAAATAATACAGCATTTCTTTCACCCATTCTCTTGCTTCCGGCTCAGCGTCTCGATCCCCTCCCAAGACTCTGGTGCATACACGTTGAAGATAAATCCATGCCATTGAATGATTTTCATCAAGCGCTGACTCAAAATTTGTCTTGAAAAGCTTTCTAATGTCAGGGCCATTAAGTACTCCTATCAAAAAAAGAAAAGTAAATATAAAATAAGGTGGAAAATATAGGATTTAGTTTACTACAATACATACCTTTCTTAATTTTGTCATCGCTACGCTTTGGGAAAACACTTTTCAAATAGTCAAATGCATTTGGACAATTTATAACAGCCACTTCGATGAATTTTTTAACAATTCCCAATTTTATGTGGAGCGGTGGCAGCAAGATATCATGAGTATTGTCAATCAAAGGTGCATTTTTCAGTCTATGTTCTTTCATTTGTTCCTCCACATTTCCTCTTGGTGTCCACGAATTACATTCGAATTGATTCAGAGATCGCGAATCCCAATTACAACGAAAACAAAAGAATTTGGGAAAGTCGCCTTTATCAATGATCCCTTGCATAATGTTGATGAACTTCAAATCACAGCAAATCTTCCATTTATTTTCGTAGTATTTGATTTTTTCCATAATATTTTTCAATGTTTCGTAGTTTTCTTCCATGTTGACACCGATTGCTAGCGGAATGCAAGGTTTTCGGTTCGACACATGCAATAACACTGCCTTCAAGCTTGAAACAGAACTATCAATAAATAATCTCCACTCACTAGCGATGTAGTTTATTCCCATTTTTACCACCAAAGCTTTTATATCGTTGCAGTAAGCGAACGAATTGTCATTATGTAGAGTGTAGAAGTTCTGAAATTCAGCTTGCCGTTTCCGGTATGCCGAAGAGTTAACGTTAGCAAGTGTTAATTTTCTTTGCTTTAAAAACGCTATCAAAAATATGGCAAGCCGCTGCGATAATCCCAATATGGCCACAATGAAATCCATTTCCATTCGTGTTATTAGTTGTGGTCCATCTCTTCCTTGTTGAGGCTCATAATCGGCGTCAAATGGATCTTCATAAGTAACACCACCTTCAGTATTCATTCCTGTAAATTCTGTCCTGAGATCTGGACTTGTTGGCCTTGGCGGTACAAAATTTTCAAGTGCAAGCACTGGTAGTGTAGCTGTTGCAGTTGCTTTATAAATTTTATTCTTCTCACCATGTCGATTCATTCCACGTGTGTAATTTACGCATGCATAGCAAATGTTTACATCATGAGCACCTGGGCGATAAATCCAGTTTACCGGTTTACAATACTTCATACTAAATTTTACTCCACTCAACCATGCCATGAGATTGTTATAGCATTGGCGACACACTATATTAGGTGTGTAATTTTCACTGGTCAAGTCTACTTCGTCGAAAAACAACGTATATGCTCTTCTGAATTCGCTAGTTAGAAGATTCTTTTCTTTTCGAATTTTTTTTTTTTCTAATTTGATGACCGCAAACGTAGCAAAATAAAATATATATGTATTTAACCACCCTTTACACCACAAAATTCATTTAGCTTTTGATATATGTTCCTTGTTACAAAACATTTCATATATTTCATTAAATCTGTTAGCTGCACCTAGTACCATTATCAGAAACAATTTTAGCTGAAAAAAATGGTGTATCATTTTTTTAGTCATACAAATTTTTGCTGCTTTTTTTACATCTGGTATATCTTCAATCTCAAAACTATTGATTTTACTTCCCGCGATAGCACAATAAAATATATTTAAATAAAACGAAATATGCTTAGAGTTTTAAAGATGTAGAAGAACTAACTTTATTTACAAAATTTCCTACTTATATAGACTTAAAAACTAACAAAAATTCTTATCTAAAAATAAAAACCATAAACATTGTAATTTATGTGCAACATAAATATACACACACAAATTCTTAAGTAAAATTATGTTAATCAAAAAGGGGTCCTAGTCTTATCTACCTGCGCATGTGGTAACAAACATGCGTAGGTCATAAAAATAATAAATTCTTAAAAATTACAAAAAGAGCTGTTCTAAAAGACATTTTTTATGTTCAGCTGCATTTAAAGTTGCAGCCAATAAAAAAAAATACACACAATGAATATAAATAAAATACAATGAATAATATAAAATATGTAACTCAAAGAATAATTTTATTGTTCTAAAAATTTTCTAGTTTTTCTATTTTATAAAACTGAGTACAGTTTTCAACAACTAAACATTCTGCCGGCCTTGAAAGATCCTAATCTTTCAAAACGAATTCCACAGAATCAATGTACTTACTTAACATTACCCTAAACTAAACGAGGTAACATAACAGTAGCTGGCAAGTATTCGGCTGATATCTGACAGGTTTTTCTGATGATCCAAGTTAGAATGATGATAATGACAATGATGATACAAAATGTTGTAAAACTTAATCCATAATGAGTAACGTGATGAGTATCAAGTTGTGTAGGAAATCCAAGGATTTTTGTTGAAGCGGGTATATCCGGAATTTTATAAATTTCTAATTCAGTTTTTAATTTGAGATGACTGATTGATGGTATAAAATTTGAGATGTTCAGGGATGGAAATATATAACTTACATTTGCTGTAACTGCGTCATATGCTCGCAGATGAATTTCACTGGATTCTAATTTGCATTCGGGCTGCATCGTTAATATGCCTGAACCATTTACGTCAATTGTTTGCATCTTCTCGTGGCATGTTAGTTCTGCTGGTATATCATCGAATATTGAGAATATCCAAGTGTTGGTTGTACGTAATTGTCGCCAGTAATTGTAAGCCTTTTTAATTTCAACTTTACAACTTTCTGGTATTTTCTTTGTCTTCAAGAATAAAAGAATTTCACAGCTGCTCGTTGATATAGTACTGAACAGAGGGTGAATTAGATGACACAGCACAAGTTCTTCCATCTTTTGACAATGTTCAAATTTATCATCATCAAAAATGTAATACAAAGATTTTCTTTCATCAATGAGGAAATATCTATTGTTGACGTGTATATTAACCGAAAACCCGTCATGAAAAGTGGGGTATGTATATATTTCATATGCGTATAAAACTTCATCATTTATTAGCGGAATCTGAATATTAAAAAGTACAAATTCACTTGTTGTTCTGGTTATTATTTTGGCTATTTTAGCCAGTTCTACTGGTTGTTCAGACGGCAATCGTAGCTTTCTGTCTAGGGTTGATTTGATAAGTTCAATCTGCCTTTTGAACTTTCTTACAGGTAATATTCCATGAAGAAAACTTCCCTTGGAGTTGAACATTGCTCCAATGATGTCGTCTTGTATTTTCTCGTAAATTTCCAGGGATGTAAGAATAGTTGAAACCGCCCTGACGAGAGTGGATTCATCTTTCGTTTTACGGATTTCTTCTTCCAGGGATTGTATGGCACCACTAAGCTCTTGAATATTTTTAAAGACAGCTTTGTTTTCATTTTTTATTATCTCCATTGTCATGTCTTGAACAGATGATAGATTTCGCATAACATTCAGCAGATAGCCTTCATTCTGGCTATTCTGCTTTAATTTATCTGTAATTTCTTCGGCATGGTCTTCGTCCATCAATCCAAACAGCGAATGATAAATACCACCAACGAATGGTAACAGCGATTTCTTTCGTCTTTGAGGGGTTGAAGACATTATCATGTCATGTCGATTTAAAATTCTTTCATATATTGCTCGTAAGTTTTGTTCTTCAGAAGATTGACCAACGGCTTCTTTATCCTTTAATTTGGCTATAGATAACATTGCTTTGTCCAGGGACGTCATAGCTGCTGTATACTCGCTTATGTTGATGTGAACCACAATATTCCACGATGTCTTCGTCAAGCCAACTGTTGCTACCTTTTCAAAGAATATCCCTGCCTTGTTCTCAAACCTACTTATACTGAATTGTGCCCTTATTGGACTAATAATTGACAGGAGTGTTAAAAATACTGTTAACATATTTTTATTTTTTATTCTTTTTTATTATTACCATTTTCTTTATCTAAAGAAAGATTTTCTATTTTTTTATTAGCATTTATTTTTTTATCTTTACTATCTACAAACGGATTTTCCGTTTCTTTGTTATTGTTTGCTAAAGATGGATTTTCCATCTTTCCTGTATTAATCACTACTACGTTAGTTGTTTCGTCTTCAATTTCTTGGGCAAGAAAAGGACAAACATTGTGGATAGACCTTTTGGTTTCCCCATTGCTGGTCCTTACATCCACCATTCTGCATAATCCATCCGAACCCAATATAGTTCGGATGACCCTCCCCCGCCTCCAGCAAAGTGGAGGGGTATTTTCTTCTTTAAGCAAAACCAATGTCCCTGGTTTAATGTTTGGACTTGTAGTCTTCCACTTAAACCTTTTCTGTAATTCAGACAAATACTCCATACTCCAACGTTTCCAGAATTCTTCCATATTTGATTGTACGGATTTCCAATGATCTCGCAATCCGTGGTAACTTTTGTTGTTTACTGAATCAACAAATGTCGTAAACGATTCACCTATAAGAAAATGTCCAGGAGTTAAAACCTCGAAATCATTCGGATCATCGGACAGTGGTGTTAACGGTCGAGAATTTAAAACTCTTTCGATTTCTGTCATCATTGTGTAAAGTTCTTCAAATGTCATTATTCCTTCTGTCACCTTATAGAAATGTTTTTTAACAGATTTCACACATGCTTCCCATAAACCACCTACATGTGGAGATCTTGCGGGAATGTTAAACCATTGAATGTTCCGTATAACGCAAAAGTCTTCTATACGTGTCTGATTTTGTTTATTAGCGAGCATTTCAAATACTTCCTTCAAATTATTAGATGCACCAACAAAATTTGTACCATTATCTGAATAGATTTTAAGAGGACAACCTCTTCTGGCTACAAATCTTTTTAACGCACCAATAAAGGCTGCTGAGGTTAAATCTGAAACTACCTCCAAATGTACAGCTTTTGTTGAAAAACATATAAAGACGCATACATAAGCTTTATCTGTTCGTTTGCCTCTTATTTTATGATGAATTGTGATAGGCCCTAGAAAATCAATTCCAACATTTAGAAACGGACGAGTTCTAATTACTCTATCTGCAGGCAATTCTCCCATAAATTGATGAATTGTTCTAGGCTCTACTCTAAAACACCTATAACATTTGTTAACAACTTTTTTTACCAGTTGCCGACCACGTAAAGGCCAAAATTCTTGTCTCAAAATTGCTAATAATCCTTGTGGTCCTACATGTAAGTGTCGACGATGTAATTCTTCAACTAATAGTTCTACAATTATTTCTTTATACGGAAGTAGAATTGGATGTTTAGCTTCAAAAGTCAAATTGCTTTTCTCTAATCTGCCACCCACACGTATTATTTCATTTTCATCCAACACTGGACATAAAGAGATCAATTGTGATGCTTTTCCTAATTTTTTCTTTGTTTTTAAAATCTTTCTTTCTTCAGAAAAATGTTCAGTTTGAACATCCTTAATTAAAAGCAGAAGCGCTTCTTTCCGATATTCTATAAATGTTTTTTGTATACCTTTTTTAACTTTATTTTTAAATTTTAAAACATAAGCTATAACATTTTGTAGAAATTTGAAATTATTCCTGTGATTAATATTTCTCCACCACATTTGCTTTTCTTGCACTAAAATAACTTTACTCTTTTTCTTTAATTCAGGTATATCGCTTTCTATATTGACTATTGATTCTTGAATTACCTTTTCTTTAATACATTCAGGACCTTCAAACCAAAGTGGATTATTTAATATTTCTTTTCCAAACATTCCTCTGGAGAGAAGATCTGCTGGGTTTTGTTCTGATCTGATATGTCTCCAATTTGGTATATGACTATTTTCTTGTATATAACTTACTCTGTTTGACACAAATATCTGCAGTCGTGCTGGATCTATTCCTAACCAACTTAAAACAATTGTTGAATCTGAATAATAGTAAATATTATTGAAATTAATCTTCAAACTCTTTATTACTAGTTTCATTAACTCAACTAGTAAAACACTTGCACAAAGTTCTAGTCGTGGTAATGTAATTATTTTGATGGGAGCAATCCTTGATTTTGATGCCGCTAAATACGTACTAATTTTACCTGAGGCATCAATCGATCTTATATAAATTGCAGCACCATAAGCTTTCATGGAGGCATCGCAAAATCCATGTAACTCTACCACAACTGGATTTATACAAATAATATGCCTAGAAACTGCTATTTTATTGAGGTAAATTAAATCATCTTTTATTTTTTTCCACTTAGATTCAATTTCATCAGGAACTTTTTCATCCCAATCAATTTTTAATTTCCACAAGTCTTGTAATAGAATTTTTGTGGTTACTATAACTGGTCCAACAAGACCAAGTGGATCAAATAACCTGGCGATTTCTCCTAAAATAGTTCGTTTAGATATTTTGTCAAAAGTTCCTGATCTACATTTTAAACTTAACTTGTCTGCATTTGGATCCCAAGCAATTCCAAGTGTTTTTATAAAGTTAGGTGTACCTGGTTCAATGTCGAAATTACCCTCTATGGTTTCTTTATCTACTTCTTGAAGGATTGATGTTTCATTAGAACACCACTTTCTTAAGGGCATACCGTATTCCAGCAAAACATTGTCGATATTTTTCCGTATTGATTTTACTGATTCCAGACAATTTGCTCCTGTCATCAAGTCGTCCATATAAAAGTCACTCCTAATGGCTTCAGATTCCAAAGGAAATTTGGTTTCAATTTCCCTTGCAATCTTTTGCAAACATTTTACTGCCAGATATGGTGCACAGGCAGTACCATACGTCACTGTTTTCAAGGCATATGTTTTGAGATTTTCTTTTGGATCCCAGCGCCAGTATATAAGTTGGTATTTCCTATCAGCTTCTGAAACCCAAATCTGTCTGTACATCTTCTCTATATCTGCAGAAAATACATATCTGTGTTTTCTGAACCTTAATAATATATTGAATAAGTCTTCTTGAATACGAGGACCTGTATGTAAAATATCATTTAATGATATATTGGTTGTAGTCTTGCATGATGCATCAAAAACTACTCTCAATTTTGTCGAAGTACTGTCAGGTCTCAACACACAGTGATGAGGTAAATAGTACGCATTATTTGCTAATGAATTGTTTTTTATTAATTCCATATGTCCCATTTCTAAATATTTTTTAAGAAATTCGTGGTATTCAATTTTTAAATTTTGATTTTTCTCCAACTTCCTTTCAAGTGCGAAAAATCTTCGTTTTGCTATTATACTTGAATTTCCTAATTTAGTTGACTCATCTTTGAATGGTAACTTAACTTCAAATTTGCCATCAGTTGTTCTTTTGACATTTTCTTCAAAATGTTGCTCACAATTCTTTTCATCAGTTGTATATTTATTTATTTTTGGAACTTCTTCTAGCTCCCAGAACTTTTGTAATAGTTCTTCACATGATGTTCTAATTGTCGTAACAACGCTTGGTTCTGGTTTGGAACCATTTGCTGTCATTAATCCGTATGCAACCCAACCTAATTTTGTATTGCGTAATTTTGTGTTAGTCTTTTTATCTATTATTTGTCCATCACAAATAAGATCAAATACAAACTGATTTGATAATAATAAATCCACTCCCTGTGGGATATTATATTTAGGATCAGCCAATTTAATATTTGGTGGAAAATCTCCTAATAGCATTTTTGTTCCTGGTACGTTTGACACAAACTTGTCAATAACGACAGCATTAAGAAATGTTTTATATTTAGTTATTTTTGATCGGAGATTTATTCCAATTTTTTCATCAGTGGAAGATTTTTTTCTTTCTAAGCCTTCCAGTTCCATGTTTATTTGGCATCCTTTAATATTTAATTTATTTCTAAATTCTTTAGAAATAATATTTACTTGAGCACCACCATCTAATAGAACTCGACAATTTATCCAATTTCCGTTTCCATCTTTGACCTCTACAATCGCAGTTGAAAGCACTGCTTCATCATCTTCTGTAATGTCAGGATAGTCGTTATATATTTGATTTCGCCTATAGTCCCGTTATTTATTTTAAACAGCTGAGGGGAGTCCCAGCTAAAACTTAGGCGTTCAAAAGAACTGCCAAAAGATTTGAAACAGTAAATATAAAACAAAGGCTTGGTGTAGCCGGTTTAAGTTGTATCATTTAAAGTCTGTCTTTTATTAAAATATTTGGGGTTTATATACCAAATATGAAAATTATTCTTAACCTTTCTAACTTATTCTAAAATCGATAATTATTATATTTTCTCTGTCCTTAGCGTGAGAGTTCATATTCATATTTTCATTTGTCCAATCATAATTGTTAGAGTTTAGAATTGCACTCAAATGAAAATATGTCACTCAAAATAATGCAGTGATACATTACACCATACGTAAGCAGAGGAATGTTATTGATACGCTACTGCTGGTATTTATAATGTATGCATTATCGACTTGTGTGATACACTACACCCTCACCCTTAAGAGAAAAATTTGGGGAAATTTTTATAATTGTTTACAAATTTTTCTTAAATTTCTATCTTTATATCATTTATGTTAATAATTTGAATATTTATGTTTTTTACATATTTTATATATTTTTACTTAAAATATAAGGTTATTACTATAGTGTATTAAAAGGTCTTAAATTATTATTATGGTATGTTTTTTCTATTCCATTATAATCTATTGTGGTGTTTACACCATCTCTACTTATTATTTTAAATGGTCCTTTGTATGGACTTTGGTGTTTTTTTCTATTTTCTATTTTAATTAATACTAAATCTCCTACTTCTAGATTAAATTTGTTGGTGTGGTCATTGCCTAGGATTCTTTTTTGTTTTTCTCTTATCAATAATTCTTTTGCCTTATTTAAAGAAAATTGTAACCTGACTCGTAACTCTTGTATATAGTCGTCATAATTGTAAAATTTTTGTTTATTTTCTAAAATGTCAGAGGGTAGATATGGTAATTTTCCATATACTAGTTCAAAAGGCGTGTAGCCTGTGTCTACATGTGGTGCCGTATTGTAGGCAAAAGTAAAATATGGAATCCACTTGTCCCATTCATAATCACTTGCAGTTGTTAATAAAAATTCGTTAAGTACTCTATGGTTTCTTTCAACTGATCCTAATGTCTCATGATGGTATGGTGTTGAAAATATTTGTTTGATTTGTAGTAATGAGCATATGTTTCGCATAACTTCATTTGTAAATTCTGTACCTCTGTCAGATTTGAGCACCTTAAATTGACCATGTTTTAAAATAAATTGTTCAACCAATGTTCTTGCTGTCGTAGATGCATCTTTTGTCGGCATTGGATGTGCAACAACAAATTTTGTTAGTTCACACTGCATGGTAAGAATGTATCGGTATTCATTTGAAATACGAAGAGGACCTACGGTGTCAATTGAAATCACTTCAAAACTATTGTTTGGAGTGTTTGTTAGTGTAAGTGGTTCTTTAATGTGTTTAGTTTGTTTGTTTTTGTTGCAACTGTCACAATATGTAATAAATTTCTTTACCATCTTATTCATTTTTTTCCAAATGTATCTCTGTTTTAGTTTAATTATTGTTTTTCTTATTCCTAAGTGTCCTGCGTGTGTGGTATTGTGAAATTCGTCAATTAGTTTGTATTTTAATATGTCATCTGATATTCTTTTCGGGGCGTTGTATATTATTATATTTAGTTGAGGACTTTCATTATTAATTTTTATTCTTGCATATGCTTCTTTCAATTTTTCTTTTGTATATATTTCAAATATTTTATCATTACTTGATAGCGCTAATTCTTTTATATTATTTTTCTTCATTTTAGATATCAGTTTCCTCAGAATCGAATCTAGTTTCGCTGAGTTATCGCTGAATCTTGCATGCATATTATTTTCTTCTTTAGTGGTATGTAACTTCTTCATCGAATCTTGTTTCGATGAATTATCGTTACGTCCAATGTGTACACTGTTATCTTCTATAAATATATCTTTTTCTTTTATATCTTCTATTATATTAAACTGCAGTTTTCTTATATTCTTGACGTCATTTATTGATGTACATTCCCATATATGAAGTTGATCAGACTTCTGAGAATCATCGTTTCTTACACGTGTGTCTTTATTTATATTATTTGCCTCTTTGTTATTATTTAATTTCTTATTTGCCTCAATTTCTTTATTTTTCATAGCCCTCGTAGTTACTAATACTTTCTTAGCTTGTTCATCATCTTCTATTGGTATCATCTGTTTTAGTATGTCCGAATTGATTTCTATCCTGGATAGTGCGTCAGCGTTTGTATTCATCATTCCTTTTTTATAAACAATATCAAAGTCGTAGTCACACAAGTCAAGTCTAATTCTTGTCATTTTTGAAGAAGGGTTTCTGTGAGAAAATAGTGATACTAATGGTCTGTGGTCAGTTACTACTGTAAATTTTCTACCGTATAAATATGGTTTGAAATAGTTGATGCTCCAGTGAATTGCTAATAGTTCTTTTTCGATTACTGGTTTGTTCATGTCATGTTTCTGCAATGCCTTACTTGCATATGAAATTGGTCGGTCTTTACCTATTTCGCCTTGGGATAATATTGCTCCTAGTGCGTAGTTTGAAGCATCTGTTGTTAATATAAAAGTTTTGTCAAAATCAGGGTACTGCAATACTGGAGGACTTATAAGTTTTTTTTTTAGGTCATCAAAAGCTTTTTGGCAATTGTTCGACCATTCGAATTTTGTGTTTTTCTTTAATAGTTGGTTTAAATCTTTAGCTGTGTCTGCAAAATTTGGTATGAATCGTCTATAGTAATTGCAAAATGCAACGAATCGTCTTACTTCATCTGCATTCTTTGGTGTGGGATAGTTCTTTATTACGTCGTATTTTGATGGGTCTGTTTTTACTCCGTCTTTAGTTATAAGATGTCCAAGATAAGTAACTTCTGGTCTTAAAAATTGACATTTTTTTGGATTTAATTTCAAATTGTATTGTTGTAACCTGTCTAATACTTTTATTAGGTTTCTATTGTGGTGGTTCAAACTACATCCGTATATGATAATATCGTCTACATAAAGAAAGGCTTCAGATTCTAATCCCGAAAGTGCTATTGTCAACATTCTTTGAAAGCTGTTCGTAGATATTTTCAGTCCAAATGGTAATCTTTTAAATTGATAGTGTGATGTTCGTATTAATGTAAGTGAAAGTTTTATAAATATGTTTTTCGTATAAGTATGTTTTGCTTATTATTCGGGCGAGCAACGCCTATTAGTTATGGCTAGAGAGCCGCGGTTTGGTGAAGAATAAAAAAGGTCTTTTCAGACTTTATGTCTTGCTAGTCAAAATTATTCTTAATTTTATTTTCCAATTTTCATCTCTTTTATACAATAATTATTGAGTGACTTTTTAAAGTCTAACTCATATCTTAAACTCTATCTTAATCTCTATTGGTTCTTACTAGCTATTGGTTCCCACATATTTTCGTTGTGTCATTAATATATTCTTGAGTGTAAATTGTAACTCAAGACAACTGATTTACTTATGGTCAATGTCACCCAAATTTAAGTGAACTAGACCACACACACACGAACATATGTAAAAACACTTGGTGAGCAATAGTTGCAGTAATGAACTTATTTCATATGCACACTACACCCTCACCCTTTAAAAAAATCTATTCGGTTTCATCAAATGAAATCGGATAATTTTTAATTTGTTTTGTATTGTTTTAAATTTGTTTCTTTTTTTTTTTTTTTTTTTGTGTTTAAAAAATTTTGTTTATTATTTTAAGTGTGTATTTTCCCTAAATTTATTTTTAGCATATATTTTTAAGTGTTAATGACATAAATTTGTTTTTCTTTTTTTTTTTGTATATCTTAATATGTGTCATTGTTACTTAAAATAATTCTTTGGTCTTAAATTACTTGTTACAATTTCAAATTTATGGTTTATGTTTACTTATAAATATTTTTTTTTTTTTTTTTTTTTTTTTTTTTTTTTTTTTTTGTTTACTTATAAATATTTCTTGTAAATAATAAAATCAAGAGTGTTTTATATTTCATTTGGTTTCGAATGACTTATTGTAGTTTTAGTATACTCGTAAATATATTTAGTCTTAAGTGTTTCTTAAATTATTGTTTTATACTTTATATTTCTTTATTCTATTCTTATGAATTGCTTTTATGTTATTTTTTATCTTAACTAATATATTTAAATCATCTATGTCTACTACTTCATATGGACCGTCATATGGTGATTCATATTTTCTTCTATTCTCTAATTTGATTAAAACTAAATCTCCTACTTTTAGTTCTATGCTATTTGTTTTATCTAGTGAGTCTGTACTTCTTTTGTTTTTAACTGTCTCTATAATATTTCTGGCATTTTCTAAAGCGTATTTTAGTCTAGTTTTTAGTTCATTAGCATAATTTTCAAAATTGTAAACCTTTGGATGATTCATGACTTCATCTCCCAGTAAACTTGGTAGTTTTCCAAAAATAAGTTCAAAAGGTGAATATTCAGTATCTACGTGAGGAGTTATATTGTAGGCAAAAGTGTAATAAGGTATCCATTGATCCCAATTATCATTTTGTACAAATGATAAAAAGTATTCATTAAGAACCCTATGATTTCTTTCGACTGTACCCAACGTCTCATGATGATACGGTGTGGAAAAAATTTGTTCAATTTTTAATAATTCACATATTTCTTTTAATAATTCATTTTTAAACTCTGTACCGTTGTCTGATTTTAATATGCCAAATAAACCGTATTTAAGTACTACATTTTCTACTAGTGCCTTAGCTATTGATCTTGCTTCTTTAGTCTTTATAGGACATGCTATTATATACTTCGTTAGTTCGCATTGCATTGTTAGAATATATCTATAGTTGTTCGACGGGCGCAAAGGACCTACAGTGTCGATTACTATAGTTTTAAAACTGTCTGTCGGAGTATCTGTAACCTTTAATTGTTCTTTCGTATGTCTAGTTTGTTTATTTCGTTGGCATAAATCACATTTAGATACATATTCCTTTATATTTTTGTTCATATTTTTCCAAATGTATTTTTGTTTTAATTTTAGTGAAGTTTTCTTTACTCCAAAATGTCCTCCTTGGGGTGTATCATGGTATAATTTTATCAATTCTTGTCTTCTTTCTTCACTTGTTATATGTTGAGGTTTGCTGTATAATAATATAATTATGTCATCTTTATTCTTCTTGTTTACTTCATTATATTTGGCCTTAAATTCATCTGCAGGTATAATATCAAATATTGCATCATTTCTATCGATAGCAAATTTCTTATTTCTTGTATTTTTTAAATACGATGATAGCTTCTCCAAAAGAGTACCTAAATACTTTGGATTATCACTACATCTAACACGTGTTTCATTATTAAATTTATCATTTTCTACTATATATTTATATAATTCTTTTATATCATTTTCTGGCCTTTTTTCTAATACAAATTTTAATTTCGTAGCGCGCTTTATATCATTTATCGATGTGCAATCCCACATATGGAGTTGATCAGTCTCCTTATGAGATTCACTCGTATCATTTTCATTATTTATTGTCTTCTTTTCTGATGACTTTTTAGTCATACCTCTTGTTATTATTAATGTTTTCTTTATATTCTCGTCGTTTTCTGGTGGTATCATGTTTTTCAGTGTGGTAGAATCAATCTCTATTCTAGATAGTGCGTCAGCATTTGTGTTATTTATTCCTTTTTTGTATATTATATCAAAATCATAGTCAGAAAGCTCTAGTCTTATCCTTGTAAGCTTTGAATTTGGGTTTTTATGTGAAAACAACGAAATCAATGGCCTATGGTCTGTTACAACTGTGAATTTTCTGCCATATAAATATGGTCTAAAAAATTGTATACCCCAGTATATGCCTAAAAGTTCTTTTTCGATCACAGGTTTATTTCTCTCGTGTTTATTTAGAGATCTACTAGCATATGATATAGGTAAATCCTTTCCTATCGGACCTTGTGACAAAATTGCGCCCAATGCAAAGTTCGATGCGTCTGTCGTTAAAATGAATGTTTTGTCAAAGTCTGGATATTGCAAAATAGGTGGCTCAATTAGCTTGTTCTTAAGTGTCTCAAAAGCATTGTGACATTCTTGTGACCATTCGAATTTGGAACCTTTTTTTAACAAGTTGTTCAAACAGTTTGCAATACTTGCAAAGTCTTTAATGAACCTTCTATAATAGTTACAAAATGCTATGAATCTTCTTACTTCGTCAGCATTCTTAGGTATAGGATACTTGGAAATTACGTTGTATTTGCTTGGATCAGGTTTTACGCCATTTGATGTTATTAAATGTCCCAAATATACAACTTCTGATTTTAGAAAGCAACATTTGTTCGCATTCAGTTTTAAATTATACTTAGATAATCTATCGAAAACATTACTCAAGTTGTTGTTGTGATGTCTCAGACTACATCCAAAAACTATTATATCATCGACATATAAAAATGCTTCGGATTCCAATCCAGCTAGTGCTATGGTTAACATCCTTTGAAAGCTATTTGAGGATATCTTTAATCCAAAAGGTAATCTCGTGTATTGATAATGACCATTAGATGTTGAGAATGCAGTAAATGGTCTTGACTGTTCATCGAGCTCAATTTGGTGAAAAGAGCTTGTCATGTCCAATGTGGAAAAATATTTCGCTCTTCCCAATTTATCCAAAACATCGTCCAATCGTGTCAGTGGAAATTTATCATTAACTATTTTGTCATTTAATTTCCTAAAATCAACGACTAATCTCCATTTTTTTAAATCCTTTTGTCCCTTTTTAGGTACCAATAAGAGTGGAGCGTTGTAAGGACTTATGGAAGTCTCTATGATTTTTTGTTTCATTAGTTCTTTTACTTGGTTATTTATTTCCTCTGTCTGTGTCTGCGGTAACCGATAGTTCTTTATATAAACTGGATTATTATCATTTAATTGGATGGTTTGATTGTAAAAATTATTGGTTGTCAAGTTCTCTCCTTCCAAATGGAATACGTGTTGATATTTCTTTAGTATCTCCAATAATTCGTTCTTCGCTATTTCGTCATTTTTCTCTATATTGCATTCTTTTAAAATTTTCTTGAAACGTTCTTCACTGTGTTTCGTATCTGTTCTGTTGTGGCTTGCTTTGTATATATCAAATTTACTTAAAGGAATAGTTTCTATCTTTAGATTTTTAATTATTATTGTTTCGTCTCGTACGTTTAATAATTTCACATGTTTGTTTCCGTTTTTGGGAATTATGGCATTTGCCAAAAATACACCTTCTCCTACTTCCCTGTTGCATATCACTCCATCTTCTTCAATATCTAATTGAAATGGTATAATTATTTCGCTTCTTGGAGGTATTTTTACTACATTTATATCAAATGAGTTGTTGTGAATTGGTAATGTCAGGATGTCTTTTTCCGTATTAATTGTTAATGTGAATGTGTCGTAATCTATATTACAATTATATTTTAATAAAAAATCTCGTCCAAGTATACCATCAGTATGGATAGGAAAATTCTCATGGACTAATTGTATTTTGTGTTTAAGTAATGTCTCGTTAATTTGTATTGATATGTTGGTAGAGCCCAAGGATTTTATCTTTTCTTTTGAAATCCCTGTTAAACAGCAATAATCATCAGGGTCTTCGTTATATCTGTTTAATAAGTCTTCTTTGCATAATGAGATATCAGCACCTGTATCAATTAAAAATGTCAACGCACGGTGTGTATCCTTTATGTTTAGTTTTACGAAATTCTTTAGACCTGATGAAATGCTAAATACAGCTTTAGAGCTTACTGATTTCGTTCCGGAGTCCCTTGGTATTCTGTGGTCTCCGGACCATTGGAGTTTCCCTGGTCTCGTTCAGTATAATTAACATTTCGTGTTCTCTGATTACTGTTGTAGGTATTGTTCCTATTGCGATTGTTATTGCCATTTTGATAATTGTGGTAATTGTTATTACGACCATTATTTTGTCTGAAGTTATTATTGTTGTAATTGTTACTGTTTCGATAGTTGTTACCGTTTCGATAATTGTTGTTATCGTTTCGATAGTTGTTGTTACCATTATAACTGTTACCATTTCGGTAGTTATTACTATTATTATTGTTCATTCTATTATAATTTCCTCTGGAGTCGTAGTTATTTCTGTTATCATTCCTAAGGTTATTGTTGTTTCTGTATCTGTTAGTGTTGTAACTATTGTTCCGATTATTTTGGTTATTATTGTAACCGTTTCTGTTACGTGTTGTTTGGAACATTATTTGATTTTGTTTCATGTCAGTGGATGTTTCGACAGCTATTTCGATGGCTTCGTTAAGAGTTTTTACTCTACTGGCTTCTATTGTTCTAACTATCTCCTTATTTCTTAATCCATTTTTAAAAGAATTAAATGCTATTACTGCATTTGTCGTACTAATAACATCTCTATTACTTTCCCCCAAGGAACTTATCTGAATTTCATTCAGTTCCATTGTCAATGCCTCAATTTTGTCGGCGAATTTTTTAATAGTATCAAATTGAGTAATATTTGTTAGTTCATTTAAAATAATATTTGGTGACTTTTTGGTCTTATAAGCTTCTTTTAAGGTTGAAATTAATGATTGTATATTAGTAGGTACTTGTATCTGTCTCAGTTTTGTTTGTACTTTGTTTGATATCTTGGTTTTATAAACGAAGTTAAAAAAAGAAATCTGTTTCGTTGAAGGCAAAGTATCCTTTAATACTTCGATATTAGCTATGAATGTGTTTAAATCCTCTTTTGAACCATTGAAAATATTTAGCAATTTTGAAATTGATGCCAATTCCGTCGTATTCAGATTTTCTTCTGTCATGGTGGAATCTTCTAATGTTTCAATGTCAGTTTTTTGCAATCGTTCTTTATGGTTTTCTAATACTTCTAAAGCAATTTTCTTTAGTTCTTTAAATTTGTTGATGTAAAATTGTCTTTGTTGCTCTGATATTTTTTTATCCTCTAATATTTCTATAGTCTTCTTTTGCAAATCTTCTACTTCTAATAGCTTGTTTTTTATAGTATCTTTCGTATATCCTCTTGTTAATGATTTCCTAGCATTTGATGTTAAACTATTTAATTGTTCGTAAATTATGTCCATTTAAGTATTTCATCTAAAAAATTTTTTTTTTTTTCAATATTTAAATTTTAAAAAATTTTTTTTTTATTATTTATTGTTATTATAATATAATCATTGTTATTTTATTTTTGTTCTTTATTTTAGACAGGACTCAAATCATTTTTTATCATCTGTCTGTTAATTTGTTTTTTAATATATTTTTTTAAATATCTTACTATTACTATAATTGTTGTAATTATACACAAAAGTACCACCACTTCCATGCTAACGCTAACTGCAGTTGGGGCATTAACCGATGCTGTAATTACCTCTGTTATTTTTGCTTGGGTGTTTCCCATTCTATCTGGTTTGTTCTTTTCTTATTTCCGCTAATGTATTTTTTGAAATGTTTCCTTAACTTGTGGTCCGTGGTTATCGCCAACACCTTGTGTATTTCTGCAGCCTTCTGTCTCAATTTAACCTTTCGCCCACCTCTCGGTCTGCGTCTTTGTTTTTCTACTGTTGGAGGATTTTCTGGTTTCTTCTCACTCCGTTGCCTATATTCCTCTATAGTTATAGGTTTTGGGCCTGCTGTCTTTGATGTCGGTGTATATGTAGGGTAGTCTTGCGGTACTCGTTGTTCAGGAATGTATTCCTCTTCTCCAGCTTTATAATACTTGCTAAAGATTTCCTCTATTTCTTGCTTAGAGGGTTCGTCTTCTATCTGCATATTATTGTTCCTCCTGGCAGGATCGCCATGTGATGTTCGTATTAATGTAAGTGAAAGTTTTATAAATATGTTTTTCGTATAAGTATGTTTTGCTTATTATTCGGGCGAGCAACGCCTATTAGTTATGGCTAGAGAGCCGCGGTTTGGTGAAGAATAAAAAAGGTCTTTTCAGACTTTATGTCTTGCTAGTCAAAATTATTCTTAATTTTATTTTCCAATTTTCATCTCTTTTATACAATAATTATTGAGTGACTTTTTAAAGTCTAACTCATATCTTAAACTCTATCTTAATCTCTATTGGTTCTTACTTGCTATTGGTTCCCACATATTTTCGTTGTGTCATTAATATATTCTTGAGTGTAAATTGTAACTCAAGACAACTGATTTACTTATGGTCAATGTCACCCAAATTTAAGTGAACTAGACCACACACACACGAACATATGTAAAAACACTTGGTGAGCAATAGTTGCAGTAATGAACTTATTTCATATGCACACTACAATAGTGGCCTTGTTGTGTGGAAAAAGCTGTTAAAGGTCTAGATTTCTTGTCTAAGTTAATTTGATGAAATGAGCTGGTCATATCAAGTGTAGAAAACCATTTTGCTCTACCCAATTTGTCCAAGATATCTTCCAATCTAGTTAAAGGAAATTTGTCATTTACTATCTTGTCATTAAGTTTTCTAAAATCTACTACCAGTCTCCATTTCTTTTTATCTTCTACATTCTTTTTAGGTACTAAAAGGAGTGGAGCGTTATATGGGCTAACAGATGGTTCTATTATGTCATCCCTAAGCATTTCTTTCACTTGTTCACTTATTATGTCTGTATGTGAATGTGGTAGTCTGTAATTTTTTATATAAACTGGGTTATTGTCTAAGGTCGTGATTTTTTGGTTATAAAAATTGTTGACGGTTAATTTTTCGTCTTCGAGGTGAAATACATTTTGATATTCTTTAAATATTTTTACTAATTCCATTTTTGCATATTCATCATTGTTATCCAGTTGCAAGTTATTCAATATTTGTTTAAAACGTTCGTCATTGTATTTTTTTTTATTGCAATTGTAGTTTACTATATCATAGTTTGTAAGTGGATCAGTTTGGAATTTAATGTTTTCTAGAGTCACTGACTTGTTCGTTGTATTCAATAATTTAATGTGAGTCATTCCGTTTTTTGGTGCAATTGAGTTGCTTAAAAAAATACCTTCTTGTAATTCATTATTAAATATTACGCAATCTTCAGTGAGGTTTAATTTTATAGGTTGAATGACTTCTGTTCTTGGGGGTATTGTAATTCTTAAGGTTTCAAATGATTTTGAATGCATTGGTAGTGTTATTATTTGGTTCTGGATGAATAAAGAAATTGTAAATGTTTCATAGTCTATTTTGCATAGGTATTTTTTAAAAAAATCTCTTCCTAATATTCCGTCTGTTTCTATTGGAAACTCTTCATTTACTAATTGAAATATGTGTGTAAATGTTTCATCTGTTGTTTTTAAATTTAGTTCCAATGTTCCTATTGATTCTATTTCTTCTGTTGTGATACCTGTTAATTTACATTTCTCTTCTGGCTTATATTGTTCACCTATGAGTTCCTTACGCATTCGACACAGTGATATATCGGCACCTGTATCAATAAGAAATGTTAGATTGCTATTTTTGTATGTTACATTGATATAGTTTGAGTTATTGTTGGATATTTTGTGAATTTTTAATTTTGGCTCTCCGGGAAATCTTGGTATCCCTGGCCTATCCCGTTTCCCTCATGTTGTATTGTGTGTATATGTCTGTTGTTATTATTCCTGTATGTATTAGTGTATCTTCCTCTATTATTTGCATTAGGTAAGTTATTTATATTGTTGTAGCCATTGTTAAATCTATTTGATTCATTATTGTTGTTGCCTCTATTGTTAGTGTAGTTATTACTTCTTTCAAATCTGTTATTGGTATTCCTGTTGCTGAATCTGTTATTATTAAAAGTGTGGTTGTGATAGTTATCATTGTGGGGTGTGTTGTTTCTGTTATAAGTGTTATTGTTGTTATTTCGTTGATACCGTGGTTCTCTTCTCATATGTAATATTGAGACATTATTTGATCTGTTCTCATTTTCTAATTCTATCGCAAGTTCAGATGCTTCTTGTAAAGTGTTTGGTCGAGCTGCATAGATGGTCGATTTAAAGTACTCATTTAACCCTTTTTTGAATGAATCTAGTGCCAATTTATTATTTAATTTAATTATAACGTTCTTCTCAGCTTGAGTAGCAGTACTTCCTAATTCTGTAATTCCTAGTTTGTTTAATTTATCTATTATATTTGTTATCTTTTCTGTGAATGAATTTACTGTCATTTTACCTTGGAATAATACATTGAGTTTGTTTTGTAATTCAGGAATGGTTTCTTTGTTTTTATATCTCTCCTGAAGTAGCTTTATTAGTGTTTCGAAATTTTCTGGTTCACTGTAGCTGCCTATTGCTGTTCTTACATTTGATGTTAATTTAGCATGGTAAATATATTTTAAGAAATCTGTCTTTGCCTCGTCAGTTAGAGTTTTATTTATGAGTTCTGCAGTAATTATAAAACATTCTAATTCTATATAGTTGCCCGTGAATAACGGTAGTGCTTTTGAAACTGTTTCCAAATTGAATGCTGCCATTTTCTTTACGTTTTTTCTATCTTCCATCAAAATTTCTCTGATTTGTGTATAAATAGTATTGAATTCTAATTTATATGCTGTACTATTTTCTTCGTCAGCTTCTAATACCTTCTCTTGAAATTCCTTTTTTATATTTTCAATGGTTTCTAGTTTGTTTTGTATAGTTTTTTCTGTGTATTTTCTTCTTGGGCTTTTTTTTAGAATTGTAAGTATTTCTTTAAGTTCTGAAATATTTTGTTCCATTTGAACTATTGAAAAATATTTACAATTTGTTGTATTTTTGTTACTAATGTATTAATGAGGGTAAGTATTTTGTCCAAGATTGTAATAATCTCATCAAAATCTGAGAAAATGCACCAAATCAATGTTATCCCGATGATAAAAATTAAAATTATTTTTAAAGAAATTTTTACTTTCATAGTAGTATAATTATTAATGTTATTATTTTTAAAGGTATTATAATTATTAACTGTTGTAATAATATTAATGCTAGGGTATATGTTATTTTTTCTAACATTTTTTTGAAGTAATTTTTTTTATAATTTTGTCTAACTCTTGAGTTATTCCTACTTGTACTAATATTATAAATATTACTATAATTATACTTGATAAAAGGTATATATAATTCATTTTAAGTCTTTGATTTTATTCTTGATTTCTTTTTTTTTTTTTGTGTTGGAAGTTAATGTTAATTCTTTATACAGGATGGCCAACTCTTTGCGCCTCTGGAATTTCTTTCCAGCCCTTTTTTTCTTATATATGGTGTTGTTGATTTTTTTTTTTCTATGCTGGGTTTCTTTGTTCTGTTTTTATATTCTTCAATTGTTATGGCTCTGGGGCCTGCCGAACATGGAAGTGCTTTATAAACTGGTGCTTCCAGACTCGTATTGGAGGGCACGTACTCGTCTTCTTTCTTGGCTTTTAGGTCTTCTAGATATTTTTCCCAGCGGGCGATCATCTCATTTATTATGGCTTCAGACATCCGACTTTTGTTTTTGTAATGACAGGATTGTGGAATAAATATTCTTAGTATATGTATGATGATATTTATATCAAAGTATATTTTGTCTTGTTGGTAGGATTCTCAGGATCGGTCGCAGGATCGCCATGTAATGTCAGGATAGTCGTTATATATTTGATTTCGCCTATAGTCCCGTTATTTATTTTAAACAGCTGAGGGGAGTCCCAGCTAAAACTTAGGCGTTCAAAAGAACTGCCAAAAGATTTGAAACAGTAAATATAAAACAAAGGCTTGGTGTAGCCGGTTTAAGTTGTATAATTAAAGTCTGTCTTTTATTAAAATATTTGGGGTTTATATACCAAATATGAAAATTATTCTTAACCTTTCTAACTTATTCTAAAATCGATAATTATTATATTTTCTCTGTCCTTAGCGTGAGAGTTCATATTCATATTTTCATTTGTCCAATCATAATTGTTAGAGTTTAGAATTGCACTCAAATGAAAATATGTCACTCAAAATAATGCAGTGATACATTACACCATACGTAAGCAGAGGAATGTTATTGATACGCTACTGCTGGTATTTATAATGTATGCATTATCGACTTGTGTGATACACTACACTTCATCACCATTTACTACTACAGTTTTTGCAGGAGCTTTACCTTTGTGAAGAAGAACATGATGATCCCCATTACAATCTCTACATTTAAAATTATTTGGACACGATTTTTGATAATGACCAAATCCTAAGCATTTACTACAAATTTTGTGTTCACGTACCTTATCCCATTTTTGATTTAAAGTTAAGTTCCTAAATTTGGAACATTTAAATAACCCATGTCCAACTAAACACCCTAGTGGACATTTTATTTTAAATGAATTTGGTGGAGGCGTTGTTTTTTGAATTGCTCCTTGAGTTTGCGTTGGTTGTCTTGAAGAATTGGTTCCACTTTGCCCACTCTCCCAAGACCATTGATTTGCTCCTAGAGGATTTACCATTCTCTTATCACTCTTTGTGAATTCTTGGCTTGCTTCTAAGGAGTATTGAATTTGGAAGCTCTTTTGATTTTCCTAAATGTTGCTCAAATTGGATTCTTAAATAATCATCCAATTTTCTTTGAAGCACGAAACAAAAAAATGCCTTTTGCATTTCTTCTGGATCTAACTTCATTGCTTCTAATGCCTGCAAACTTTCATTTACTTTATTTAAAAACATATTAACGCTTCTTGCGTTATATGTCACAAAAGGCGCTTCAAGTATGTTTTTAAAATATACTGAAGTTATTGCTCTTTTGTCGGAATAATATTCATTTAGAATATTCCAGGCAACTTCAAAGTTATCATCATTTGAAGGTAATTTTGAAATTTTCTTTGCTGCTTCTCCAGCCAATTTTGCTTTTAACATGCACATTTTTTGTGTATTTGACACAGGCTGATCGATTATCAACTGCTCAAATAACTCCTTAAATGTGCTCCATTCCGTGGTTTTCCCACTAAAAGTTGGTATGTCTATAGTAGGTAGCTGAAATGGTAAAGTCTTGGCATAGCTTTCTATGCCTGGGATATTTTGGTACTCATCTCTTAAATTGTAAAAAATTTCCGTTAATTCGTCATCTGGGAATTCTCCCATATATTGTATAAACTGATTTTCAGCCATTTTAAATTTTTCTTTGAGGATGTCAACCGTGACTTCCTTACATTTGAATTTATTTAATTTGGCTTCAAGGTCATCTAGAACATATTGGAATTGTCGTATCAGTCCGTGGTTTTTTCTTAATTTATAAATATTTTCTGCATGAAAAAAAGGTGCCTTAGGCTCAGTTTTTTGTGCTGAGCCCGTATCCTGTGGATGATTTTCATCCAAAGATTTTTTTTATTTCCTTCATTTCCTTCCACATTTTTGCTATTCGATGCAATTGTGTTATCCTCTTCCATAAATCTATTTTTAAGTTGCCCATATAAGGCATTAAAATTATTTATTGACGACCTCACTTCGTCTACGAAAGTGCCTTTAAAATAGGCATTTCTTTCTAAAGTTGCCGAAGGAGGACGGAGTTCCCTATCATTTTTTTCGAACTTTTCTACCGTTTCCCTAAACATTTGCCTTAATGATATAACTTTATTTTTAGCTTCAGCGCTAGGAATATTACTTTGAGCAATCTCACTCAAAGAGTTATACGACGAGGCAATCTCATTTCCCAATTTCTCTTGTAATTTTATAATTGAAATTGGGTCCATTGTGAATTTAAATAAGTAAAAAATTATATATATAAAATACGCACTTCACGAATATATATTTTTTTTTAGTTCCTAATTTCAATTTGTTGTTGCTTTTGATGGCGCAATCTTCACAATTAATTATTATTATTTTTTAATAATAATCTATCTGAAGGATCAACAAATTTTTATCAATTAGTCGCAATATATTTTTTATAAAGATAAAAAATATACACTGAACTAATAATATATATCTTACTTTGAAAACGCGACCACAAAAAAAATAAAATAATTAAATTTGGCACTTACCTTTGTTTCTGATGATAAATTGCTAATTTTGTTAAATTGTTAAGTCAAGCACTCGATTTTTTTTCTCGTATATCTATATTTTTTTTTTTTTTTATATAAGTTAACAAATGAAATACTTTATTTGTTTTATTTGGTTGTTTATTAATTTTATTACCGGCTATGCCAGTCTTTTTTATTTGAGTTACAATTACGTACTGCCAGTCTTAAGTAAAATAATTCTTAACAATACCTTAATGTTAGTATCATTGCTGTCGCCGCATTTTATGCTGTCGTCATCGCTATTGTTGCACAATTCATGTTGATAATAATAATTTGCATAATGTTCTTATTCTTTGGAATTATATTAAATTATTAAAGCAGACGCTTACGTTGCTGAAAGTTATTTAGAGCGGATGCGCATGCGAGTAACGGATGCGCATGTAGGCAAAGTTAGCTGACACCTGCTAACTACTCCCCCCTTGGAGTGGAGACGTCCCCGGCTTCCCTTAGAACTCTATCGAGGATTATGATATTGTTGTTTTTCTTCCGTTGAGCAGTCACAATTTTAGCCACAAGAATTGCAACAAAAAGTGCAGTAACCAAAATAAACGCTGTTAGCCATTGCCTAGATCGCAAATGAATTAATTCTTTCAAACTAGCGATGTGGCCAATATTTTTTATGTTGACTTTATGTAGGTACGGGAGTGATAGTAGTGTAAGATGTTCCGTTATGTTAACAAACTGGGCAGGTGTTGCTTCGGGATGTGAGCGACTAACGTTCCTCCAATTGGTAAATGTTGTTCCATTTAAAGTAACTTCGCTTTCGAAAACAACCAAAAATGTGCCATTTATTACAACTGTTGAGTTGTTCCCTTCGCGTACTTCTATTGGTTGATTATTTATGACAACGAGACCGTCGCTAACTTCTTCAATTGAAGAGATGTGATATGATGAGGTTGTTTTGCATGTAGCTAAATGATTGTCCAATAATTGCTGCATACATGAACTATTTTTCAGAGGTTGGCAAAATGTTATCGACGTCGCGTCCTTACAGTTATAAAGAGGTTGATGTGCTTTATGGCATTCAGCAACGGTGTTAGTCTCTAAATCAAGTATTTTGTTTTCGTGTATGACTGGCAGTATTTTTATTTTATTACAAACTTTAGAAATTTTTGGGTATTTGATAACAAAGTAAATATTATTGTTGTCTTGAAAAACTTTTAGTTTTGAATTACTAAGAATATCGCTTATACTAACATTGGAAAAATTTTCATTAATTAATACATTTTTGATTTCGTTACTTTCTAGCATTATTGGGTTAATAACATTTAACTTTGCAAGAGTAATCGAGTAGATGGTGTTTTCAATACTGGTTACTACGGCCTTGTTTCTAGCGATTGCAAGGTCAAACAAATGTCCTGTGTCGATTTGCGTTTGTTTGGATGCGCTTAGTAGTTTGTTAACTGTTTCCGTTAGTTGGTTAATTTTGATCTGCAATTCAGTATTAATTCGTACCTGTTGGTCATTGCTTTCTATTAAGTTCTCCTGTTTATTGAGAACTTGATTAAAGTCCTCAAAATCCGGAGTACCAGCGATATATTTTAATGCTGTTCCTAAAATATTAATACTTCTTGAGTGTCGGTGGTGAATCCTTATCGCGTTTAGTAAAGTAAAGATCTGGTCAATGTCGGCTTTAAGCAGTTTCCTCATATGAGATTGCGGAAAATGGTCAAGTATGTTTTCAGTGTCATGCGCTACATTTTCATAGTCGGTCAGGTTAGTTATGTGCAATAGAAATCCATAGCGATCATAAGTGGCTACCATTCCATCGGTTACCGGGATATAATAAGAGTTGGTGTAGTTAAGTATTTTTGCTCGTATGCATGGGGCGGTTGATATGATAAGAAGTCTGTAAAAACAAGGGAAGAAAAAAAATTATTTAAGATTGTCTTTATGTACTGCCCTCCCGTCAATTAGAACTTTAGTTCCCAGATCTGCTTGAACATTTTTTTCAATAAAAAGCTTAGTAAATTTATTCCCTATCCTTTTATTTGTTTTGACATGGACTTTGTCACCAGGCTCAAAGCTTCGTTTGTGGCGATTCTTATTGTGGTATTCAAGGTTTCTTTCTTGAGTTTTAACAAGCTTTTGTTTAATTTCTTCCATTAGAGTTTGAGGAGGTGAATGAATAATATCTATAGGTCTATGACCCGTAATCGAATGGATTGTCCTATTGTATTTTGCAACTGCCAGTGATATAAGTTCAGATGTATCGGAGATATGTTCCTCTATTTTTGTACATCTAGCTATTTCTGTCAAGGTGCTATGGAATCTCTCAACTTGTCCATTGCTAATACTATGAAACGGGGGTGTGGTGCAGATTGAAATGTTAAAGGCATTTTTTAAGATTGCTTTTATAGTTTCGGAGTTAAGTGAGCGTTCGTTATCACAAACGATGGTTTTGGTATTTTTGAAAAAACTAACCATGCTTATGAGCGGTTGCCTTATGTCAACGATTGCCCTTGACTGAATAGGGCTTACACATGCAAATTTCGAAAATTTGTCAACTAGGGTAAGAAAATGCTTTTTATCCGTGGAGTAGATATCAATGTGTAATATCTCTCCTGGATGAGAGGGGATGGGTGTTTGGCCTATCTCAACTTTGTTAGGGTGCCTTTGGTATTTTGCTTCGCGGCAAATCTTGCACGTGGATATTATTTCCTTCAGTTTTTGTCTTAGTTCAGGAAAGAAGTAGTCCTTTAGAATTTGTTGCTCATTTTCTCGAGCATTACGATGGGCTCTATTGTGTTCGGCTACTGCGATTTCTGTTTGATCGTCTCGATTAAAGACATCTATTACAATTTTATTCGTAAAGCGGAATTTAACCGAGGGGAATGCCGTTAGCAACTTGTCTTGGACTTCTGCTAGAATTGGTAACTCGCAGTACAACGCATTAACGATATTGGGGTTGACTACCTGCTTAAGTACCTCCAAAAGGTCATTAAAGTTCACATACGTGACTGTGTGCCTAATTCTGGATTTAAAAAGTATCTTACTTTCCTTTTCGGTTTTACTACCTTTACAGAGTATTATTTGGTTTTTAAAACAATTAAGTGGATTTTGTACGGGGGGTATGGCTTTTGTTAGCGAATTTTCACTATGCGCAGTAACATCGTCTGAGTCGGCAGATTCCTCCAACATATTCAAATGTTGTCTAGTTAAGGCATCCGCAACATAGTTCTCTTTTCCTGGTTTGTAGAAAAATTTAGGTGAAAATTCTTCCACAAACGCTCTCCACCTCTTGATTTTCGCGTTTGGGTTCTTATCAGATATAGCGAAGGTTAGTGGCTGGTGGTCTGTAAAAATATTTAGACGATTAGTTCCATACAAATAACTACGTAGTTTTTGCAATGACCATACTATGGCTAGTAACTCCCGCTCATTCGTGGCGTAATTTTCTTCAGCTTTGGACAGTGTTCTTGATATCATCGTAATTGGTCGTCCATTCTGCGATAGTACTGCACCAATTGCGTGTGAAGAAGCGTCCGTTGTTAAATCGAACGGTTTTTCATAATCTGGGTAAAGAAGGAGAACATCCTCGGAAGCAAGAATTTTCTTAACTTTTTCGAATGCTAAGTATGCTTCATCATCTAATTCTACCTTTATATTTTTTGAGCGGTTTGATCCTATATGTCCGTTGTCCCCCCTCAGAAATTTCGTTAGAGGTTTAACAATCTTCGCGTAATCTTTTACAAAGCGTCTGTAGTATCCCGCTAGACCCAGAAATGACCTCAGACCTCTAAGGGTTTTTGGCACCTCGTAATTAATGATATCTTTTATTTTTTCAGGACAGGTTTTAATTCCGTCACCTGACACGATAAAACCCAAAAATTCCACTTCTAATCTAAAAAATTTAGATTTTTCCGCTGAGACGCGCATTCCTGCCTCAAATAGTTTTGATAAAATTGTGTCAATATCTTTCAAGTGTTCTTCCTTAGTCTTGGAAAAGATGATTACATCGTCAATATAAACATGGCAGCATTTTCCTATTTGGTCTCTTAAGATATCATCTATAGCCCGCTGAAAAATTCCTGGGGCGTTTTTCAGCCCGAATGGTAAACGACAAAATTCGTATTTACCATTATTGACAGAAAAGGCAGTTTTCTCACGATCCTTTTCAGCCAATTTAATCTGGTGAAACCCGGATTTAAGATCCAGCGTTGTGAAATAATTGGACTTCCCTAAATTAGATAAAATCACAGAGGTGTCTGGGATGGGGTATTTATCGCATATAGTCTTGTCGTTTAGCTTCCTAAAGTCAATAACTAATCGCATTTGACGATTTCCTTCTGTATCGAGTCCTTTCTTGTCAACTATCCATATAGGGTTGTTAAACGGTGAGCGTGATGGCCGAATTATTCCGTTAGCTAAAAGGTTTTCTATTTCCTTATTGACGAAGGCAGCAGCAGCTATTGGATAGGGGTACGACTTTGAGTAAACCGGTTCGTTATCCGTTGTCCTTATTGTCGCTATTACGTTAGTGTTGTATGGCAATGCCTCATTCGGGTCAGCAAATGCCGCTGATTTGTCCCTAATAAGTTGCGATAATAATTCATTTCCGGAATTCTGCAAGATTAAGTTATTAACTTCTTGGGAATACAAGTATGATAAGACTTCTTTTCCGTCCCTATAATTTATGATACCGTTTTTAATATCAAGGAGGGCATCCACGTGTTTGAGAAGGTCAAAACCTATAATTCCGTCAAAAGTTTGAAGTGTTGGTAAAATAAAAAATTCTACGTTAACATTAAAAAAATTTACAGTGCATTTTTGGAAAATTCTTTCAGTGCCATGTATTGATCTTATTGTGAAGGGTGTTCCTACATTTCTTATGTCTTTTAAAAAATCCAAATTTTTAATATAATTCTTCGAGGCACCTATGTCCATTAAGAATTTTAATTCCTTTCCCGCAATTTTCCTTCTGACATAAGGTAGGCAGGAGTGCTCTAAAAAATTAATTTCGTCCCTATATCCAGTGTCGTTCACGCAGTCCTCTTCTAGATTATCATTGTGACAATCATTGAAGCTACTATCGTAGTTGTCATTGTCGTAGCCTCTATAATATTCGTCTTGTGTGTAATCATCGTAGCATTGTCCGCCGTATGCGCCATCTGGTTGCCCTTGGTTCATTAAATAGTTAACGCGTTGAAACTTGGCTACAGGTTGCTTGTCACTTTCATAGTTTCTTTTCTGAGGTCTTTCTCTATAGTCAGTAAACTGATTCCTTCCTACATTCGAATTACCTTGCGGGTTATTAGGATCTATTCTTTGCGGTCCCTGATTTGGATTAAAGGTTTGTCTTTGGTTTGGGATAACATTCGTTCTTTCTTGTGGTGTTCTGTTTTGTCTAAGGCGTGACATGGATAAATCTACCTCCATTGGTACGGGTCGTTGCCATCGTGGATTTACAGTAGATCTATGAAACTGTGGTAAACTATTGGTTGGTCTCATTGCCGTAAGTGCCTGGCGATTATTAAAGGAGTTCGCGAACAATGACCTAGCTTGATTAGCTTCTAACTCCTGGGCGAGTGCTAGTGCCGTAGGCATATCGCCTGGCCTGGACGAAAATAAAATATCGCAAAGTGGTTTGTTTAGTCCTGAAATGAACACTCGTAGTGCGTCCTGTCTATATTTACCATTAAGGGAATCAATGAGTTCATTCTGTCCGCTGTGCGTCATTATAGTCTTGTTTATTAATAATGTGAGCTTCTTTTCCACTTCATCGTAAAACTCGATAATCGACAATTGTCCTTGTCGCATTGTTGACATTTCTTGCTCGATTAAATAGACGGGACGTTTGTCCGCGTATGTGAAATCGAGTCTGGCAATTATCGCCTGGAAATTAAGACAAGTGTTAAACGATGAAAGGATTGTGTCCGCTGACCCCACAATTTTGTTCCTAATTATTGCCACTGCTTGATAGTGTTTTGAACTACCAGCGTGGTTTTCAAAAATTTTGTAAGCCGTATGAGCGGCTTGCCTCCAGGACACATACCGTGCCTGGTCCCCAGAGAATTCGGGCAGTGACTTCACGAGGTCCAAAGACTCATCGCAAGTTCTACCGGCTTCTATTCTCACCTCCTGAAAGTCCTCTACATGTGATGGGTTTTCCATCAGCGTTAGTCTGTTAGTTAAGTCGTCGATTTTATGTTGGAAGTCCCGTTTCGTTTGTTCTGTTGCCGCCCTAACAGCGGCGTCCAACAACGCTTGCAGGACTTGAGGTTCCATTTTTAGGAATTGTATTTTACGCAATTATTCAATTAAATGATTTACTCTCGATTACTCTTTAATTTTTGAATTTAAGTAAGTAAAAAATATTGGTTTTATTAGGAAAAAAGTAGCTTAATATTTAAACTGAAATTAACTTAAAACTAGCTTACACAAATAGTAGCAGGATCTCTGCCATTGTTGTATTCAGTTGTACTAGTAGTTGCTTCAGCTCCCTCGAGTTGTTGATTTGGCAGACAGATAAGATATTATTAGACAATATTTTGTTTAGTGGTTATTCTTTTAATTAAAGTTCTTTATTTGAAATATTATTTCCATACGAAAATGCTTTTTAGTTAACAGCACAAGAATTGTTGAGTCAGTTTATTTATATTTTCATACGAAAATTCTTTAAGTTAACAATCCTTCGTTCAGAATTTATTTTATTCCCATACGGAAATTCTTATAAGTTCACAATACAAGGTTTTTTTCAAGTTCACAATTTATTTTCATATGAAAATTCTTTTTAGTTAACAGCACAAAATTTTTGAGTTCACAGTTTATTCCTATTTTCATACGAAAATTCTTTAAGTTTACAATCTTTCGTTCAGAATTTATTTTATTCCCGTACGGAAATTCTTTTAAATCAGGATTTTTATTTTCACACGAAAATTATTTTAGGCTTACAATGCAAGGAGTTTTTGTTCATAATTTACTTTTATTTTCATACGAAAATTATTTTAGGCTCACAATGCAAGGAGTTTTTGTTCATAATTTACTTTTATTTTCGTACGAAAATTATTTTTGTTTAGGTTCGCGGTACGGCCACTTTTTTTAAACAATTTTTTGTGGCCCCACGTTGGGCGCCAGTTAACAAATGAAATACTTTATTTGTTTTATTTGGTTGTTTATTAATTTTATTACCGGCTATGCCAGTCTTTTTTATTTGAGTTACAATTACGTACTGCCAGTCTTAAGTAAAATAATTCTTAACAATACCTTAATGTTAGTATCATTGCTGTCGCCGCATTTTATGCTGTCGTCATCGCTATTGTTGCACAATTCATGTTGATAATAATAATTTGCATAATGTTCTTATTCTTTGGAATTATATTAAATTATTAAAGCAGACGCTTACGTTGCTGAAAGTTATTTAGAGCGGATGCGCATGCGAGTAACGGATGCGCATGTAGGCAAAGTTAGCTGACACCTGCTAACTTATATATTTTCTTTTTGCGATATATTTGATTTATTTATATATTTTCTTTCACAAACACTTTTTTTTTTTTTTTCGGTATATCTATATCTATATATATATATATTTTTTTTTTAACACTGTAAAAGGATTGATATCCTTTTTAATACTAATGAGTATTTTAAGTCTCTTACCACTGGTGGGGGAAAACTTAAAATTTCAATAGTATATATTTTTCACTGGGGTCACCAAAAATGATTTCACTTCCCGCGATAGCACAATAAAATATATTTAAATAAAACGAAATATGCTTAGAGTTTTAAAGATGTAGAAGAACTAACTTTATTTACAAAATTTCCTACTTATATAGACTTAAAAACTAACAGCATGTTTATGCTACACTTGTGCTCTCTGGTCGTAAAACACAGTGGTGTGGTAAATTCGACGTTTTTATTTTCAGTGTTGCTAACATATGTAACATAAGGCGCATTAACGATTGTTTGCCCTGTTATTAGAATAAAACTCATCTAGTATTTTCCATGCAAGATCAAAATTTTCTTTTCTGAATAGCAATTTTGAAATTCCTTTTATTGCTTCCCCAGATAATTTAAGTACTTTTTTCTCAAGACTTTGCTTTACAGTATTAGGGGATACAGATGAGTGCTTGGATTGCTGCTCCTCTTGTATAATTCTCCCTTTTACTTGTTGGTATAAACTATCAAAATTTTTAGCTGTTAGTCTCACCTTGTCTACGAATTCGCCTTTGAAATAGGTAGTAGTTGGTGGTCGCAATTCCTTATCAAATTCTGAACTAAAGGTGTTAAAAGATTCCCTTAGCTCCTTAACTTTTTTGTTTAATTCCTGCCTACCTACATCACTTTGAACTATCGAGCTCAAAGCATTATATAAAGAAGCAATCTTGTTACCTAAAACTTCCTGCTCTTTAATAACGGTCATTGGATCTATGATTTTTATTTATTTATTTGTATTTTTTGGTAAAAAAATTAAATTATGTATATATGTATAAGACTTACCTTATTATTTTTACTTAATTTTTACTTGTTGTTTATTTTTTGAACCGACGGAGTATTGTATAATGTATGATGTTTTTGGTTATGTTGGGTGTTGGTTGCTAAGTATATTGTAATTGTGATTGTTAACAACATTTCTTTGGCTACCTCTCCTGTTTCTATCATTCGAGAAGTAATGAATTTGCTCCGAGTTGTTGGACAATTCCTTTTCTAGCTCTAAGTTTAATTGTAATGCTTCATTTATTTCATTAGGTCTTGAAGCGAATACAGTGGGTTTTAGGTCTCCCTTTAGTCCATTTTTAAATATATTGAAAGCATAATCCTCGTTTAGTTGCTTTATCGTAGAAGATTGCACTTCACTGCAGTTATCAATCCCTTTGATTTGTAGTTCATTTAATTATGTGATAATTTCCATGAGTTTTTCATTGTAAGTTGACACATTCATGCCTTTTTGACAGAAATTGTTTAATGGCGTCTGAATTTGTGAGACGGTATTTTTCAACTTGTACCTACTTAAGAGAAGGCTTTTTAAGTTTTCTAATGTTATTGGTGCTGAAGTACCTAACGAAGTCCTTACTACGCTTGAAAGTTTCACATTGTATACAAAGGTAATCAGTATTGATTTTTGGGTTGCTTCTAGAGTATTATGGATTAAATCTATTATTGTGAGAAATGAATTCAATTCCTTATAATTCCCTGTAAATAGCGCAATGATTTTTACGACTGTTTCCAAATTAAAAGTTGCCATATTTATCAAATTTTGTGCCTGATTAATCTGGTTTTATGAGTTCAAAGCTTCTTCAAAGCGTTTCTTTGCTATATTACAGTGCAGTTCAAATTTTTCTATATTCTTTTGTATGTCTTCTGTGATTGAGTCTGTGTCCACCAAATCGTAAAATTCTTTTTATATCATGTCTATTTCTTCAAGTTTACTTTTAAGTGTTGATTCTTGGTAACCCCTAAAATTTAGCAAAATTTTTTCTATCTTTTATTGCTGTTTCCATTTGCAAAAGAAAAATTTACTTAGTTATTATATATATACAAAAGAAATGTTTTTTTTTTATTTGTTGTAATTGTTTATATGAAAAAAATTAATTATTATGTAAAAATACTACCCTGAACAACGGCCTTCTTCTGTACATAATCTTTAAAATGCTTATTTAATTTTATTATTAGTATTATTATGAATATTATGCATAGGATGCAGAAGGCATCCAATTTAACTGTTGTGCCGAAGTTTAATGACGTCTGTATTTGGTGTTGTTGTTCACTGTATTCGTTTCCTGGGTTTTTGATTTCCCATTTAAACGCTGAAGTTCAATATAAAGTTTTCTGTTTTCTTGTCCAAACGCTAACCCTATCTGACGCACTAACTCTTTTCTTTGCTTCTTTATTTGGATCTTTTTCTTTAAGATTTCAAGAATTTCATTGAAATTTGAAAATGTACTAAGTATAAGTACTACTAGTAAAATGAAAATTATAATTATTTTTAAAGAACAGTTAATTTTCATATTGAAAGAATAATTAATTTTATTATGCTTAGAAATATCTCTAAGATTAATTGTTGTATTACAATAAATGTTAAAAATTGTGTTATTCTTTCTACCATATTCTTGATATTATTTTATTTAGAATCTTAATTAAATCTTTGGTTATTACTATTTGTATTAATATTATTATTGTTATCAAATATAGAATTTGCATTAGGTATGCCAAAATATATTTCATTTTTTTTATACAATGTTTTTATAATTTTTCTTTAAATTTTTTATATTATCTTTGATTTCCTTTTTGGTTTGGACGTTGGTTGCCAATGTTAGTGATTTGTAGAGAACTGCCAACTGCTTTCTTTTCTGAAATTGTTTTCCAGCTCTCTTCTTCTTCTTTTCTTTGGGTGGCTCTTTTATTTCTTCCTTTATTTTCCTTGTTCTTCGTCTATATTCTTCTAATGTTATGGCCTTTGGGCCTGCTGTAATAGAAAGGGGTGTGTATTTTGGTGTTTCTTCTGTACCGGCAGATATTTCTCCCACTTGTTGAAAATTTCGTTAATCTTAGCGTCTGACATCGGACAATCTTTTTTTTTTTTTTAGATTAGCCTAGCCGCGGGTTGTTTACAGGTTGCAGGATCGGTCGCAGGATCGGTCGCAGGATCGGTCGCAGGATCGCCATGTGGTGTATGAAGGGTGGTGTTTTAAAATGTTTTTCTATAGTCCCTTTATTTATTTTTAGTAGCTGAAGGGAGATCCAGCTTAAACGTAGGCGTTCGAAAGAACTGCCAGAAGGTTTGAGATCTTTTAAAAATAAAAACAGCGGCTTGGTCTAGCCGTTTAAGTTTTCATATCAAAGTCTGATGTTTATTAGAATTTGCTCTGCTTAAATACTAGACATGAACATTTGGCTTAGCCTTTCTAAGTACTTAAATTATCATATTTTCCTTTTTAGTATTATTGGGTTTCATATTCATATCTCTGTTTGGCCAATCAATGATTAGTATTTTAGAATATGACTCAAACAGAAACATTTCACTCAATAATGCATTACACCATAGATAAACGAAATATGTAATTGAGATATTTTACTATTGGTATTTATAGTGTATGCATTATAGACTTGTGTGATACACTACACCTTTTTGTCTTTTTTTACGTTCTTGTGGTCGCTCTTCCTTCTTGTTATTCCTTTTTCTATACTCTTCTATAGAAATGGGTTTTGGACCGTACGCTTTGGGGGTTGGTGTATATACGGGATATTCTTCGACTTTGGCGTGAGGGATTTACTCCTCGTATTTCTGGAAAATCTCCTGTATTTCTTTTTTCGAAGGAATATCTTCTTTGAAAGACAACTATAATCTAAGTGAGTCCGAGTTAAAGTATACGTCTAAAAAAAGGATATAATCTTCTGAGAACCTATGGTTAGTTGGCAGGATCGCCATATAATGTATAATGTTTTTGGTTATGTTGGGTGTTGGTTGCTAAGTATATTTATTAAGCTGCAGGCTAGGTTTTAATTCTGTTAGGCTACCCGTTAGAGTGCACATACAGAAAATAAGAACAATCAAGATTTAAAGTCAAAATTATTCTCATATTTATTTTCAAATTTTACAACTATTTATACTAAATTCTAATATTGAAATATTACATGTGCTTAAAATACTTATTGGTTATTCTTGACATATTTTTGGCATATTCAGAGGTTTAGCATTTCTTTAGTTTTTAGGTCAGTAATTGCTTTTGTGACAAAAATATTTATTGCAAAAATATGTGCAATTAGTTTCAAAAATACAAAAATGTTATTTGATCTTTATTTTTCTTTTTGTTGTGCGCTACCTAAAACGAGTTGGTATAATATGTTATTGAAATCCTATGTCAAATGACAAATACACTACAAAAGGTATACATATATTTTTCATGAGTTATAATACTTACATATGAGTCTGCGTGCGAAGCTAAAATTGGGTCAAGTTCTTTTAATTGTTCCTCACTATTTATTGGGAACATATGCATCAAATTTTCTACAGTTAAATTTTGAGATAGAATTTTATTTAGCAAAACTTTATTCTCTGCTAAAATTTCTATAATTTTGTTTTGTTGGTTTTCAATTGACTGCAACTTTTTTAAGTATTAATCATTGCAAAAACGTTTTGGTTTTTCTAAAATAAGAAATATAAAACAAAGATTTTAACATATGAAAGATACACATAAGGGAACAGATGTCTTACCTTGAGGGGGAAAGTATTTAAGTTTCCCTTTAGGAGAGTTTATAAGGCCGGTCGACATTTTTCTGGAAGACAGGAATGCATAATTGGTATTATTATGAAGTCAGATTGATATGGTAAGCATAAATATTTAAACTGGATATCTTCTACCAAAAACTTCTCCACTTCACCCAGAGTTAAATTTGTCTTATATATACCCAAGTCACAAGAATTTACGGGTTCTTCGTAAAAATTCTCTAAAACCAACAATCGCCGTCCTTCGATGTAAATATCTTCTTCTCTTATAATATTTTCAATTTTTATAGGAATCAAGGACTTTACGCAACAAATATTATTGGGTTCTGTGCAAGAAATTGAACAATCATTTGGAAAAATTTCTACAATTCTATCCCCATCATACTTTATGTTGTCGTTTTTCGTTTCGACATACGTTGCGTGCTTTTCCCTTTGTACAATCTGTTGAAGGATCAAAGAATGTTTTCTAACATGTCTTTTTAAAATTTATGATTTGTTTTCAAAGTCGTATGCCGAAAACGCAATTAGAGGACCATATACTTCTGCGCAGGTTGCTAGATGTAGCAAATTGTGAACATTAAAAGAAATGCTGTCGGATCCGAAAACAGCGGAGAAGTTTTCTACAAAAAGTTCTAATAAGTCTTTAGCTTGCTGAATATTTTAAAGGACATGTCGTGGAGAACTAAACACAGTGCAGAGTTAAAAATTCATAAAAAAATGTCTTCATGAACGTTTCTGCGTAATACGATAATGCCTGAATAAGCAAGGAACTGGTGAAATTCAGTCGCTGTAAAGAACTCTCTAAAAAAAAAGTCTTTATAATTTGAGTAATTGTAAAGTACTGAATTTTATTTACAATATTTAATCTTAAGAACTAACAATTAAATCTTAAATCTAAAGAGAACACATGCGTACCTAATGCTACGCATGTAAATATTCATTGCTTATCACTCTGTGGGGTTATTTAGAGATGAACCCACAAGTAGTAACAATAAAATCTTACCACACAAGTGATAGTTTTAGTTTTTATTATATCTTTAATGACAAGTATTTCTTTAAAAATATTGTAATGTTTTAAATACGGATATTTTGTATAGTCCTGTAGTGTTCTACTATAGATATTTTTCTTTATCCTATAGTCCCGACATTTATTTTAAACAGCTGAGGGGAGTCCCTGCTAAAACTAAGGCGTTCAAAGGAACTGCCAAAAGATTTGAGAAGAGATTAAAGACACAAAGGCTTGATGTAGCCAGTTTAAGTTTCAAATCAAATTCTGATTTGTATTTAAATTTATTCTGCTTATATACTAGATATGAGAATTTGGCTTAGCCTTTCTAAATATTTAATTTTATCATTTCTTCTTTGTCGATATTATTGAGTTTCATATTCATATTTTCATTTGACCAATCAATGATTAGTATTTCCCAATCTGACTCAAATAGAAATATTTCAAATAGAAACATTTCACTCAAATATAAATATTTCACTCAACAATGCATTACACCATATGTAAACAGAACAATGTAATTTAAATACACTACTATTGGTATTCATGGTGCATGCACTACCGACTTGTGTATTATACTACATACACTACACTATTTTTAGAATAATACTCATTTAGTATTTTCCATGCAAGATCAAAATTTTCTTCTATGGATGGCAATTTTGAAATTCTTTTTATTGCTTCCCCAGATAATTTTGATTTTAAAATGCACATTTTTTGAGTTTTAGGAATTGCTTGTGTTATTACCAACTGTTTAAACAATTCTCTAAAAGTCTCCCATTCCGTGAATTTTCCATCAAATATTGGAATTTCAATAGATGGTAAAGTAAATGGAAGCGAATTTATATTTTTTTCTATGTTGGGGATTTCCTGGTATGAGTCTCTCAGTGAATAAAAATCTTCCGTGAGCTCGTCATCAGGAAATTCTCCCACATATTGCAAGAACATGCTCTCTGCAATTTTATATTTGTCCTTGACTACCTCAATTGATACTTCCTGGCCATTGAATTTCTGTAGTCTTGACTTTAACTCGTCTAGTACAAATTGGAATTGCCGTACTAGTCCAGCATTTTTCCTGATTTGTCTGTCGTCAATTTTTTTATTACACTCTGTTTGAGTACTTTCTTTTTCGAAGTTTTGTTCAACAGTTTTAGGGGATACAGATGAGTGCTTGGATTGCTGCTCCTCTTGTATAATTCCCCCTTTTACTTGTTGGTATAAACTATCAAGATTGTTAACTGTTTGTCTCACCTTGTCTACGAATTCGCCTTTGAAATAGGCATTTCTTTGCAAGGTGGAAGTTGGTGGTCGCAATTCCCTATCATTCTTTTCAAATTCTGAACTAAAGGTGTTAAAAGATTCCCTTAGCTCCTTAACTTTTTTATTTAATTCCTGCCTACCTACATCACTTTCAACTATCGAGCTCAAAGCATTATATAAAGAAGCAATCTTATTACCTAAAACTTCCTGCTCTTCAATGACGGTCATTGGATCCATTATTTATTATTTATATGTATTTTTTGGTAAAAAAATTAAATTATGTTTATATGTATATCACTTACCTTATTATTTTTACTCAATTTTTACGTTTTGTTAATCTTTTGAACCGACGGAACCGAACCGATTTTTTAGTTTATTTTTTTTTTTAACTGTTTTAAATGATTTTTATATTTTCGTAAATTTTAACGCACTTATTTCCTTTACTTAAACAATTATATATTTTATGAACTTTTTACACTTTTTTTCGTTATTAATAATTTCTATTTTCAAAATTATTTTTTAAATATAAAAAAAATTAACACATAACTTAAGATTACGCACACAAAAACACGGGGTCACCAAAATGTTAGGCGAGCGGAAACAAAAAAATAAGAAGGAACTCGTTCGTTTTAATAGAGTATTGCAACTGACTTTTTATTTACAAAAACTTAGCCTAAGGTAAACTATAATACTTATTATCTAAATTTATCTAACAACACATGTGGTAAGCATGTGTTGTTACAATACTTATGTAAATACCCAAAATAGCTTATCTTTACACACACCACTCTTGTGTGGAAAATTACAGTTCAATAAAAACGATCCTTTGATCATTTAAATATGTAGGAATACACAACTGCAACAGCAGGTAAAATATATCTACTGATAATACTATTTGAGGTATACATACACTTTCAAAATGTAGGATTTAGCGTACAGCATTGTCAAGTCTTAATATTTACTTAAATAAAATATTATAAACTAAGTACAGTTTAAACAAAACTGAACAATTAGTGTTATTATTTTTAAAAGTATTATAATTATTAAACGTTGTAATAATATTAATGCTAGGGTATACGTTATTTTCTCTAACATTTTTTTGAAGTATTTTTTTTTTGGCAGGATTAATTCTTAAAAGGATCGTGTTAAAACTTCTAGATCATCTGGATTGCTAGCTAGTTCATAAACGGGTCGTGAATTTAAAACCACTTCGATCTGAGCCAGTAGCGTGCTTAGCTCCTCGTACGTGAGCTTATGTTCGCCTATTATTCTTTTCAAGTGAAACTTCATAGATTTTACTGCGGCTTCCCATATTCCACTCATGTGTGGACTTGCCGGGGGAATGAAATGCCATTTAATTTCGTCGTTATCCAAGATAGGTGCTAACTTTGAATTATTTTTAACAGCTTCAATAAAATCTTTTTCAAGCTGTCTTGCTGCTCCCACAAAATTTGTACCATTATCTGAGTATATATCACTGGATTTGCCTCTTCTTCCAAAAGATCTTCTAAGTGCTGCAAGAAACGCCTCTGTAGTAAGACTGCTAACCGCTTCTAAATGAACTGCCTTCGTTGCCATGCATACAAAAATGGCGACATACACTTTCATTGATTTTTGTCCTCTCCCGTTTGAGCATTTTATTTGCAATGGGCCTGCATAATCGATTCCGCAATGAGTAAACGGTGGATTTATATTTACTCTATAGTGAGGTAGCACTCCCATAATTTGACTATTCGTGTCATGTCTGTATCTTATGCATTTAGCACAGCTCCTTATACACTTTTTTATGCTATTTTTTGCTCCTAAAATCCAAAATTTTTTCCGAATAGTACTCTCCATGTATGCATGTATATATTGTATAATCATATCGGCTAAATCTGATTTTTGTATAATCATAGGATGCTTGCTGTTGTAAGGTAAGTTTGCAAATTCGAGTCTTCCTCCTACCCTTATTACTCCATCTAAATCAAACTGTGGGTGTAACGTTGCTAGCTTACTTCTATGATCTACCATTTTATTAATTTTTAACTGCTGCATTTCCGTAAGCCATTCATGCTCTTGATGAAGTTTTACTATTAAAATCTCAGATTCTTCCAGTTCCTCTTTGGTTAAATAATGAGGAAAGTTCCTTTTTCTCTTCAGTATTTTCACAAAGCGTAAAGAGTAAGCCAAAACGCGTTTAGCTTTGGTGAAGGAAGAAAATTTTTCCGCAACTAATTTTTCTGGTGTTATCCCTCTTGATGCTACATCTGCCGGATTGTCCTAAGCAAGAAACTGGTGAAATTCAGTCGCTTTCCAATTATGTAATTCTTCTAATGACCTAGGTTTTCTCGGGTACTCTTTTGTAAAAATATTTCTTAGTTTTACCAACTCAGAAGATATCGATAATAAATTATGTTTTGGAGTCTTTTTTTCTACTTTATTATTGATAATACGAATAAGCATTTTCTTCATGACTCCTAGGTTAATAAGGTGCATAGAATCCAGTGGAATTTGCGAAACCATATTAAAACCTATTTCTTCGAGAGGTGTTTTCTCCTCTTTAAACCTCTGCACATGATGGTTTTAGTATCTTCTCGAAGAAAAGTCTGTGTCAGAAATAATGGAGCCAGTGGCACTACTATACGTCAGCACATTGCCGACCTTTTTCGCAACTTGAGTACACTTCGTGCAGCCATTAGCAGAAGTATGTCCATTTCAAAAGTATATCAAAAATGTCTTTTTGTAGCCTTGGTCCAGTATAGAAAATATCATTCAGACTCTTTCCATTTGTTGTTTTTGCTGACGCGTCGAAAACAACCCTTAATTTTGTTGTTATGCTGCTTTCTCTTACAACAGCTTGATGAGGAAGATAGTATTTTCTACTATTACTACATGCAATATGCTTCATGTGGCCTAGCTGTAGATATTCGTCCATAAATTTAACGTATTGTTCTTTTATTTCTTGGGTTCTCTCTAATTTTCTTTCAAGAGATAAAAATCTAGCCATATCTTGCCTTCTTGAATCCCCAAGCTCATAATCTTCTTTTATAAATGGTAGATTTACTATTATGTTGTTGCCACCATCAATTTGAGTTGTTTCGTCATATATTTTTTTCGCAAATTTTGTCTTCTTCATTTTTGTCGTTCAACTGCACATCCAGAATCTTTCCAAATTCGTCACAGTTGCTAATACTTTGCCTGGCTTTGTTTTTCTGTTTATAATACCAGATAAAATCCAGCCAAAGATTGTAGATTGCGCTAAGATCCAACTTTTTTTACGTAATCCATCTTCTGTTATGTTGGCGATGATATCCATACCCATTACCATATCTATCCTGTCAGATTTGTTGAGCTCCTGTTAGTTGTAGCAATATAAGTGCTGTGATTTAGACAAAGGTTGCACATCTTTGATACTCGAACCCAAGAGTTTCTCTCTTGAATATTCAACGTCAAGAATTTTGTACAATAACGTACCTTGTGGCCGCTTTTCTTACAATAGAAACAATCTTTGCTTTCCGTTGACAGCATTGTTGCACGATTTTGGTGTTGATATTTTTATTGCTGTCTGCATTGTAGAACTTTTCGCTGGATGATGCTCCCAAGGCTTCACATTGTAGTTCTATAAACTCCATCACATCCTTCAATTTTTGGATCTCTTTTGATTTTTTGGTGTTCTGCTCATATAGTATGAGCCCTTCTTTATCCAGTTTTCTTAGTATTATTCTAGCCAGTATTGGATCTGCGTCTTCTAATTTAAAGCCCATGGCTTTTATTGCCTGAATGCTTTCATTTGTAACATTCAATAAATGTCTTAAGCTATTAGCTGACATTATATTCATATTTGGTTGTTGCCAAATCTTTGATTTAAAATCTCCCAAGCAGCTTCATAATTATTTTCTGTTATAGGAAGATTTTGAATTATTTTTAACGCCTCACCTCTCACATGCGTTTTTAATAGTTATATGTTGTCCAAATAAAAACACACTTTTTGTTTTTATCTGAATTTCATTTATTGAATCTCAAATCAAGACTGACTTGTTTTACAAAATTTCTTAACATTAAATACAAAAATAATATATGGAAAAATGCTTACTTCTATAATCTATTGATCTAGTTTTGTTTTGGATTCCCAAGAATTTAATTAGTTTTTGGTGTTAAGTGATGTAAGCATTCTTTGGGAATTTTATATTTGGGTTATTTGATTTCAAGTGGTTTTTGTATATTTCTGTGGGCAAACATACGTACTTAAACAAAAGACATTAAAAAAGACCAATTATAGATTTTAATGCATAAATTACTATGTATGTACGTATGTATATGTACGTGATGTTTTTGTGGAAAAGTAAAAGTATAAAAAATGGTTTTAAGTTTTATGTGCGCACATTGGGCGCTAGAAGTATTAAATTACAAAGGAAATTACAAAAACCATTTAAAATAAGATTAAATAATTATTTTATTAGGGGTTATCGTAACTCCCCCTCCGTTAGATTGAGGCTCCGACGAAATATGGTATATATTATTTTTCTTTCTATATATTAATGCAACGATAATAATGATAATAATAACAAATATAGTGAGATTTATTGTATTACTAGTTATGTTTACAATTTTATTTCTTTTGTTATCAATATGTAGTTCTTCAAGATTGTTTTCGTAACTTATTTGTTTTAAATATAAATCTTCAATTTTTACATCAAGATATGTTTTGTTTTCGTTTATTTCAGTTATTAAATTATACAAAATAATATTTTCCTTAAAGTTTATTTCATTATTATAATATGTTTTATTTTCTGCACATATTTTACAATTTTGAAATTTTAATATAAAAGTACCTGATAATTTTTCATCTGTTTCACGAATGCAATCATGTGTAACAAATCCATAATAATTTTTAAATAAAAGGAAACCTTGCTTTATTTCTTTTATTTCGTTATAATCAAAATTTTTGAAGTTGCATTCGGGGGTTTTGTTTTTTATAATGTTTTCGATACAGTGGTCGCTGAATGGTTCGAGGGTTTTAATGTGTTTGGAACTTAGGTTTGCGTGATATAAATTATCTAGTTCGTCAATTAAAATTCTAGTGTTTGTCAGATGTAGAGACTTGTTATTTCTATTTGGGATTGGCTCGAATAATATTTGAGAAAATAATTTAGGGGAATACTTTGGAATAGATAACATTATCAGAATATTTTCATTAGAATATGTGACTCCAATCTTGATATTAGTGTATGTTTCGTAGTCGTCAATAAGTTTTATTTCCTTATCGTCTAGGATATCTATAGGAATAATACCTAGTTTACCTGTAAATATAGTTTGTCCAATATCGTCTACGTGATTTCTCAGAAGAGTAATGTCGTTATCTATTTGGTATACATGTCTCAGAAAAAGCATTTCGTCTTCTAAACTCTGAATTTTATTTTGAATTTCGTCTCTAAATTTATTAATGTGTTTTGTTATCGTAGTTTGTTGTGTATTAATGTGTGTAGTGATATTTTTAATTTGTGATGAAAGTGTGTTGCTTATTTGAATAAGTGAATTTGTTTTTAATGATTGTTCGTTTTGGTTTGTTTTGAGAATGTCAATAGCATTTTTAATTTCCATTTCGTCCTCACTATCCATATTACCGGTTATGAATTTCACTCCTTTTCCCAGTACATTAATGAGACCGCGTTTGTTCCTGAAGTGGGGTGATAAATTATTTACTTTTGCTTTGAGTAAAATGTAATTATGTTCTATTGTATTTAATATTGGTTTCACATCTGATATAGTTACATTTAATAAATTTATATTTTTTCCTATTATTTCAATTGAGTGATGATAATCGGTTAAGTTTATTTGATGTAGGATTCTATCGTAGTGGTCGATTAGTTTTATGTCATTTTCTTTTATTGGAATGTATCCTTTGTTGTCTGTTAATCTTTGTATATATAGCCCTTGAGATAATATTATCTCTGGTAATAGTATGGTTAGTAATATTGCTCGAGGTAAATTCATCTGAAATTAGAATGTTAAGAGTTTTGAGATGTTACGTTAATTGGATTCTGGAATTTTTTCTTTCTCTTAATATGTGATTTGTAGTATTTGTGTCTTCGATCTGTTATAACATGTTCGTTATCTAATTTACTAACAATTAATTTTCGAAACTTGGAATGATTTTTACCTCCTCGTTCGTCTCTCAAGTAGATAGGACCTGTCTGAATATCTACGTTTTCGCGTGTTTTGTTGAGTTTATTAATAATTCTTTCTTTATTTTTCGCTATAAGATCTCTAATTAAAGGAAAGTCATTTGTACCTAAAGTGCCATTTCTAAAATCGATAGGTTTTCTTTTAGTTGAGGAATGAATTGTGTTATTATAAAACATTATTATTTTGTAAATTTTCTCTTCTGTGTTCTCTATATCTTTATTGGGATCATGTTTCAATATTCTAATATGTTCATTGATCGTATTGTGTAATCTCTCCACATCCGCGTTTGATGTGTGGTTATTATTTGAAGTGTAGTATATTTCTATTTCTTGTTCCCTAAGAAATTCCATAAGAGGTAGTGCTTTAAATCCTAGTTCATTGTCTACTATAATTTTTTTAATGTTTCCGACTGTAGATAAATACTGTGTTAAGGCTAACTTAAATTCTATCCATGATCTATTTCCAATTTTTATTGCTTGAGCGTATTTACTGAATTTATCTATAAATGTCAGGAAAAGAGTTTTTTCTAGGCTGTAGAAGACGTCTATGTGAATTACGTCTCCAGGTTTCTCAGGAGTTTCGGTAATTTTATATTCTTGTTTGACTGGGCGTCTATCGTATTTTTCTTTATTGCAAATATCGCAGTTATTGATGAATTGAGTTATTCTTGTTTTTAATTCAGGATGGTAGATTAATGTTTTTAGTTCGGCAAAATTTTCGTTTATTCCTCTGTGGTTATTTCTTTTGTGCTCTTTTTCAATTTTATCAGTTAATTTATTTTCATCTATAACATCTTCTAGTACCGTTTTACATCTTAGGATTCTGAGTCCGCTTTCAGTGAAGAACTTTGTTAATACTTCTCTAAAGCTATTAATTATTGTTTCGTCCTGACAAAAGATGGCATTAATTTTAGTTGGATCAAAATGGTTTTTTATAATCATAATAATGGTTGGCTCGTCGAATGTTTTAGCCGTAATAGTTTTCCTTTTATACCTAAAAATATTCTCATTCTTTATTCGTAGTGAACCCGATGTGGTTTTATTAAGGATTATCTGTTGTCGATAAAAGTTCAAAGGGTTGAGAGTTTCTAAAATGCTATTTCTCGTTGTTTCATTTTGACGAATTTCTTGGTCATTTGAGTTATTTTCTGTTGGAACATTTTGGTTAATATTTACTTCTATCCTTGACAAAGCATCTGCATTTCCATTTAACGTACCTTTTTTGTATTTTATTTCGTAGTAGTATTCTTGTAATCGGAGTCTCCATCGTATTAACTTAGAATTTGGTTCTTTTATGGAAAAAAGCCATGTTAGAGGTCTATGGTCGGTTTCGATTATGAATCTTCTACCAAAAAGATATGGTCGCAGATGTTGTGTAGCCCACACAATTGCCAATAATTCTTTTTCTATCGTACTATAATTTTGTTCATGATCGTTCAGTGTTCGACTCGCATAACAGATGGGATGTCCATCTTGAGAAAGTACTGCTCCAATTGCAAAGTTACTTGCGTCCGTCTGAAGTATAAATGTTTTCTCAAAATCTGGATAGGCCAGTATAGGAGAGTTTACTAATAATTTCTTTAAAGTTTCAAAACTTTGTTTGTATTCCAGGTCGTTAGTATTAATTCTAGCTTCCTTTTTCAGGTATTTTGTCATAGGTTTTGCAATTCTGGAATAATCTTTAATGAATTTTCTGTAGTACCCTGCGAGGCCTAAAAACTGTTTAATTTGTTTTTGTGTTGTTGGCAATGGAAACTTTTGAACACAGGTAATTTTATCTGGGTTTGGTTTTATACCTAAATCAGTCACTACGTGTCCTAAAAATTTAGTTTCTCGTTTCAAAAATTCGCTCTTGTCGAGTTGAACTTTTAAATTTACTTTCTTTAAACGATTGAATACCTTTACAAGGGATTCTAAATGCTCTTGAAGTGAGGTTGAAAATATTATAATATCATCAAGGTAAACGAGACAGATTTTATTGATAAAATCTCCTAGAACATTATTCATCAATCTTTGGAAAGTGGCTGGTGCTGTTTTAAGTCCGAACGGCATACGAAGAAACTCGTAATGACCGCCTTCCACGCTAAATGCGGTTTTCGGAATATCTTTTTCATTTATTTCTATTTGGTGATGTTGTTGTAGTTGTTGTAGGACTTGACTTTGTTGTATTTTTGGATGAACTTGCCTTCCTTCTGTGTATTGAATTGGTGAAGTTGTTGTAGTTGTTGTAGTTTGAGTGAATTATGAATTTGTATCTGGAATGTTGCTGCTTGGATCTTGTTTCCTCTCTTTTTTTTTTGTGGATTTTCCTTTTCAAATTTCTTTGATGTCCTTTTTCTTTGATGTCCTTTCTTTGAAACGTTTGTTTTTTATTCTTGAAATTAGTGTTTGTTTTTTTCTCTTTTAGTTTTCTTTGTTTTAATGTTTTCAATTTTATATCAATTTTTGTGGTCAGCACAGATTTGATTTATTTTTGTATTGTTTTCGTAGGCGAAATTTTTATATATTTTTTTTATATTGCACAAATTGTTTCTTTAAAAATTTTCATTATTTTAGAGAAAAGTTTCACTTAATATTGCACAGATAAAAAAAATTTTATTATTTTAAGGAAAAGTTTTACTTAATATTGCACAGATTTAAAAAAAAAATTTATTATTTTAGGGAAAAGTTTCACTTATTATATCCCATCCTCGTCGCCAGTTATATGTTGTCCAAATAAAAACACACTTTTTGTTTTTATCTGAATTTCATTTATTGAATCTCAAATCAAGACTGACTTGTTTTACAAAATTTCTTAACATTAAATACAAAAATAATATATGGAAAAATGCTTACTTCTATAATCTATTGATCTAGTTTTGTTTTGGATTCCCAAGAATTTAATTAGTTTTTGGTGTTAAGTGATGTAAGCATTCTTTGGGAATTTTATATTTGGGTTATTTGATTTCAAGTGGTTTTTGTATATTTCTGTGGGCAAACATACGTACTTAAACAAAAGACATTAAAAAAGACCAATTATAGATTTTAATGCATAAATTACTATGTATGTACGTATGTATATGTACGTGATGTTTTTGTGGAAAAGTAAAAGTATAAAAAATGGTTTTAAGTTTTATGTGCGCACATTGAGCGCTAGAAGTATTAAATTACAAAGGAAATTACAAAAACCATTTAAAATAAGATTAAATAATTATTTTATTAGGGGTTATCGTAACTTTTAATCTCAACAATTTCTCTACTGCTGAAATTTTGCTCATATGCACAAATCTATGAAACATGTCATGAAATGCGCTCCACTCTTCCACATTGCCATTAAAAATAGGTATTTTTATGGCTTCTAATACTACAGTTTTTTGCTGCTCTTTTATATTGGAAATTTCCATAGAATTGTAGTTAGGGATTCTTCGTATTGCTTCTCTACAATTTCTAATTCTTCGTCAATATCTTCTAATACAGTATGATTGACTACCAGTTCTCTGTGTATTTGCTTTATATCGAGCAAATGTTTTTCCCAAGAACATTTTTTGTGTTCCAATAATAGAATGTTATCTGTTTTTACATCAAGTAAACACTCTTCCAATTTGCGTATTTCCCTACGAAATTGTATTACCAAATTAGATGTTCTCCGATCTTCTAGAGAATCATCTTTTAATTTAGGTGGCAAAGCACCTTCAGACTCTTTTGTAGAGTTCTTATTTTCCTGATGAGCCATTAATTCTCTGAATGTGTTCATCATCTCTTGCACCTGGACCATATCGACATGGCTGGAGGCCGTAACATCCTTTATGTTTTCAGCCGTTTTTCCAGTCATTTTTCCTGCCGCTTCGTTTTCCAAATATTTTTGAATTTGTTCCTTAGTTGCATCAATATTTTTCATAACCGCTTCGGTAAAGTTTTTACTGAAGTAGTCTTCCGATGTCTGCCCTATTTTTAAAAGTTTATTATGGTTGCCAACAAACTCTGCTTCCAATTTCTCCAAAGATTTTTTAAACTGCTGAATAGAAGCAAGACGTACATCTCCACTTACGATTTTATTAAATATTACTGATACTTTATCGCTAATGTAGCATAATATGATTTCATTCTTTTACGTTTTTGATTTGCTGGCAAACCTTTGCCAGTTCTTCCCCTGTGGCGTATGTTTCGTGATACTTTAGTGCACGGAGTTGCACCTTCAGGATGTTTTTTCTTCCACCTCTGGTTTTTATTATGTTTGGTATTAGAAAAATGGGATAACTTGGCTCTTCGTTTACTGGCCTTCTTTTAATTATTCTTGGCCTTGGTCCTACGGAAAGGATGGCTGGTTTTTCTGTTTGGTCTGCACCTTCTTCTAAAAGTGCCTTCCATCTGGCTTCTGCCTCTTCGACATTTTTAAGAATTTCCTCCAGGCTTTCTTCCATATGGGTTTTTGATTTGGAGGAAGATTTAAAAAAAAATAGAGATCCAATTAAGCTTAAGCTCTATCGATTGGATCCTATTGTCCTTTTTTTTTTCTAAATAAGGATAAGCAAAATTTGCTATATTGTCCTTATAAAGAATTTGGCAGGATCGCCATATAAACCCAAAAATTTAAATGAAAATAAAAAATCAAAATTTATCTTGATTTTTATAAAAAATGTAATCCTTTATTAAAAGCAATGTAGCAACGCGTGCTCTGTCAATTGCTTTAGAATTCAGATTAATCTAGTTCTTAAAATTAACTCAGCTTATATACTTTTTCACTGTGGGAATGTTTTTTAAGAATTTTAAATGTAAGTTGATTTTCTTAAAATTATTTATTGTTTCCCACAGCGGCGAATGTTTTGGTGTAACTCAATACGCGTGGCCAGTTTAAGGTAAGCAAATTAACTCCACACGGGAATCTTAATTGTGCCACGTTGATAAATTTTTAAGTGACACTTGACACTCTTTTGGCTGTTTTATGAAAGCCTTTAAAATGATTAATTCTTTCATGTTGGTGTGGTTTAAAAGAATGAAATCATATTATGCTACACTAATGTCCTTTTGAACCTCATAAAGTTGTTGTCTTTGAGCCATTATGTATTTCCTTTTTAGTATTCGCTTATTTTTTAGTACTTATATATTTTTTTTTTTAATTCTTTTTTTTTACTAGTTCAAAAATTTTTTCGAAGGACCATGTAAAACACGATATGTTTTATTTGATTAGTTTTAAGATACTGATTTTATTTTATTTAATTTAAATCTTAAATGCTAATAACACTATTTTTAAAACTAGTCTAGACTACCTGCTTAAGAACATATGTGGCCACATTTGTTATCTTATATTTATTTGGGTTTCATTTTTACCCTTAAGTAAAAATGTTTCCACTTAAGTAATAAAACTATGCACACATGCGTAGAAATGATAAGTAATTTTTACCTAAATCTATTTATATTTTAAATATAAGTAATCCTTATATTCTAATGAAAATCCATGCTGATAAATAGCAACCATAAATGTATATACATATATATAAAGTTTAAAAAATATACAAACTAAATTATGTTCAAGACATTTGAACATACGTGATATGCACTTATCTCTAAAGCACTTAGTACATGCGGTTTTATTAGTTTATGTTATATTACTATTGATACTATTACTATTGATCTCATTAGGACTTGTAACGAAGTTTTCCTGTGGCTAGGGTAAAACTCACCGGTTGCCAAGGGTTTAGCTACAAAAATTTTTATTTGTGCAGGGGCTGAGAAAGAAACACTGGACGAATTAAATTTTTAAACATACAAAAGTATTCTCTTTATTTACACAAAAAAAATATATATATCTTCTCTTAATCTAGTTGCTAGGTTATTACAAAGACTCTCTTTAATAATTGTATCGACGCTAAGAGAATCAAGCGGACGGAGCAAGGATAGGACAGTTAATTCTTTCCTTGTTCTCTCCGTTTGATCGGACAGGAATTTACTGCCAGCAGCTAACCACCAGGCAGTATTTCCACTCTCTTACTATTGTTAGTATTATTTGATGTAGGCCAACTAAGAGAAACAACTCTCAATTGGTGCCGTCCACCAAATCAGGAAGCTATAAGCAACCAGCAGCTAACCACCAACAGCTTATTTCTTACTGTTACCAACTTTCCTAATGCCTATATAAACTGGGAACCTGCTAAATAAGAGAAAGCGTCTCCTATTTGGCCTGTTCACCCGTTCCGAAAGGAATAATTGTTCACCAGCTAACCAACAAACGATTATCCCTTACCAACCTAATTTCGTTTGCTCTTATTGATGACTGTTTGGGTCACCAATCCGGAAAGATATTAATTACTCAGCAGCTAACCAACAAGTAATTATATCTTACCTCTGCAAACGATGCAACAAGACTGACCCCATTCTTTGGGCGCTGTTGCCTTTTATACTTTCTCATGGCTACTTATTTTAGTATTAAACATTACAAATATTACTACTAAATATAACAACTAAGTGATCTTAACTTAAATGAGTCTCCGCTAGTGGGCGACTCAAAATCCGTTAAATTTAAATATTTGAATTCAAAATACATAAATAATTTAATAAATTTCTTTTCTTAAGAATGGACAATGGTAATGGAAAGGAATAGAGAGGATGGTAATATTTCAAATGTAATGAATAAAAATACGAATTAATAATAAAAATATTTTGAATAAAAATATAAAATAATAGAATTCATATTTAAATGGTTTATAATTCAAATTCTTTCCAGTAATTATTAAAAGTATAATTAACTACTAATAAAAATAAAAAAAAAAAAATACTTTAAAAAAAGTAAAAAAAATTAAATAAATATAACTTTCTAATTGAACTAAATTAACACTTCAGTTTCTTTTAGAAAATAATAAAAATATAATATAATAATAAAAAAAAAATATAAATATTCCGGGATAATTAAAAAGACTACAAACTTCTGTGGGGATAAAAACAAGGGACGACTTTTATCGTCACAGACTTTACTCCACTTAGAACTATACAATTAAAAAATCTAAAAACACGTTTAAGTAATTTGAACAGAGATATAGATAGTTATTTCGATAACTATCTATCTATTAAATAGTTTTTTATCCCGAAAATAAACATGATAGGATATTTTGAGGTAGCATGATAATCATGTTCATGAAAAATGTTGGCAATGCAGTTTTGGCATTAATACCTGGTATGAGTCTCTCAATAAAAAACTTCTGTGAGCTCGTCATCAGGAAATTCTCCTTTATATTGCAGGAACAGGCTCTCTGCAATTTTGTATTTGTTCTTTACTACCTCAATTGACACTTCTTGGTAATTGAATTTCTGTAGTCTGGACTCTAAATCGTCGAGTACGAATTGGAACTGTCATACTAGTCCAGCATTTTTCCTGAGTTGCTTGTCGTCTATTTTTTTAGTATACTCAACTTGAGTACTTTTTTCTCAAGACTTTGCTTTACAGTATTAGGGGATACAGTTGAGTGCTTGTATTGCTGCTCCTCTTGTACAATTCTCTCTTTTATTTGTTGGTATAAACTATCAAAATTTTTAACTGTTAGTCTCACCTTGTCTACGAATTCGCTTTTGAAATAGGTATTTCTTGGCAAAGTGGAAATTGGTGGTCGCAATTCCCTATCATTCTTTTCGAATTCTGAACTAAAGGTGTTAAAATATTCCCTTAGCTCCTTAACTTTTTTGTTTAATTCCTGCCTACCTACATCACTTTGAACTATCGAGCTCAAAGCATTATATAAAGAAGCAATCTTGTTACCTAAAACTTCCTGCTCTTTAATAACGGTCATTGGATCCATGATTTTTATTTATTTATTTGTATTTTTTTGGTAAAAAAAATTAAATTATGTATATATGTATAACACTTACCTTATAATTTTTACTTAATTTTTACTTGTTGTTTATTTTTTGAACCGACGGAACCGAATTTTTTTTAACTATTTTAAATGATTTTTATATTTTCATAAATTTTAATGCACTTATTTCCTTTACTTAAACAATTATATTTTTTATTTATTTATTTTTTTTTGAATTTCGCAAACCGATAGTTAAAATATATGTCAAAAACAATCTTGCACTTATTTTCCGTTATTAATAAATTTTATTTTTAAATATTTTCGCAATTTTAAAATTATTTTTCAAATATAAAAAAATTTAACACATAACTTAAGGTTACGCACACAAAAACACGGGGTCACCAAATTGTAAGGTTAGCGGAACAAAAATAAGAAGGAACTCGTTCGTTTTAATAGAGTATTGCAACTGTCTTTTTTTACAAAAACTTAGCCTAAGGTAAACTAAAATACTTATTATATAAATTTATCTAACAACACATGTGGTAAGCAATAAAGCAATAAATATCTTTACACACTTTGATCGCTTAAATATGCAGGAATACACAACTGCAACAGCAAGTAAAATATATCTACTGATAATACTATTTGAGGTATACATACACTTTCTAAATGTAGGATTTAGCGTACAGCATTGTCAATCTTTATATTTACTTAAATAAAATATTATAAACTAAGTTCAGTTTAAACAAAACTGAACAGTATGTTTTTATATCGTTGTAAAAATCAACAACGTTAGTATGAAAAGTCACAGCTCTTAGTTCGTCGAAGAGCTGTTCGCTACTTTTCCTTTCTCCAAAATTGTTGTAGAGAGTCCGTTTTATGTCAGCCCATGATTGGACTTGGGTATCTATTTCGATTGTTTCTTTTGCCTGTCCGGTTATCCTATTTTTTATTATATCAGAAAACAATAATTGTGATAGTTCATCGTAAGACGCAAGAATTGGGTGTACTCTGTCTATTAATTTTTAAATGTATGTAAGTCGTTAATATTACCATTGAATAAGGGAAGACTATTTAAATACTTAATAGGGTCTATGTAAAGAACTCTTTAAAAAAAGTCTTTATAATTTGAGTAGTTGTAAAGTACTGAATTTTATTTACAATATTTAATCTTAAGAACTAACAATTTAAATCTTAAATCTAAAGAGAACACATGCGTGCCTAATGCTACGCATGTATTCATTGCTTATCACTCTGTGGGGTTATTTAGAGATGAACCCACAAGTAGTAAAATCTTATCACACAAGTGATAGTTTAGTTTTTATTATATCTTTGATGATAAGTATTTCTTTAAAAATATCAATTGTTATCTCAAAGAATGTTTTCTTGATTTATATAAAATTATGTTCAATTACATTTGAACATTCTGCGGGGGGGAGAAAGTGATTAAATCTACTTGTCTTAATTTAATCATACGTCTTATCAATAAAATAATAAGAATTATAATAATGACTATTACTAATAATAAAGATGTATGCCCAGTCACATGATGTTTGACATCCGTTTTAATTCTGGGCAATTGTAACATTTGAACAGCTTCTTCACTTATTGTAGTTATTTGAGAACCTTGATCTATTAAAGCTCTTAGTGTCACGAATTCGTTATGAAGAGACTTTACTTTTACTTGTGCCGTAGCAAGCAATACACTGCTTAATGCGTTTGTATTTATTGATGCCTTCTCTGTTGTTTTTCCAAAATGAATTATCGTGTAATGAAATTTTCCACATTTTTGGCATCTGTTTTCACTCTTCCATTTTTTGTCTTTTTTATGTTTGAGACAGTTGAAGTAAAACTCATTACTTCTGACCCACACATGTCTTTTATTAACTGGTAACGCCAATAGCTGTTTGTGGTGTATAGTGGTGTTGTGTCCTGGTTTTTGGCAGAATAAACAATTGCTCTTTTCTGTAAAATAAGTTGTTGATTTTCCATGATATTGTTTGTAGTTACTGCTCTTCTTTGTGGTTGAAGCTTCTAGCGCCTGGTAGTGTTGCTCTATAAACTCCATCACGTCATTTAGCTGTTAAATTTCTTTGGATTTTTTTGTTTTGTTCATTTAGAATTAAACCATCTTCATCCAGTTTACGAATTATTATTCTGGCAATAAAGGGATTGGCATCTTCTAACTTAATCCCCATGGCTTTTAGCGACTGTATGCCTTCATTTGTATTGTCTAAAAGGTTAACATTTGGCTGGTCTAAAATCTTATCCACTAGTTTTGTGAATAAAATTCTTTTATTTGCAAATCTGCTTTTTAATATTTCCCATGCTGCACTGTAGTTACTCTCAGTAATTGGTAAATGCTGTATTAGCTTAAGAGCTTCATGCTTTAAATTAGTTTTAAGATAGTATAATTTTTCCACTTCTGACAGTTTGTGATTTTCATGAATTAGCTTCATAAACAAATCATGAAATGAATTCCATTCTTCCACCTTTCCTCCGAAGCATGGTATTTCAATGCTTTTTAACGCTATATGCTTCGGTTTTTCACTGCATCTGGTTATTTTGTCAATTAATTCTTTATTTTTTATTTTATACCGACCTTCTAAGTCTTCGAATTCTTCTTCGATTTCATTGCTCATCAGGTAGTTGATCGACAACTCCGAGTATATCTGCCTTATTTCTTTCATTTGTTCTTCCCAAGCTGATATTTTCTTCTCTAATGCAAAGGACTTCTCATTGCATTCTTCTTCCTCAAGAGATTCAATCAGTTGAAATATTTTTCTTCTGAATTGCCTTAGTAATACCTTTAGTTTGGCATCCGGCATTTCTTGAGTTTTCTTCTCTTCCGTTTCGTTGACGTTTTTCGCCTCCAACATCCCTAGTATTTGCTGCATCTGTTGTTGAAGTTTTTCCATTTGTTGTTGTTGTTGAATTTTTTTCATTTGTTGTTGTTGTTGAATTTGTTGTAGATGTTGTTCTTGCATCTTCGCAAACTTTTTTTTGTTGTTGTCATCCACAACCTCCACTTCAGGATCGTCAATTATTTTTTGTAGTTCCCTTAGTGCTGAATCTGCTTTGGACATTATGTTCTCATACACCTTTTCTCGGAAATATTGATCATCATTTGCTCCATGTTTCAGCAATTTTTGATGATTTTCCTCAAATCCGTCCAATTTTTTGGTCAAGCTTTTTCTGGTTTCTTCAACCGCTGTCTTCTGACCGATTTGTTTTTAACTTTTTCCAAAATCGATCTGATCTCAGAGTCGATTTGGTGTTGAGCTTTATATAACAAAACTCTTCCTGCCATCTTTTATTACAGTGTTTTGTTAAAATTTTTTTTTTATTTTTGTTTTGAATTTGTTTTGTTTGTTTTTTGTTTCTCGAAGGAATATTTTTACTATTGCTAGTTTTTTTTTCTTCGAAGGACCAATGTAAAGAACTCTTTAAAAAAAGTCTTTATAATTTGAGTAGTTGTAAAGTACTGAATTTTATTTACAATATTTAATCTTAAGAACTAACTGTGGAGGTTATATGTTATTTTTCATTTTTTAACGTAAGAATAAAACACATTTTTTTTTTTAGTTAAGTCAAATTCACAATTGATTTTTATTTTCTAAAAACTAACGTATTTATACAATTTCTAATTCTATGTCTTATCTATTCTTTTTATGTCTATCTTATTTCTAAGTTACAATATTATTCTGCTTTGACCCTATTGGTCAACGCAATTAAAGTGTTTGAGTGCAATTGAGTGTTTTGTGTTTGAAATATGCAGCACATGCTGTAAGTTGATGCATTACACTCAATTGTACTCTATATTTATCATGTGGGTAGTGGTCGTGTGTATGGATACACTACACCCTCACCCTTAAGAGAAAATTTTAGGAAAAAAATTTTTATATATTTTTTTTTTTTTTTTGTTTATGTTTAATTTTTAAGACTAAAATTTTCTTAATGAATATATTTTTGTATCTTAGAGTATTTATAACTAATTTTTATGATATATTAATTTTTGTGATAATAATGTTACATTTGATTCATGTTTGGTGTGTATGGTTTTAATAAATTGTTATGAATTTCTTTATATAATCCATTTTGGTTTATAATTGAATTTACTCCTCTTCGTTCTACTATTTCAAATGGTCCAATGTAGGGTGCCATGTTTTTATTTCTATTTTCTACTTTCAATAAAACTAAGTCTCCTATTTCTAAATTTAATTTTTTATGATATTTACAAGCGTCATTTAGAGTTCGTTTTTCTTTAAACTTGACCGTCAATTCTCTGGCCTTCTTAATTGCATATTGTAATCTGACACGTAGTTCATGAATATAATTGTCGTAGTCATAAAATTTTGTTTTGTTATTGTTTATTGTGTCTGTGGGTAAACTTGGTAATTTCCCGTACACAAGTTCATATGGTGAATAACCAGTATCAACATGAGGTGTTGTGTTATAAGCAAATGTGAAATATGAAATCCATTTGTCCCATTCATGGTTTTCGACAAATGATAACAAATATTCATTTAAGGTTCTATGATTTTTTTCAAGTGCACCAATAGTTTCATGGTGGTATGGTGACGAAAATGTTTGCTTTATCTTTAATAACTCACATATGTTGGACATCAGTTCATTGTTGAATTCTGTGCCTCTATCAGATTTCAAAATTTTAAAATGACCGTACTTGAGTATAAATTCTTCAACTAGAGTCTTCGCGGTGGTCGTCGCATCTTTTGATGGCATTGGATATGCTACTACGAACTTTGTTAACTCACATTGCATGGTGAGAATATATCTGTTGTCATTTGATATCCTAAGTGGTCCGACTGTATCTATTGATACTACTTCAAATGCATTACATGGGGTGTCGGTTGTTGTTAAGGGTTCTTTGGTATGCTTTGTTTGTTTATTTCTTGCACATTTGTCACAGTTTGATATGAATTTCTTGACCATTTGACTCATATTTTTCCATATGTACCTTTGTTTTAGTTTACTAATTGTTTTTCGTATTCCTAAGTGTCCTCCGTGTGTTGAATTGTGGAAATCGTCTATGAGTTTGTATTTAGTTAAAATATCTTCTACTTGTTTGGGGGCGTTGTATATGATAATTCTTAATGTTGGTTTTTTACCATTTATTTCAATTTTTCCATATATTTTCTTGAATTCTTCTTTGCTGAAATATCGGAATATTTCATCATTACTTGTAATTGCAAGCTCTTTAATATTTTCTTTATGCATTCTTGATACTAATTTCTTCAAATTCGACTCTAGTGTCGTAGATGAATTATCATTAGATCTTTCTTCATTATAGTTTTGATTATTACTATTCGAGTGCTTCCTCAAATTCGAATCTTGATTCGTTGATTTATCGCTACATCGGATGTGTACATAATTACTTTCAATATTTATTTTAGTATTCTTTGCATTCATGTCGATGCTAAATTTCAATTTCATAACATTTTTAATATCATTAATAGATATACATTCCCAAATTTTTAAATTTTCAGTTTTATTTATTTCATTGGTATTCATATTTTTGTCTTCTTCAATAATTTTATTTTTGTTCATCATGCCCCTTGTAATAACTAAAGCTCTTTTTGCTTGTTCATCTATTTCCGATGGTATCATCTGTTTCAAAATATTTGAGTCAATATCTATCCTTGATAGCGCGTCTGCGTTTGTATTCATTTTACCTTTTTTATATACTATTTCAAAGTCGTAATCACATAGGTCGAGTCGTATTCTTGTCATTTTTGATGATGGGTTCTTGTGTGCAAATAAAGATACTAGAGGTCTATGGTCTGTGACCACTATAAATTTTCTACCGTATAGGTAAGGTCTAAAGAAATTAATTCCCCAATGGATTGCGAGAAGTTCCTTCTCTATTACCGGCTTGTTTAGGTCATGTTTTTGTAGGGATTTGCTTGCATAGGATATAGGTAAATCTTGACCAATTTCACCTTGGGAAAGGATTGCTCCTAAAGCATAATTTGATGCGTTAGTTGTTAAAATGAAAGGCTTATCGAAGTTTGGATATTGTAAAATTGGTGGTTGGATAAGCTTTTCTTTTAACGTTTCAAATGCTTGTTGACAGTTTGAATCCCATTTGAATTTTGCGTTTTTCTTAAGTAGTGCGTTTAGACTTTGTGCAATATCAGCGAAATTTTGGATAAATCGTCTGTAGTAATTGCAGAATGCTACGAAACGTCTTACGTCATCTACGTTTTTCGGTACAGGGTATTCTCTAATTGTTTTATGCTTTGCCGGATCGGTTTTTACACCATCTCTCGTTATTAAGTGACCTAGGTATACTACTTCTGGGCAAAGGAAATTGCATTTCTCTGCATTTAATTTTAAATTGTATCTTTTTAATCGTTCAAAAACTCGTACTAAATTCTCATTATGATGATTTAGACTACATCCAAAGACGATGATGTCATCAACATATAAGAATGCGTCAGATTCTAAACCTGTTAATGCTATTGTTAGCATTCTTTGAAAACTATTAGATGAAATTTTTAGTCCGAAAGGTAATCTTTTAAACTGGTAGTGTCCGTTTGATGTAGAAAATGCTGTAAGTTGTCTAGAGTCTTCATGGAGTTCTATCTGATGAAATGAGCTAGTCATATCTAACGTAGAAAACCATTTTGCACGTCCTAATTTATCAAGTATATCCTCTAACCGAGTTAGTGGAAACTTGTCGTTTACTATCTTATCGTTGAGTTTTCTAAAGTCTACTACTACTCTCCATTTCTTCTTATCTGCAACGTTTTTCTTCGGTACCAGTAGTAATGGTGCGTTGTACGGACTTTTTGATTCTTCTATAATATCGTCTTTTAGCATCTGTTCTACTTGTTCTGTTACGATATTTGAATGTGCGTGTGGGAGCCTGTAGTTTTTTATGTAAACTGGTGTATTGTCTGTCGTTTGAATTCTTTGAGTGTAGAAATTGTTTGTCGAAAGTGGTTCATTCTCTAAATGGAATATTTCTTGGTATTCTTTAAAAATATTGTTTAGAGTTTCTATTGCATTTTCGTCTTTACAATTTATTCGTAATTTATTTTTAATAGTTTCAAAGCGTTTATTATCGTATTTAGTTTTTTGTTTATTTTGTTGATACGTAAGTATTTCATAATCGTCAAGAGGTTCAGTTTCAAGTTTAATGTCATTCAAAATTACTTCGTGATTGTTTGTGTTTAGTATTTTAATATGTGTCATACCGACTTTAGGTGCTATCGAGTTACTTATGAATACGCCATGTGCTATCTCTTTGTTTTTTATTAGTGAGTCGGCATTGAGTTCTAATTTCACAGGGTGTATTATTTCTGTTCTAGCTGGTACTTTAATTGACAGCGTGTGAATTGGTTTCGAATGCATCGGCAAGGTGATAGTATTTTCATTATCATTCATTGTTATTGTAAACGTTTCGTAATCTATTTTACATAAAAATCTTTTCAAAAAGTCTCTTCCTATTATGCCGTCTGTGTCAATTGGAAAATTTCTTTCAACTAATTGAAACTTGTTAATATACGTTTTGTTTCCAATAAAAAGGTTTAAATTTATAGTTCCCATTGAGTAAATTTCTTGGTTTGTTATTCCCGTTATTTTGCATTTCTCGTCTGGATAGTACTCTTCATTGTTGATTTTGTTTGTAATTTTACATATTGATATGTCTGCGCCAGTGTCTACTAAAAATGTCATGTCACGGTCATTGTGTCTTAAGGCTATGAAATTAGTGTTGTTATTAGTTACTTTATATACTCTTAATTTTGGCTGTCTGGAATATTGTTGTGCACGTATTCCGAGCCTTCTTGGTTTCCCTGATCCTGGAGATTATTGTAGTTGTTGTGTTCCAAATATTCTTGGTTTCTTTGTTCCTGGATTAAATGTATAGTTTGGGGATTATTGTTGTACCTCCTATTATAATTGTGAGTGTTACCTCTGTTATAGTTACCATTAGGATTTCTATTTTGGTAATTATTATTAGGGTTCCTATTATGGTAGTGATTTGAATTATGGTTGTAATTTCTGTTATTTTGGTTCTGGTTATACCTTGTGTTTTGGTTATTGTAGTTGAAATTTCTTTCGGTTGGTGGGAAATATCTGTTGCTTTGTCTATAGGAATTGTTAAAGTTTCTAATATTTAAAGCATTGTGAGATCTAAAGTGCATTATTGATGTTTGATTTGACTGTTCTAATTCACTGCTTAAATTGATTGCTTCACTTAATGTTTTTGGTTGTGATGCAAATACCGTTTGTCTAAACTGGTCATTCAAGCCATTTTTGAAAATGTTTAGGGCATAGGATTCATTTATCCTTTCCACTACTTTTTTTTCTTCGTTTGTGGCATTTGGATTGAGATCTTCTATTTGTAGTCTATTTAGTTCGGCTATTGCGTTCATGAGTTTGTCCGAAAAATTCTTTATTGTCTGGTTACCTTGAACCAGGTTTGTTAGTGTGTTGTGAAGTTGTGGAATTGTTACTGAAGATTTGAATTTTGTTTTTAGTAGTGTGGAAAGTGTAAAAAAATTTGTTGGTTCATCGCTGTGTCCTAATATTGTTTTTACTTTTGGTGAAAGTTTTATATGATACGCCACTTCTATTAATTGTTTTTTACCGTTTTCATTTAGTGAGTTGTATACTAGTTCTATTATTTTTAAAAAACTATCTAATTCTTTAATATCTCCCGTGTAATTGGGGATTATCTTCATTGCTGTTTCCATATTGAAATCGGCCATTTCTAAGTCTTTTAATTGTCTGTGTAGTAAAAGTTTAGATTTTTCTATTATATCTAGTATGTTTTTCCTAAGTTCTGTGTTCTCTGATTTGTCTTTTTCTAAATTTTCTTTCTCTGTTTCTAACTCGATTAATTTCGCTTCAACTGTTTCTTTGCTATATTTCCTATTAATGGATTTTTTTAGGTTCTTATGTATTTTAATCACTTTTTCTTTTATCTGTTCCATTAATTTATACTATATTTTCTTCATTGATTTGTTTACTTATTGTTTTTTTTAAATATTTTTTGATCTTAAAAACTACGTATATTATGATTATAACAGTTATTATAAAAGTGAGAATGTTGTTGTTCGAAAGAGTGGAATTGTTGTTGTTTATGTTCAATTGTTCATTCGATTCATTGAACCACATTGTTTTTGTTTTTATAAATTTTATTTCTAATTTATTTCATACCTGTGACAAAATTGTGTTTATACCTTTAAGATTAAATTAGCAACATTGAGATTTCATCAGAAAATTAGTTCTTCTTCTATCATCAGGAGTTTTGGCTCGTATTATTGTTGACAAGATTAATATTTAGTTTTTTGGAGTCCTTTGTTTGTGTAGCAGTATCATCAACAGGATCGTATACATCAATATTTAAATTTTTAGAGTTGACAGGATCGTATATTTAAATTTGCTTTGTTATGTTGGCAGGATCATCAATCGTATATGCAGGATCGTATTGGCAGGATCATCAATCGTATATGCAGGATCGTATTGGCAGGATCGCCATGTGGAGGTTATATGTTATTTTTCATTTTTTAACGTAAGAATAAAACACATTTTTTTTTTTTAGTTAAGTCAAATTCACAATTGATTTTTATTTTCTAAAAACTAACGTATTTATACAATTTCTAATTCTATGTCTTATCTATTCTTTTTATGTCTATCTTATTTCTAAGTTACAATATTATTCTGCTTTGACCCTATTGGTCAACGCAATTAAAGTGTTTGAGTGCAATTGAGTGTTTTGTGTTTGAAATATGCAGCACATGCTGTAAGTTGATGCATTACACTCAATTGTACTCTATATTTATCATGTGGGTAGTGGTCGTGTGTATGGATACACTACACTTTAATTTAAATCTTAAATCTAAAGAGAACACATGCGTGCCTAATGCTACGCATGTATTCATTGCTTATCACTCTGTGGGGTTATTTAGAGATGAACCCACAAGTAGTAAAATCTTATCACACAAGTGATAGTTTAGTTTTTATTATATCTTTAATGATAAGTATTTCTTTAAAAATATCAATTGTTATCTCAAAGAATGTTTTCTTGATTTTTAACAATGACACTTCTAAGAAAATAAAAAATATAAAATTATGTTCAATTTGAATTTGTGAAGGGTTTTATCAACAAAAATTTGACTCAACAAAAAAAAATTTCGTGTAAGAAAAATTTATTTCAAAATATTCACTTATTTTAGATTAATTCGTCAGGTCCGTAGGATCCCGTATATAATTTTATCAATTATAATCTTAAATTAACTTATTTGACTTACGTTAGTGATGTTGTTGTGGTGGTAATTGCAGTAATTTGTAATTTTTGTATCTTCTTATAATTAGGGACGCTGTTGTATTGTTACTTCTTGCGGTTGCTGATTCTTCTTTTTATAGGCAGGTGATGTTGTTGTAGTTGTAGTATTTTACACTTCTTGTGACTGTTTTATAGATGATGCTGTTGCAGTTATAGTATTTTGTGATTGTTGATTCGTCTTCTTTTTATAAGTGACAATATTTTACACCTCTTGTGATTGTTGATTCCTCTTTTTATAAGTGATGCTGTTGTAGTGTTATTCAGATCAAAATTTTCTTTCCACAGATATTTGTTATTTGTAAAACTTTAACGTCTCTAGTTTTAGGTTACACCTTTGCTTTTTTTTATTGTTCTTTTATAAAAAATTTAAGATATTTTTTTATTTTTTGTTTTCACGAATTAAACTATATTTCGTTTTTAGATAATTTTTTTTTTATTTAAAAAGGATTTTTTTCACTCCTGGGATATTTTTTAGTTACACTTTTATTTATCCCTTTTATCCTCGTCGCCAGTTTTGTATTATAAAAAAAAGACATTTGTTTTTTTGTATTACTTTATTTATTGAATCTTGAGTTAAGACTAAAAAATTTTAAATATATTTTAACATTAAATATAAAAATCAATACATGAAAGAATGCTTATCTTTACAAACTATTGATCTAATTTTAGTTCTTGAGAAATGTATTTAGTGTAATCATTCTTTAGAATTTCTTATATATAGGTTATTAAAAAGAATAAAATAAGTCGTTAATTTTAGTTGTTACATATGTGTGATGTTTTGTGGATAAATAATAATATTTTAAGTAAGTATTACAATAAGAAAAATATTAAAAATGATTTTAAATTTATGTCTGCATGTTGGGTGGTAGAAATATCAAATTACAAGAAAAGTACTTATGAATATCTTTATTAGGGGTATTCGTAACAAAATGAATATTGGGGATATTCGTTACAAAAGAATATTTAATAATTATCTTATTAGGTTTTATCGTAACTATTAATATCTTCGTACGCTCTATCTCGTTGATTAATAGCTTATCGAAGATCTTCATTACTTTTTTCAGACTTGATTCGCTTATGCGAATGTATTTCGTCCGCTATTATGAGTTGGTTCTATCCTCAAAATATATGAAGATCTTTTTTTGTCTTTGTTGTGATGAATGTTGCTTCTGTAGCTGCAGGATCTTCTTGGAGTCTTCTAATTGTTGTTTCTTTGGGTGTCGTCTCTTCTTGATGTGGTAGTTGTCGTCTCGCTTGTTGCACTTGTTGTTTTGATGTTTTTTTTTTTTATATTGGTGATTAATAAGAATACACGTCTCAGATAGTTTTCTCTTTCATTGTTTGTTTTAAGTTTTCACTTTCATTGTTTGTTTTCTACAAAGTTTTTTCTTGTTTTGTCATAAATGTCTTTTTTTTTTGTATTCCCTTTGATTTCACGAGGAAAAAACATTTTTTTTTTTCTTTTTGATCAAATAAAAGTTGTCAAACAATTTTTTAAACTCCTGGCAGGATCGCCATGTCGTGATTGAACAAAAGTAAAAAAAATTATTTTAGTTTTTCAAATTTACTTTTTAATAGCTCTTTATTCTTTGAGGTCTGTTTTTTCACTAACCATTTCTAACTTAAAACTATTTCTTAAATAACACTGCTCTACAAAATGAAACTTTTTGTGTTGTCCGGGATCACCACTATATTTTTTTTATCTGCTATAGTCCCCTGACTATAAAAATGGTCGAAATTTAAAATTTTATGGATACGATTTTTTTTTTAAATTTTTTTCTAAAATTTGTCATTTTTAAAAAAGGAGATCCATTGATATTACCATATCTCCAAAACGGGCTGTCCGATTTTGTTGGGGGAAACTGCATATAATAGCAAATTAAATTGCCTTTAAATTGTCTGTATACAATTCTTTTAAATGCTTATTGGTTTCAGAGTTATTTGCATCGAGGTATAAAAAAATCGATTTTTTGTATTAAAAGTTTCCATTTTTTTTTTCTTTTTTTTTAATTCGTAAAAAATCGAAAATGACAAAAAACGTACGATTTTTTTTACGTGATTGCAAAACTGTGAATATTCCAAATAAGCCAAGCTTTATTTCATGAAGATCTATGCATAAACGGTAATTTTATTAATACTTAAGTGAATGAAGTGAAAATACGTAATTTTTGTACAAGTAAGCCTATTGCTAAAAAAAGAAGTAGAGGCCACAATTTTGAAGCCAATTTCATAAAATTTGGCACAGGTTATTTTTTGCTACAAGAGCAAAGCCTGTTTTAATAGTATAAAATCGTCCATACTTGTGGGCTACCTTCCATAGAACCTTCTTCCCGGAATATAGTTTTATGTTCCTCAAATCAAAAAATTTCCTTCTATCTACATAGAAATAAACCTTATCTCACATATTAACCTGCTATCGGAAATTTTTTAAATGTAAATAGTGAAGTTTTATATTTTTGTTTATTTAGCTACGCTACCTTTATTAAAGAAATGGTGTAAAATTTAGTAGTTAAAGTATTTAAAAATAGTTTCTACATTTTGCTTGTCTACTGTAATTTTCCGAATTTGATTCTCGTATAAGAAACCAAATATAGTCCCCCATCATATTTTCGTTCCAGAATCCTTGATAACGCTCCTCCATTGACTTAAGTTGTTGGTGAAATCGTTCTCCATGCTCATCACTGACATCACCAAGGTTTGGAGGAAAAAAATCCAAGTGGGAGTGTAAGAAATGAATTTTTAGAGACATGTTTGCACCTGGAATTATATGAATATGTATTTAGAGGTTAAAATTATGACGAATAAAAAATCATATCATATTCCTACTTACCGATTTTTGAATAGTTGGCTAGTAAATCAGAAATGATTTCTTTATAATTTGGACTCCGATTATTTCCTAAAAAGTTCGAAACAATCAGTCGAAATGAGTTCCAAGCAGCCTTTTCATCGGGTGATAGTAACGTCTCGAATGTTGAGCTTTGTAGTAGTTTTCGGATTTGTGGACCATCAAAAACACCTTCAGAAATTTTAGAAGTGGATAATTTTGGGAATATTGTTTTTATATAATTGAATGCCTTTTCATTTTTGTTTAGCGCTTTAACAAAATTCTTGACCAATCCAAGCTTGATATGCAATGGCGGAAAAATCACATTCTCCTTTTTTACTAGAGCAGCATATTTTATATTGTGTGTGTCTACTTCATTATTGGTTCTTGCTGGCCAGTCCTTCTTTATATAATGTGCGCTTCGATCTCGGCTATCCCAAAGGCAGAGAAAACAACAATGTTTTGTGTAACCACCTTGTAGTCCAGTCAATAAAGCTACCACTTTCAAGTCGCAACATACTTTCCAATCGTATTTTTCATAATTAATATATTTTAAAAGTTTAGACATGGTTTCATAAGTCTCCTTTGTATTAACGGCATGTGCGATGGGTATTGATGGCTTCTGATTGCCATTGTGTAATAAAACAGCTTTAAGGCTTTCTTTGTTACTATCAATAAATAGTCTCCATTCACTTGCGTCATATTTTTGGCCAAGCTTTCCAAAAAGTCCACTGATATCATAGCAAAAACATATATTGTCTTTAGTTGTATAAAAACAAGCATATGGCTTATGTCGTTCACGATAGGTAGTTATTATATCTAAGAATACATGTGGCAGGCATGTCTTTTGTCGTTGTTCTGAATGAGAAAGTCTATACGGGGTTCCAATGATTCCAAGTTATTGTGGCCTGGGGTTCCAGCAACAAATTTCAATGCAGACCCCAAAATGTCAATTGACCTAGCGAATGTTTCTAACACCCTTTCTATTTCCCTTGTTTGTACTTGGCTCATGCTGATTTCTTTTGGATCAGACAGGCTTTAAATAACTTTCTGCTTTTCCTTAATGAAGTCTTCGTATTCTGTCAAGTTTGTTCGGTTCCTCCAGCTTTTGCTGGCGGTCTTTCCGGCTTAAAAGCAAATCAGTCTCGCGCTCAGCCAAATATCAACAGATATTCTTTAAAGATTCTCCTACGGAGGCCGTTGAGGAGTTTGGGCTTCAAACCATAACCTTTGGGGTTAATTGTGCTCCATTTTTAGCTATACGGACCTTGTTACAATAAGCCAATGATTCAAAGACTAAGTAACATATTGCGGCTTATATATTACGCAAGTGTACGTACGTTAACGACGTGCTTAAGGGAGCTTATGATATTTTATCTGCCTTAAAGGCACGAGACGAATTGCGTACTGAGTTGTCGTCTGCTAAATTTGAGTTAAGAAAGTGTACCTCAAATGTTATTCGCATTTTGGATGGCTTATCTCCTGACATTTTGGTGGATTCAAAACTTTTGACCTATGTTGAAGTATTCTCTACAATAGCTAGATCCTATGATCCCGTTGGCTGGCTAGGTGCAGTCATGATGATTAAACATCCTACTCTTATTGAGTGGGATGACTTCTTGCCAGAAACAACGGAAAATGCTTGACAAAACTTTGCTTCGTCGTATATCGAAGCAAATAACATTCAGAGCCCAAGATGGGTTTAGTATACTCGCGATTCATCTGTCGAACTTCATGCCTTCTCGGACGCCTCAGTGAAAGCATATGCGGGGGTGATTTATATCCGAATTTCGGATGCTAGCGTAGTTTATACTCATTTGCTGTCATACAAGACTAAAGTAGCAACCCTAAAATCAGTTTCGTTGCCTCGGCTCGAACTTTGTGGTGCCGTCTTAGCATCCGAATTATTGAAATCTGTCATCAGCGAAATCGACATTAGTCTCGATAAAGTTTAGTGCTGGACAGATTCTACCATTGTGCTTTGTTGGCTCAGAAAACCTCCGCAAACCTGGACTACATTCGTTGTAGTCCATCTTCATCATCATGCCCATTCTTTTATACATGATATTTAGATCGAATGCTGCAGTTTTACTTTGATCCATTTTTTGAGATTACTTTATTTTGCACTAATTCAAATTTTATTTCGAACGACCATGAACCATTGACTTGTCAAACACGCTACTCTTTAAATCGTTAGAGACTTCTTTTAACTCTATTCCAGTTGACTTTTCAGGAAGTGCCAATTTAGTTGGAAGCACTTTTTCAATTTCATACAATTCATGATGAAGCTGAGATGGCGTCAGCAAATCTATATTTTTATATATTTCAATACTAATCATGGTCTTCTTAAGACATATCTCTACTTTTTGAAATCATGGCTTTAGAGCAAATATATTTTTTTAACTTTTTACTTAAAATTTTTTTCTTAAAATAAAACAAAAAATATATAAATTTTTTTAATTTGTCCTTTAAACTTAAGTTATTTCAATTTTTAAACATAATTTTCAGAAACGTTTTTTCTATACAATTTGATAAAATTATAATTATGTTCTTATTTTGACAATTTCTATAATACAATTGTTATTATATAGAAAATAAGTTTTATATTTTTAATGTTTAATTAATGTTATCTTAAGCAAAAAACCAAAAAAAAAATATATGAATAAATTTATAAGAAAACCCAAATTTTATAAATGCATTTCTTATTTCGAAAAATAATTTAAAAATTTGTAAAAAAGTAAGTAATATCTCGTTAAAAGCTTTTCCAACTCAGTTTTCTTCTAAAACAATATAAGATAAGATTGAAAAGATAATCAAAAAGATTGTGGGAGAGTTCAGAAGACGATAAGTGTTATTTAGAATAATTATCATGGGTAAGTAGTTTTATTTTCATTTTTTTTTTTTTTTTTTGAGTTAACTATCGCTGCTAGTGTATTTGCATAACTGATATCGTAGATATTGGACTGCGTCCATGTTTGTTATCTCATTCCTTCAGTCCATTTGAGAACATTTTCTTTATGTTCCCCGGAAATGAATTTTCATCTCTTCTACCGTGACGCTTGCTTCCAAATATTGCAAAAGCTCTTATTCATTTCAATTTAATTTACTTATACCTCTGTCTTCCCAGCACGTCTTTAACCTTTCACTGTAAAAATACAAAAGGCTTAGTATTTATTTTCAACCTGGCTTATATACTATTGTATTGGCTACATATTTGTGGGTTTTTGGTTATTACTTCGCTCTAGGTATGAACCGATAGCGGCTATAAAAACTTTACAGCAGTTATAACTTCCAACTTATTACTAATAACGCGCAACATGCTTGACCAACATGTTGTTTACTGCTCACTCTTCTTCATGCTAACTTTCTACACTTGAACCTCTATTTGCGTCTTGGCTTATTTCATGCAGCACTTGGCCTTCTTCTTCTCCTTGGCTTATTTTTGCTCTTTGAGATTCTTTGGATTATAGCCTCGTCCTTCGGGTTTGCTGAAACGAAAGGAAAGCTTCAGCAGTTGTGATCCGCCATTAGAATGGATGTAATTATTAAAATTAAAGCTAATTTTGTGGTAATTTGGTCCAACAGCCTCCCACCCGAATAGGTAATCTGACGGTCTTCGTTAAAATAACCCAGGATGAGATAATGAAATTATCGTTATATTTAAAGATTGATGTCAGATCAAACATCAGCATAAACATAATATAACCTTAGCACCTCTGCTGTAAAAAAATGTGCTAGATACCCAGGCACAACGTCATCTTATGCTTCCACAAGTGCTTGGTGAGGAAGTAAAAAGTAATGCATGAAAATCTGAAGTGGAAATATTGAACTCAGAAACCTATATTTACTAGTATAGCACAAGCGGGTGCTATACTTTATAAATCTTCCTATCGTAATTTTTTCTATAAAAAAATCTTTCTATCGTCATTTTTTCTATATAATAATTCTTCCTACCGTCATTTTTTCTATAAAAAAATCTTCCTACCGTCATTTTTTCTATAAAAAAATCTTCCTATCGTCATTTTTTCTATAGAAAAATCTTCCTACCGTCATTTTTTCTATAGAAAAATCTTCCTACCGTCATTTTTTCTATAAAAAAATCTTCCTATCGTCATTTTTTCTATATAATAATTCTTCCTACCGTCATTTTTTCTATAGAAAAATCTTCCTATCGTCATTTTTTCTATAGAAAAATCTTCCTATCGTCATTTTTTCTATAGAAAAATCTTCCTATCGTCATTTTTTCTATAGAAAAATCTTCCTACCGTCATTTTTTCTATAGAAAAATCTTCCTATCGTCATTTTTCTATAGAAAAATCTTCCTATCGTCATTTTTTCTATAGAAAAATCTTCCTATCGTCATTTTTTCTATAGAAAAATCTTCCTATCGTCATTTTTTCTATAGAAAAATCTTCCTATCGTCATTTTTTCTATAGAAAAATCTTCCTATCGTCATTTTTTCTATAGAAAAATCTTCCTATCGTCATTTTTTCTATAGAAAAATCTTCCTATCGTCATTTTTTCTATAGAAAAATCTTCCTATCGTCAGTTTTTCTATAGAAAAATCTTCCTATCGTCATTTTTCTATAGTAAAATCTTCCTATCGTCATTTTTTCTATGGAAAAATCTTCCTATCGTAATTTTTTCTATAGAAAAATCTTTCTATCGTCATTTTTTCTATAGAAAAATCTTCCTATCATAATTTTTTCTATAGAAAAATCTTCCTATAACCTCTTGTCAAATTTTTAATTACTCCTTTCCATACAATATTTAGGTACGTATCTACAGTGGGAGATGATCATTTAACAAGTCTCAAATACAAAAATGAAAACAAAAATTATTCAAATGACCCCCTACAACTATTAATTGCACCCCTAGGAATAGAAATAAAATTTATATCGATTCATAAATATTGTAGCTCTTGATTTACTTATAAAATTTTGTAAACGAGTATATTATCGAAGTTTATTTGCTTGCCAACAATTTTTGTTTAAACAAATTGTAGGTACTTTGATAAATATAAAAATGATGAATAAATTTTAACAAATGAATTTGTATGTATTTATAAAGTCTAAAGCGTTTCCGAAAGTAAAATGAGTTTCAAATCAATTTTTATCAAAAATATTTGTTAACAAAGAACAATATTTTTTTTCTTCCTATCGTCATATTTTTTCTATATAGAAAAATCTTCCTATCGTCATATTTTTTCTATATAGAAAAATCTTCCTATCGTCATATTTTTTCTATATAGAAAAATCTTCCTATCGTCATATTTTTTCTATATAGAAAAATCTTGCTATTGTCATATTTTTTCTATATAGAAAAATCTTCCTATCGTCATATTTTTTCTATATAGAAAAATCTTCCTATCGTCATATTTTTTCTATATAGAAAAATCTTCCTATCGTCATATTTTTTCTATATAGAAAAATCTTCCTATTGTTATATTTTTTCTATATAGAAAAATCTTCCTATCGTCATATTTTTTCTACATAGAAAAATCTTTCTATTGTCATATTTTTTCTACATAGAAAAATCTTCCTATCGTCATATTTTTTCTATATAGAAAAATCTTGCTATTGTCATATTTTTTCTATATAGAAAAATCTTCCTATCGTCATATTTTTTCTATATAAAAAAATCTTCCTATCGTCATATTTTTTCTATATATAAAAATCTTCCTATCATCAAATTTTTTCTATATAGAAAAATCTTCCTATCGTCAAATTTTTTCTATATAGAAAAATCTTCCTATCGTCATATTTTTTCTATATAGAAAAATCTTCCTATCGTCATATTTTTTCTATATAGAAAAATCTTCCTATCGTCATATTTTTTCTATATATAAAAATCTTCCTATCATCAAATTTTTTCTATATAGAAAAATCTTCCTATCGTCAAATTTTTTCTATATAGAAAAATCTTCCTATCGTCATATTTTTTCTATATAGAAAAATCTTCCTATCGTCAAATTTTTTCTATATAGAAAAATCTTCCTATCGTCATATTTTTTCTATATAGAAAAATCTTCCTATCGTCATATTTTTTCTATATAGAAAAAACTTCCTATGGTCATATTTTTTCTATATAGAAAAATATTCCTATCGTCATATTTTTTCTATATAGAAAAATCTTCCTATCGTCATATTTTTTCTATATAGAAAAATCTTCCTATCGTCATATTTTTTCTATATAGAAAAATCTTCCTATCGTCATATTTTTTCTACATAGAAAAATCTTTCTATTGTCATATTTTTTCTACATAGAAAAATCTTCCTATCGTCATATTTTTTCTATATAGAAAAATCTTCCTATCGTCATATTTTTTCTACATAGAAAAATCTTTCTATTGTCATATTTTTTCTACATAGAAAAATCTTCCTATCGTCATATTTTTTCTATATAGAAAAATCTTGCTATTGTCATATTTTTTCTATATAGAAAAATCTTCCTATCGTCATATTTTTTCTATATAGAAAAATCTTCCTATCGTCATATTTTTTCTACATAGAAAAATCTTTCTATTGTCATATTTTTTCTACATAGAAAAATCTTCCTATCGTCATATTTTTTCTATATAGAAAAATCTTCCTATCGTCATATTTTTTCTACATAGAAAAATCTTTCTATTGTCATATTTTTTCTACATAGAAAAATCTTCCTATCGTCATATTTTTTCTATATAGAAAAATCTTCCTATCGTCATATTTTTTCTACATAGAAAAATCTTTCTATTGTCATATTTTTTCTACATAGAAAAATCTTCCTATCGTCATATTTTTTCTATATAGAAAAATCTTGCTATTGTCATATTTTTTCTATATAGAAAAATCTTCCTATCGTCATATTTTTTCTATATAGAAAAATCTTCCTATCGTCATATTTTTTCTATATATAAAAATCTTCCTATCATCAAATTTTTTCTATATAGAAAAATCTTCCTATCGTCAAATTTTTTCTATATAGAAAAATCTTCCTATCGTCATATTTTTTCTATATAGAAAAATCTTCCTATCGTCATATTTTTTCTATATAGAAAAATCTTCCTATCGTCATATTTTTTCTATATATAAAAATCTTCCTATCATCAGATTTTTTCTATATAGAAAAATCTTCCTATCGTCAAATTTTTTCTATATAGAAAAATCTTCCTATCGTCATATTTTTTCTATATAGAAAAATCTTCCTATCGTCATATTTTTTCTATATAGAAAAATCTTCCTATCGTCATATTTTTTCTATATAGAAAAATCTTCCTATCGTCATATTTTTTCTATATATAAAAATCTTCCTATCATCAAATTTTTTCTATATAGAAAAATCTTCCTATCGTCAAATTTTTTCTATATAGAAAAATCTTCCTATCGTCATATTTTTTCTATATAGAAAAATCTTCCTATCGTCATATTTTTTCTATATAGAAAAATCTCTCTATCGTCATATTTTTTCTATATAGAAAAATCTTCCTATGGTCATATTTTTTCTATATAGAAAAATCTTCCTATCGTCATATTTTTTCTATATAGAAAAATCTTCCTATCGTCATATTTTTTCTATACAGAAAAATCTTCCTATCGTCATATTTTTTCTATATAGAAAAATATATTCTATCGTCATATTTTTTCTATATAGAAAAATCTTCCTATCGTCATATTTTTTCTACATCGAAAGATCTTCCTATCGTCATATTTTTTCTATATAGAAAAATCTTCCTATCGTCATATTTTTTCTATATAGAAAAATCTTCCTATTGTCATATTTTTTCTATATAGAAAAATCTTCCTATCGTCATATTTTTTCTATATAGAAAAATCTTCCTATCGTCATATTTTTTCTATACGGAAAAATCTTTCTACTGTCCTGTTTTCTATATAGAAATTTTGTATATAAAAAAATTTATGCCAACAAATTTTCAGGAAATTGTGTAATAATTTTAGTATAGTTTTACAGTTATATAAAATTTTCAAATATTTTTTAGGGGAAAGAAATCATTTTATGTCTAAAATATAAATCCTTTAATATAATAAAATTCACAAACTGAATTAAATCTTTAAATAAATAAAACTGTATTTTAAAAATTCTAAGTTTATTTATTTAAAAGAATTTTTTTTATGAATTTATTACTGCCAATAAATTGCAAAAAAAAACTTTAAAATAAAACAAATAAAGAAGGGAAAACTAAGGCAGTAGAAATTAAAACAACAATAATTACTTTGGATTTTTAGAAAAGCAAAACTATTTCTATAGTCATGAATTTGACTTAAAAAGAGGTCACAAAAGTAGCACAGGCTTATGTGAAAATGTTATATAAATCTTCTAACTTTTTCCTACATAAGTAAATTGTATATCCGATATTGATTTCTGTAACTTCTTTTTGTACTTTGTCAAAAAAAAGAAAAAGGAAGACATTATATAAATTCTATAGTTAAATCTCTTACCTCTAAATAACATCCGTAAATCCTTTATTTTTCCATCCTAAAAGTATGCTTTTAAAATATCATTGCTTTCAGTTGATATCATTTTATCAGCAGAGAATAACTAATATTTTCTTCTCCACTTTCGCTTCTTTATGAGATTTGTTTTAAATAATTTTTTCACTCTCATTGTTGTAAATTTTGTTGTTGCAGCAGCAGCAGCTGCTGCTGCTGTTTATTGCAAGTATAATAATTATGTTGTAACATCTAACCAATTTCTTTCTATATGAATTTTAGTTTTTCGTTTCAATTTCAAGTTGTGTTTTTTACAATCTCAAAGCTCTATTAGACTTAGGCGTAGAAAATTTTTCGTTAAAAAAATTTTCTATAGAAAATTTTTCGTTAAAAAAAATTGTATATAGAAAATTTTTCGTTAAAAAAATTTTTCTATAGAAAATTTTCGTTAAAAAAAAATTTCTGTAGAAAATTTTTCGTTAAAAAAAAATTTCTATAAATTTTTCGTTAAAAAAAGTTTTCTATAGATAATTTTTCTTTAAAAAAAATTTTCTATAGAAAATTTTTCGTTAAAAAAAATTTTCTATAGAAAATTTTTCGTTAAAAAAATTTTTCTATAGAAAATTTTTCGTTAAAAAAAATTTTCTATAGAAAATTTTTCGTTAAAAAAAATTTTCTATAGAAAATTTTTCGTTAAAAAAAATTTTCTATAGAAAATTTTTCGTTAAAAAAAATCTTTTATAGAAAATTTTTCGTTAAAAAAAATTTTCTATAGAAAATTTTTCGTTAAACAAACTTTTCTATAGAAAATTTTTCGTTAAACAAAATTTTCTATAGAAAATTTTTCGTTAAAAAAAATTTTCTATAGAAAATTTTTCGTTAAAAAAATTTTTCTATAGAAAATTTTTCGTTAAAAAAAATTTTCTATAGAAAATTTTTCGTTAAAAAAAATTTTCTATAGAAAATTTTTCGTTAAAAAAAATTTTCTATAGAAAATTTTTCATTAAAAAAAATTTTTTATAGAAAATTTTTCGTTAAAAAAAATTTTCTATAGAAAATTTTTCTATAGAAAATTTTTTATATAGAAAAAAATTTAAAAAAAATTTCTATAGAAAATTTTTCGTTAAAAACAATTTTTTTTCGTTAAAAAAATTTTCTATAGAAAATTTTTCGTTAAAAACAATTTTTTTTCGTTAAAAAAATTTTCTATAGAAAATTTTTCGTTAAAAAAAAATTTTCTATAGGAATTTCTATTAAATTTTTCATTAATAAAATTTCCTATACAAAATTTTTCGTTAAAAAAATTTATTTTTTTTTTTATTCGTTAAAAAATTGTTTCTATAGAAAATTTTTTGTTTAAAAATTTTTTCTATAGAAAATTTTTAGTCAAAAAATTTTTTCGTTAAAAAAAATTTTCTAGAAAAATTTTTGGCAAAAAAAATATATTTTTATAGTAAATTTTGCGTTATAAAAATTTTTTCATATTTTTTCTGGAAATATTTGTTATAGAAAATTTTTCGTTGTCTAGAATTTTTATTGACATTTTTTATAAAAAGTTGTTCGTTATTTTGTTAATTGTTTTTGTTATTTTTCGTTAAAAAATTTTTTCCAGAAAAATTTTTGGCAAAAAAAAATATATTTTTATAGCAAATTTTGCGTTATAAAAATTTTTCCATATCAAAATTTTTTTTCTGGAAATATTTGTTAAAGGATTTTAATATAGAAAATTTTTTCGTTGTCAAGATTTTTTATTGACATTTTTTATAAAAAAATTGTTCGTTATAAAATTCTTTTAGAAAACTTTTCGTTATCAAAATTTTTCTATAGAAAATTTTGTATATCAAAAAATTTTTTCTATAGAAAATTTTTTGTATCAAAAAAATGTTTCTATTAAATATTATTCTATATAGAAAATTTTTTTATATAAAATTGTTTGTATAGAAAATTTTTTGATATAAAAATTTTTCTATTAAAAACTTTGGTTATAAAATTTTTTATATTGAAAATTTTTGGTTATACAAATTTTTTATAAAAAAAATTGTTCGTTATAAAAATTTTTCTTTAGAAACATTTTTCTAAAATGTTTTCCTAGCTCCGCTTCTGCATATGCACCACATACTCATATAATTTACAATTGCATGATGTTATTTGCTAAAAGTTGTTACAATTACAAGTGTATCATTGTATTGTTGTAAGTTTATAAGAATAAATATGTTGTATGATTCCTATGCTATTCATAACATTCGAAAATTGTTGTAGAATGAAGTTCGGATTTATCAAAAAGGATAAAGAAAAGCTTTCGGGGCCTGTCGGTAGTTTTAAACTATTTCGTATCATCAAGTCTTACTACTCCAAAACATTTCCGAGAACTTGAATCATTTATTGCTGAAGGACTTACAGAATTTGTTCCTTAAAACCTATAACGACAGCGTCAAATTTAGGAGTTCCTTTCAAGATTTAACTTCAATAAGAGCCCATTATGAGACATCTGAGGGTAAACTCATAAGTTATTTTTATATGATGATTTCGTTCTAAAAATTTGGGCAATTCGCTCTAGTTTATAGTTAGGAAACTTTTTGCAGATGATAATACTATATCACATTCTTAGTGCACGCGACTATTGTGGACGTCTCAGGAACGATATTACCCTGATCCTCTATGATAAATTAAGGCCTGGGCCTTGATTTTGCTATTGTCTAGATGAACTTTGCGGGTGTTTAAAATGGAATAGTATAAGTGGTATAAAGTAAAGTAACATACGAGTAAGTATTATTATAATTGAGTTTGGTATATCAGTCCTATTTAAAGGCCTCAAAACACCTCGCCCCTAAACTTTCCCCAAACTATCACTTTTATTGCTCTGTACATGAATGATTGTTCGTTATGATTGTGCTATTTAAAATAGATGAAATAAGTAAGAGCAATTTTTTCCCCTATTGCCATTGATTGCATACAATAACGAAAATGGATTTTTTCTTTTGCGAGTTTTGTAATGAATGACTGTAATATGTTTTACTATTATTCAGTTTAATTTTCTTTTTTGCTTTCGCCTAGTTTTTAATTCCCATATTATCATGAATTTTGCGGTTGTTAATATTTGCGTGTTAGAACATATTTTTCATTGATTCATTCTCGCTTGCACTTTCCCTCTATAGCGAAAGAATAATTAGCGAAATAGTATTGTAAAACTTATTTAGTGTAAAAGTGGATTTTTATAAGTGTTTTGAAATGAAATTAAAATGGCATATATCGACCATGTCGTCTCCTCAGCAGTTTTGTAGTTTGCTTTGACTCGTATGGTCGCCATCCTTTCATTTACTGACGTGAACCTGGAGACTAGATTTCCCATTCTTTTGTTGATCATAAATTCGCAACCAAATTCATGACTACTCTCATGGCAGATATAATACAGGTCACCTTTTGGTGTCTTGGCGACGCACTATGGTATTTCTGCTGCCAAAAAGGCATTTTTTGACTATCACTTTTCAAAAATCTAACAATGCCATTTTATAGAGAAGAATGTGGCAATAAAAAAATCTGTATTTTTTCCTTAAGATATGTATATATATATAGAAAAAATCGGTTGAAGTCAACTGAATATTGTTAAACAAAAATTTATGGTAAAATTATTGAAATTTTAAGATATTATGTATCAAAGATATTTTAACTGGCAAAATGTGGGTATCAATTTTATTTATTTGTTTAAAAGACAAAAAGTTTATTGCATACGTAGTATGGGAGATATAAGCGCATCAAAATTGTCCTATAAAATTCAGCATTGGCTGTTTTCGTTGGAAAAAGTTTACCTCCGTGCTTTCAGAAAAATGAAATGAAAGGCGAAAGGCTTTTCTTTCGAATCAGCTAAAAAAATTCACCAACTTTTGTAAATGTTTTGAAAAAATCAAAATTTAGTAAAAACAAGTAAGAAAGTGCTATAGTCGGTCAAGCCCGACTATACGATACCCTTCACCACTAAGGTCAAAGATGCTCTTTTTCCTGTATAAATTTTCTAAAATTTTATATATTTAGCTATTTACGTCATTTGTTTTTATATGAGAGCTAGGATCAAATGTAGACCGATTATCTCGAAATTGATCGTAATTGATCGTAAATTGATTACAGTTGTTACAAAAATTATGTATGCAAAAAATAAACTTAAAATTCCTATTATCTTCAGACTTACGAGCGTTTTAGTGATTTTTGTCTCATTTAGTGCGTTTGTATGATCAAATCCGAACCGATTTCAACAAAATTTGGTACAGTGATTTTAGTTTACTTAAGCAGTATTTGATTTAAATTTCATGAACAAATATTTATATTTGAGGCCAATATATCAATTCCGGGAAGTGGGACCTATGGGAGGTACCATAAATAATGGACGGATTTTGACGAAGCCATGGTCCCATTATCAAAAAGATGATCTGTGCCAAATTTCACCAAATTATCTTTAGAATTGCGAAATGTAGCTTGATTACAAGGTTTACTTGGGGGTCCAGCCAGCCAGACGGACGGACGGATGGTCATTGCTAAATCGACTCAGAAAGTGATTCTAAGCCTATTGGTATAATTAAAAGTGTGTCTAAGACAAATATTTCCATGCGTTACATACATCAGCACAAACTTGTAATACCTTTTCCACCCATGGTCGTGAAGGGTATAAATATTGATATTTGTGGACAAACTATCAATTATGGGAGGTACCCTAAATAATGGACCGATTTTAACGAATTTCAATAGCTATGGCCCCACTATCAAAAATATGATCTATACCAAATTTCATCAAATTATCTTTAGAATTGCGACCTCTACTTTGATTACAAGGTTTACATGGGGGTTCAGCCAGCCAGACGGACGGACGGACTGACATCGCTAAATCGGCTCAGAAAGTGATTCTAAGTCTATTGATATACTAAAAGGTGGATCTAAGACAAATATTTCCATGCGTTACATACATCAGCACACACTTATAATACCGTTTCCACCTATTTTGGTGAAGGGTATAAAAAAGTAAGGAATATTGCTTATAATAAAAAAGCATTGCATACCTTTAGGCTTAAATTTTTAATCAAATTGCAGTTATTAATCCTAACATTAGTTCAAATTACATTATCTTGAGATTTACGAAGTAAATCTAGGAGTCTACGGATTTCTTGGATCAACTAATAGACATGTGACGAATTTCACTAAATTTTATTGAGAAGTTCGCCATATTTATTAAGAATACAAATACATGAAAAAATAAGGGTCCAAGTCAGGTACCCTAAGAAATCGACGGATTCCAACCAAAATTATTAGAGCTCTTTCTTGGATCAAAAAATAAAAGTGTGCCGAATTTTATCAAATTCTATTGAAAATTGCGGGTTATACATTGAGAAGGAAATTAAGTGAAAAAATGGGGTTCCAAGGGAGGTACTCCAAGGAGTCGACGGATTTCAACCAAAATTCGTGCAGCTCCTTTTTGGATCAAAGAATAAAAGTTTAATGGATTTTATCAAATTTTATTGGAAGTTACGGGTTTTACATTGAGAAGGAAAATTAGTGAAAAATGGTGGTCCAAAGGAGGTACCCCAAGTAGTCGACGGATTTCAACCAAAATTAGTACAGCTCTTTTTTGGATCAAAAAATAAAAGTTTGCCGAATTTTATCAAATTTTATTAAAAGTTACGTATTATACATTGAGAAGGAAAATTAGTGAAAAATGGTGGTCCAAGGGAGGTACCCCAAGGAGTGGACAGATTTCAACCAAAACTATTACAGATAATTTTTGGATCAGAAAATAGAAGTGTATCAAATTTTATCAAATTCTATTGAAAATAAATAGTGTTTTATACATTGAGAATAAAAATAAGTGAAAAAATGGGGGTCCCAGGGAGGCAACCCAAGGAGTTGACGGATTTGAACCGAAACTAGTGGAGCTTTTTTTTGGATCAAATAATAGAGTTGTTCCGATTTTCATGAAATTCTGGTGAAAATTACGGGTTATACATTGAGAAGAAAAATAAGTGAAACAAGTAAGAGTGGTATATTCGGCTTTGCCGAATCTTGGATACCCTTCACCAATGGTGTTGCAAAAGTACTTAATGTAATTCCTAGCAAAATTTGGTTATAAATACTAGTATTATATGCAAAGTCTTTAAAATTAAGAGTCGGAAAAAGAAAAGCTTTTCGGTGGCGTCATCATCTAGAATAGTTATGCACCCAAAGGTTAGGTTGGGCAGGAGGCTGATGTCGAGGGAAGCTTCACTTGGGTTCTAAAGTGGTCCCTTTGTGAAAGATAATGATTACTAGACTACAAATAGAGAATGCATATTTAAGCCAGCCAGTAGCTTCGAAATAAAATAGACACATATTTTACGAACATTTAATAGAGTTCGATAGACCAGATAAACCGTGCAGAAAAGATGCTTCAAAATGTAGATGCCCTTACATTTGCAATAGCACATCGATTTGATGAAGTTTAAGTATTCTGGCATGCAACCCAAAAACACAGTGCCCAGTGAGGGTTGTGCACTTTAATTCGTACGAATTATCTAACTAGTAAAAGTTCTTGATTAGTTATGTAAAACTTTGAAGTTAGCGGACTGATTTAGGTCAAAGCTTTAACAATGATAAGCTTTAAAATTATAGGGTATACACTCTTAGTTTGAGATACATACGTGAAATATATAGCTTTTGAATGGATGGATATCAGCTTTGTCGGAAAAGTTATTAAAGATTTACTTATTAATCTGAAGTTAATTAATTAATTAAAATTAACACTTCATCAATAATATTTGGGATGTATTGTTTTTTCGATCTGTCCGATGGATGTTTGGAAAGTTTTGCTCTAGTTCCTTGTGCAATTTTAATGTGATTTAATTTATCAGCATTAAATCGATTCCCGGTCGGGGTTATATGGGAGATTTCACTAAATGTGAACGTGAACGGATTTCTCCCAATTGCAATTAAAAAATTTTAATTTTCGTTGATATGTGAGATACTTACTTATGTAGTTAGCTGCATTTTTGTACTTCCTAGGAAGATCACCTATAATTTGATATATAATACATTCTCAAATGTTATCATAATGTTCAAAAGTCAGACACAAAATTAAGATTAATGCAGAGTGTCTGTCTGCTAAAATCAGATTTGTGGAGCTCCTGGATTTTACACAAAATTTTAGGATATTGTCCCACCCTGAATTTCATCATTGTCGATCAAAACACCATCGCTTAAACGCTAAATTATATCTACCACAAATTACCGAATGCATCAGGATTTAGGTAATCCCCTGCGAAGGACGCTATTAAATTTAATCAAAATAAACACCTGAGATATCGACAAAACAGGAGCTCCAAAAACTTGACTACAACAGAAAAAATTACAGACAGGTAGACGGACGGACAAAAAAACAGACGGACGGACGGACGGACAGACAGACAGCCAAACAGACGGACGGACGGACGGACGGACGGACGGACGGACGGATGGAGGTCGCGAAATCGATTCTCCTGCCGATTCTGAGCTGATCGGTACAATTTGAATGGTATTCGCAATCAGATTTGTGGAGTATAGATTTTAGAAAATCCTCACACAAAGAACGATGTCAAATTTCATCACATTCGGTCCATAAACACCTGAGATATCGCTGAAACAATACTTACAAAATGTAAACAAAATTTCTTAGACACATACTTTGGGCAATTTGCTGTACATCAAATGTAGTGTTATTGCGATATCTCAATTGTTTATGGACCGCTTTTGATAAAATTTAATAACGTGCTTGGCGGGGGAATTTCCTAAAATCTGATATAAAATTTATGTAGGTCCGTGCTCCAGGAGGATGGTTTTTCCTATTTCTGCATTTCATTTTTTCAACAAACATTCTCTAATGCGAACTTTGGGCAATTTGCGATACATCAAATTCAGTGTTTTGGCGATATCTCAGTTGTTTATGGACCGATTTTGATAAAATTTTACAGAGTGTTTTGGGAAACTATTTCCTACAATCTGATATATAATATATTATCACATGTACACCAGGAGTATCTTTTTTCTCTTGTTATTTAAAAGTGTGTTTCAATCAAAAATTTTAAAATTTTCGTCTAATTTTTGGTATTTTTTCGATATTTTCGGTGTTTATAAACCGATTTTAATGAAATTTAATAGCGTTCATTGCGGGAGAATTTCCTAAAATCTGATATATAATTTATGTAAGTCCATCCTCCAGGGGCTTCAGAAACTTGATTTCAACAGACAGACAGACGGACAGACAGACAGACAGACAGACAGACAGACAGACAGACAGACAGACAGACAGACAGACAAAGAGAGAGACAGACAGACGGACATCGCTTAATCGATTCTCCTCCCGATTCTGAGTCGATCGGTATAATTTTTATGGGGTCTACGATCACTAATAAAAAAATTACAAACGGAATCACAAACTTATAATACCCTTTCACCTATTGGTGAAGGGTATAAAAATGGGGGTCCATGGGAGGTAGCCGTAGAAGTAGACGAATTTCAAAGTTTCTTTTAAATTTTTTTATCTATATAAAACTAAATAAGTGTGACAAATTTCATCATTGGAGGATCACTCCTTCTATTTTCTGCAGTTAGATGTATGAAGAAATATCACTGTGCGCCGTGGCCATTCCATCTTAACTCCTGGACAGCATTCACATCACACTTATATCCACTGAGAACATCCATCAACTGGATCAAAGCACCTTCTTTATAAATGGTTCGAATATTCCAGGTGCTGATTCATAAATCAAGGTCCTATAATTGTCAATATTAGGGTGGGCCGTTTTAATTCTTAAAGTTAGCTTTTTCGTAGTTGCTGATTTTTTCCAGGAGTGGGTTGCTATCCCGACGTCCTAACCCATATTTTAATCGTTCTTATGGGAAGAATTTGCTACTTTAACGGATGTTAAGGTAGTTTCTTGGGTGAAACAACGAGAAGGTCAGTGTCCACAGATGAGATGAAGGATTTACAATGATAAGTCTAGATTTACCAAGTTAAGACCAATCAGAACCGTTGCTTGGTATTCAACTTCCCCAACATGACCAGGAATGATCTATGTTATGATATATGAATGATATCACTAACATTTGAGTGGTAAATAGATGTAGTCTACTATAGCTCTAAAGAAAAATATGGCTCATTATTTGTCAAGAAACTAAATCACTTTGATATCATTCCTCCAAATAAGAAATTTAATATTTCATTATCCAAAAATAATAAATTGACCCCGACATAAAGAACTCATGTTCAAAATTATAACTTTATAAACGCTACATTTTTCAGTGTAAATGAAAGAATGGATGAAGTGTTAGTTGTAGGACTATAATTATCCTGTCTCCTTATAGTTTTATCATCATTACAATGCACATTCATTTTTTTTTTCTATGTTAGACACAAGTTAGCGCAAAGGTAGTAAATACACGTGCTGCAGATTAAGTTATTATTTAGGTTAGTTGTATCAAGAATTCGAGAAGGTAGTACATATATTGATAGGGAGGCGTTGCAAAAAGGTAGTACAATTTATAATAATTTGAGGTCAGTAAACATGAACATTCTAAAAGCTCTTAATTTATTGATTACTAGGGGGTTAAGGAAATTGCTTCTGCTGTGACCTAAACAATGAGTGTGTACATCTGTGGCTTGGTGCTAAAAGGGCCAATGTCAATTTTTTGCTATTTGGAGTTGATCATTGCATAAGATTCCCTTTTTATTCTCTTTTATTTCAGTGCAACTGCTTATCTCTAACTTAAGTCGGAACAGATTGACAAATGTTTTTCTGGGCAATGTTACTATGAATTTATTTGACATAGCCCTTTTAGCACCAAGGCACAGATATTTAGTCTTTGAACGAATTTTTTAAATCTTGAAAAATTATGAAGTTGACTATGATACAATCTGGAGAAAATACTCCAAAACAGGCTAATACTTTAGTTCAGACATCGGTTGCTATTACTTGTCATTTTACCTTAGATATGATTTTGATGATCGTCTATAACATTATGTGTCCGGTAGTCAGGATTTCAAGTAAATCCCAAAATTAACCTAATTAAATTATAACTATAATGTTTACACCTAACTCGGTAGTTTAGGGTATCTTATGCTCTGGATTTCGTTTGTTTGTTATACCCACCATCAAAAAGAATGGGGGTATTGTCTGTCCGTCCGTCTGTCTGTCTGTCTGTCTGTCTGTCTGTCTGTCTGTCTGTCTGTCTGTCCGTCTGACTGTCTGACTGTCTGACTGTCTGTCTGTCTGACTGTCTGACTGTCTGTCTGTCTGTCTGTCTGTCTGTCTGTCTGTCTGTCTGTCTGTCTGTCTGTCTGTCTGTCTGTCTGTCTGTCTGTCTGTCTGTCTGTCTGTCTGTCTGTCTGTCTGTCTGTCTGCCTGTCTGCCTGTCTGTCTGTCAGTCTGTCAGTCTGTCTGTCTGTCTGTCTGTCTGTCTGTCTGTCTGTCTGTCTGTCTGTCCGTCTGTCTGTCTGTCTGTCTGTCTGTCTGTATGTCTGTCTATCTGTCTGTCTGTCTGTCTGTCTGTCTGTCTGTCTGTCTGTCTGTCTGTCTGTCTGTCTGTCTGTCTGTCTGTCTGTCTGTCTGCCTGTCTGTCTGTCTGTCTGTCTGTCTGTCTGTCTGTCTGTCTGTCTGACTCTCTGTCTGTCTGTCTGTCTGTCTGTCTGTCTGTCTGTCTGTCTGTCTGTCTGTCTGTCTGTCTGTCTGTCTGTCTGTCTGTCTGTCTGTCTGTCTGTCTGTCTGTCTGTCTGTCTGTCTGTCTGTCTGTCTGTCTGTCTGTCTGTCTGTCTGTCTGTCTGTCTGTCTGTCTGTCTGTCTGCCTGTCTGTATGTCCGTCTGTCTGTTGAAATCACGATAACGCCTAAACGAAAGAAGCTAGTTCACTGAAACTTAGTGAAAACATTCTTCGTTTCTAAGAAAATTGAAATTGGGCAAAATCAGTTAATGTTTGACCTTAGCTCCCGTATAACCTCGCCTAGGCTTATCGCTTATTTGCTAATAAACAACAAACTATAATAGCTATGATGATAAGATTTGGCATATAGAAGTTTTATATAAGCACTAGGCAGCATATACAATTTCACCAAAATCGGTGCAAATTTAGCCATAGCTCCCGTACAAAAAACTTACGGAAACAGCCTGAATTGCGCTCAAAATACACTTAAATGCCAATAAATGATAAACTGTAACAGATTTGGCCACTAAATTTGGCACAAGAAAGTCTTATGTCAATGCCAGCCAGTATGCAAAATTTTGTCACAATTGGTCACTATTTGACCATAGCTCCCATATAAAAAACTTACGGAAACACAAAAATTCAAAAAGAAAAGGGGGTTTCTGTCCATCTGTCCGTCAGATAAAAGCGTGATAGCTCCTTAACTACACGGGCTAGAAAGACTTAATTAAGTACAAATAAGTCTTATGTAAATGCCAGCCAGTGTGCAAAATATTGTCACAATTGGTCACCATTTGACCATAGCTCACATATAAAAAACTTACGGAAACACAAAAATACAAAAAGAAAAGGGGGTTTATGTCCGTCTGTCCGTCAGATAAAAGCGCAATAGCGCCCTTAAGAAAAGAGCTAGAAGGACAAGATTTTACAAAAGTATTTTCGAAATCTCGAAAAAGTTGTGTATTGAAAATGGACGAAATCGGTTCACATTTAGTTAGAGCCCCCATATAACCCCGCCCCGGGAAATACATTAATGCTGATAAATTGAATACAATTGTAATATCTATGACGACTAAATTTAGAATAGAGAAGTTTTAAGCAACTATTGGTCAGTATATCAAATTTTATATTTGATATACTGACTACAGCTTTCATATGAAAAACACTCCCGGAAACCAAAAAAAAAAATGTAGCAAAGGCCAGTTAAAAGCTATTAAATTAGAAACTATGACAGCTTTGGCTTTGATTGCACCAATGTCCAGTCTAATGTGCTTTTAAATGTTGAACTATAAAGCTACTGCAACCGAATTAAGAATATTTTACCAACTAGCCTAAATTTTTTTTCGAATGTGGTCCACATTTTGAATTAGCCTCGTAGATATATGAGATATGTTTCTAAATTTAACACAACTTGATGGTGGGTATATAAGAATCGGCAGAGCCGAATATAATACTCTTACTTGTTTATATCTCAAATTAACTTTTTCCATTCTTACATTTTTGTGATTACTTTTATTATCATTTCCTGCTTATAAATATTATAAAGACTTCATTTTGGTCTTAATTTTACGAGATTTTTCTCAGACAAAAAGTGAATATTACTTGAAAAAAAAAAAAAAAACATTACACCAAAGTTAACTATGACCAAATGTTTGTTTTTTACTCATTCTAGATAATAGTAAAAGTGTAATGTGCATTAACGGAAATTTATGAAGGCAATAACATTTTTCTCCCAAAAGGTTTAAAGGCTTTCCTTAAGTTCTAAGGAATATGTTCGGAAAGTATGTATTACAAGACTGACACTAACACAAGAAAATCTTCAAATGAAATTCCTAAGAAACTAATAAAATATTGTAATACTTGTTAAATTAAAGGTGGGACGCGAAAATAATTTTACACTTTTAAAGGCAAAGGTTTGAAGCCTGTCAAAAAATTTAAGAATACCAAAAATGTTTCCTTTTTAAAGAGGAGATCAGAAAATTTGAATAATCGTTTTAAAATTTTTGAAATTTTTATTAATTTTTAACTAATCTTAATGAAGCTAAGGCCAGCCATGCACAATTTAAGTATGGTCTTATCTCCTATTGGCCATGCTAACATTCTGGATAAAATTCTGGATAAAATAAAAACGTGGGCTACTGGATGCATATCCACTCTTCTCTTTAACAAACAAAAAATTGACTGTGATTATCTCTGGAGATCCTACATTCTCTGATAATGGAGGTCTGGAGATATGCACTGATGGATCTATGTCAAAGACGGGGTTGGTAAATGCTTCCTTATCCCTCAATTAGGGAAGGATACCTGTTTTAAGCTTTATGATTTCTGTAGCAGCCTTAAGGCTATATAAAGGGTTTATCAATAAAAGCGTTACCAATGAAATTCCTTACTCCTGTAAACACACGTTTGATGCCATTATGTATGGAACTCGATTTCTTTTGTATGGCCACCACAGGCACGCTTGCAGAAGTCCAGGCGCTGAACCAAATTTTCGACGGTTTTCAAGTATCGATACTACTGCAGTTTTACGTTCGATATTCCTACGAAGTTCATCAATCGTCGCTGACTTGACATAGTTCCACGGGAAATAGTCTAACGGCGTCAAATCGCATGTTCGGGGCGGCCAATCAGCTGAACCATTTCGTGGGATAACGCGTTCCCCAATCTTGGTTTTCAATAAATTGATTGTGACATTCGCTGTGTGGCTTGTGGAACCACATGTCCTCCAAGTCTATATCATCCAATTGGGACCAAATACTTGGTTATCATTGAACGGTAGCGTTTCCCATTCATAGTAAACATTCATAGTAACTGACCAATAAAGCATACTATGTTTATTGACGAAGCCATTCAGCCAGAAATGAGCCTCATCGCTGAAGATGATTCGCGCTCTTAACGTTGAGGTCACTGACTCCGAATTTCGGTAGTAAATTTTAATAATATCGACTCGTTGTTGGCTCGTATATCTTTCCATCATGAAATGTTAAGCCTTACTGAAGAGAAATGTCAAAAGAACAGCAATAAATATTGCCTCGTCTGCTGTCGCTGTACTTTTGTGGCGTCCCTGAAATATCCGACACAAGGCAGTCAAGTCGCCAAGATACCACAGAATAAACGACAGAGATATAAGTTTCTGTATCGACAGCCAGGCCGCCATAAATTTCCTATCTAATATCCATACAACATCTGTTCTTACTCGCGAATGCCGGGCATCTCTCAATGAGACATTGTTATATTAAACTCTTCTGGGTACCAGGCCATAATAATGTTCCATGTACATTGTACCTAATAACATTATTGCAAACAAACTTGCCAAATTAGAAGCTCTTCTTTGTCAGGAAGATGTTGACCAATTAACAGATTTGCCGCTATCCGCGCTAGTAACGCAATCTCAATATGGATCAGCCCAGAACTCATGGTCTACTGAAACCATTTGCTTAGTTTTAAAGAAAACATGGACAATAAATCATAAAAACTGCTTTGTATCTTTACCACGCAACCGATATCGCAACTTGATCTCAACCCTCATACGCACTGCGTTTTTGGGATACATGCTAGAATTCTTCATTTTCAAAATAACGAATAATGTAGCTGTAATCATAAGAGATAGTCACTCACCTCCTCTGTTACTACCCCTACCTTGCAAATCTAAGGGCTCTTCATATGGTTGCATCTTTTCTGCATGATCTATCTGATCTATCGAACATAAATGTTCGCAAAATAGACTCTTTTATAGAAGATACTGGCTGGCAGGAATAAGCATTTACTATTGGTAATCTAGTTTTGAGCCGGCGCGCCGTGGTACAGCAGGTTAGTCATCCACCTATCATACCAGAGATCCCATTTTCGATCCCCGACCAGAGTTAAAAGAGTCTAAAAAAATAATCGGATGCTGCTCATTGTCTGAGAAAAGTACCCCTAATTCTAATTTGAATGCCATGGGAAATACGTTAATTGGTAATCTAGTTTATTTTTATAGTCAACCACTTGAATGTATCACAAAGGAACCACTCTAGAACCCAAGTTTTGTTGACTTTGTCATCAGCCACCTGCACGTAATATAATATAAAGTTAAATTTCAAGGGCCGATGTTGATTTTGAATAAAACACAAACTATTTAGAAAGTTATTGTAATTTTATTTTATTATGATGTATTGGTATTACTCAATTATGTATGGAACAAAATATCGGCCAAATGGGCGCCGCGACCACAGCAACACACCTCCATCCGATGGTCCAAATTTACGATGACCCTGAGGCATAATGGAGGTTCTATACCGTTAATGTGATGAATTATCTCATCCTTTAGCTCTTGAATTGTTGCTGGAACATTGACGTACACCTTTTCTTTCAAATAACCCCAAAGAAAAAAGTCCAACGGTGTCAAATCACATGATCTTGGCGGCGAATTGACATCGCCATTATGTGAGATAACTCGGCCATTGAATTTGTTGCGCAAAAGAGCCATTGTTTCGTTAGCTGTGTGGCAAGTGGCACCATCCTGCTGAAACCACATATCGTCCGGGCCATAAAAAGTTCGTTATCATCTCACGATAGCGAATACCATTCACAGTAACTGCCTGACCGGCCTCAGCTACACTATCGCGAACAGCAGCAATATTTTCTGCAGTACGAGCTGTACGAGCATGCACTGGTGTTCTCACATCTTCTACAGACCCGGTTTGCTCGAATTTTTCCACGATTTTTGCGATTGTACGCACATTTGGACGATCAAATTGACCAAAAAATTCACGAAGTGCACGATATGCATTTTGATTTGAACGCCCATTTTCATAATAAGTCTGGATAACTTTAACACGTTGTTGGATTGTGTATCTCTCCGTGGTTCAAATTGAGTAAGTCTGAAATAGAGAAATGTCAAATAAAATTTGGAAAAAAGCTTGGCGTTTAGGTGTGGTTCACATTCAACATCGGCCCTTACAATTTAACCACCCTTGGGTGATGTCGAATGTGAACCACACCTAAACGCCAAGTTTTTTTCAGAATTTTATTTGACATTTCTCTATTTCAGACTTACTCAATTTGAACCATAGAGAGATACACAATCCAACAACTTATTATGAAAATGGGCGTTCAAATCAAAATGCATATCGTGATTTTTTTGGTTAATTTGATCGTCCAAATGTGCGTACAATCGCAAAAATCGTGGAAAAATTCGAGAAAACCGGGTCTGTAGAAGATGTGAAAACACCAGTGCATGCTCGTATAGCTCGTACTGCAGAAAATATTGCTGCTGTTCGCGATAGTATGGCTGAAGAGCCATCGGGCAGTATTTTTTCCAAAATGAGTTACTGTAAATGGTGTTCGCTATCGTGAGATGATAACGAACTTTGTATGGCCCGAATTGGAAGATATGGATGTGGACGATATGTGATTTCAGCAGGACGGTGCCACTTGCCACACAGCTAACGAAACAATGGCACTTTTGCGCAACAAATTCAATGGCCGTGTTATCTCACGTAATGGCGATGTCAATTGGCCGCCAAGATCATGTGATTTTACACCGTTGGACTTTTTTCTTTGGGGTTATTTGAAAGAAAAGGAATAAGCCAGCAACAATTCAAGAGCTAAAGAATAAGATAATTCGGAACATTAACGGCATAGAACCCACATTATGCCTCAGGGTCATCGAAAATTTGGACCATCGGATGGAGGTGTGCCGCCGTTATCGCGGCGCCCATTTGTCCGATATTTTGTTCCATACATAATTGAGTAATACCAATATATCATAACAAAATAAAATTAAAATAATTTCCTAAATAGTTTGTGTTTTATTCAAAATCAACATCGGCCCTTGAAATTTAACCACCCGATAGAAATAGGTTTCTAGTCAAGGCTTGTTGTGGGTCATCACAGATGTAAGTCAAAAGAAAAAACAAAGAAGCTGGAGCACAAAAGAAGTAAGCACAAAAATGTCAGAAGAAGAGAAGTTACAGATAGAAGACTCAAAGAAAGTGAAATAAAGTGCTAGAACGCAAGAATGTGCAAAGAACGGAGCCTTGCGGTACTGCTGAATTTATCTTCAACTCGTTGGATGATATCCCATCAATAACAACTCTTATAGAGCGATCTCTAAGGAGACTCGAGAGAAGTCATTACCGACCCCAAAAGCAAAAAGTTTCGATAAAAGTGCAGTATGCTACACTCTATCGAACGCCTTGGAAATATCTAAAGCTACAAATTTACTTTCGCCAAAACAGTGAATAGAATGGCAGCATTTTTCAGATAAAAAGGCTAGCAAGACCCCTGTAGAACGGCGCCTAACAAACCCATACTGTCGGTCGCTAAGTAAGTTATTAGACTCCAGATACTTAACCAAATAGTAGTTTACTATACTTTCTCTTAGGTAAATTAATCGAATTCACTTCGTAGCTGGTCGAGAAGTGGTACGAAATTCTGAGAACGGAAAGGAAGCAGAAACGATACAGTGATCCGAGTTACCGAGAGACGAAAAGATATCAACTTCGTATTTGCAGGGTTAGAAGTTAAAAACAGGTCGAGGGTATTGTTTTGGTTTCAATACATGAGATATGGGTTAGACCCTTCACTAGTTGCGCAAGGTGGTTGTGCGCTGCGAATTACTCCACATACTGACCTTCTGCAGTTGTATGGCTGGAATGGGGAAGCGTGGTAAACATTGTAGTCACATGTTGGCCAAATAGAGAGCGTATTTAGATGAGAGCGCTCAATCCTAAAATGAGAATGTGCACTGAAAAAAATAGAGTTTGTTTGTGTTTTTTTAGTACGAGTAAAAAATAAAAGTTTTCTTGTTTAATGTAAATTGTTGTAAATTGTCCTTGCCATGCAAATTATGGTCAACTTTGATCTATACCCAGCAAAACTTTTCATTACCAAATAATGAGTTTAACAGCTAAACTATTGAACACGAACTACTTACTCATTCACTGTTTAAGTCATTACATTAACATGGGGATGTCATTGGAGGCAAGTACTTACCAATTGCAGAAAAGTAATGACTTAGGTAAGCAATTGGAAAACAACAACAAACACTTTTTTGTTGTTGTATTTAAAAAAAAATATATTTTGAAACGAAATACAAAATTTTTTTTATGACCCCATTGGGCTCGAACCCAGACCCTCCGACTGCTAGGCAGAGACTCTTCCACAGAGCTACTTCATATGTTGAAAACTTAGCAGCTTATAATTAATATATGTGTACAATCTTTATTTTTAGATCCAAAATCAGGAGACAATAACTTTGTTTTTCCCTGCTTTTTTGTTTTGTTGTAATTTTTGGAAAAATATTTTTATACGATTTTTTGTAAATGTTTAATGCATTTAATAAACAATAAAGAAGTTTTTTTCAATTATTTTAAAACTTTTAAACAATTTAAATCTTCTTTTTTGTATAAGTTTTTACATAAGATTGACTCTTACTTACTTAAATGGCCTATAGTTACAACCTGTTAAGGTCAAAGTCCGAGCATATTTTAGAATTCCATGGACTTCGATCTTGTGCGAATATTCTCCAATTTTATAGGCAAGCTATGAAAAATGTTCCTCTACTTGGTCTTTCTATCGAAGTTTCGGACATCCTCCTCTAACATTAGGTGGTGGGACATTTTAATTCTAATTTTATCCTCTTCATAGCATTTTTTTTTCAAGATAGGGTTACTAGCCCGTAATCCTAACCCATTTTTATCGATCTTATGGGACAACTCTCGGTACACTATATTAATGGGTGTTAAGCTAGCTCCCCGGGTGATACCATGAGGAGGTCTGTGTCCACAGTTGAGATAAAGGATGACCCAGATAAGTTGGGCTTACCAAATTAAGACCAATTAGAATCGTGTTTGGTATCCCCTACATAATCAAAATAGACTCATGATGGTATTTTTTCATTACGCGAGTTAGTTTTCCAATTTTTTTTATAGAAGGTAATATTTAAGTTCTTAAAATTCAAAAATCATTTAAAAAGACTCTTTTAATAAAAAAAAATTGTTACCCTTGGTGGGATTTGAACTGGGGCCATTCAGTTTAAATTACCATCTTAATTACAAATAAGTACTTCTGTAATAACTTATTATTTATTCGACGGGTATGTTGTAGTCATTACAAGGTAACCAGTTATCAGAGTACTTGCCATTACCAACGTTTTGCTGGGTAGTTATATGAGAGCTTAATGTCATTTGAGTGGAAATTAGAAGAAGTCTACCTAAGCTATAAACAAAACTTGATGACATAGGAACTAAATCGCATTGATTCAGTTTCATTCGAAAATTTTTAAAACCAAATTAATTACATTAAATTAAGTATAATTTTAAAATTTTTTGATATGTTCCGATCTAGAACTAAAAAAATCATAATGAAGAAATAGTGCTACAAAAAAACGTACCTACTAAAATTTTTCTATATTACTAATCGGATCATTTTTATTTTACAGGTGACTCTTCAAATTTATAAAATGTTTGGGATACCGAAAATAGGATTTGGATAGTGCAGCGTTCATATGACGTTGGATTCTTAGTTCTGACCACTGATTATACAAATGTCATATACGATCCATATCTTACTTACTTACTTAAATGGCCTGTAATTACAACCTGTTTAGGTCAAAGGCCGAGCATATTTTAGAATTCCAAGCACCTCTATCTTGTGCGCATATTCTCCAATTTCGTATACCAAGTTTCAAAAGATTTTCTTCGACTTGGTCTTTCCATCGAAGTTTTGGACGCCCTCTTCTACACGTTCCCTCTGGATTATTATCGAAGACTTTTCTTGCCGGAGTATTTTCATCCTTTCGCACAACATGTCCTAGCCAACGCAGACACTGTTGCTTAATGCGTTTTACTATGTCGATGTCAGCGTATAACTCATACAGCTCATGGTTCATTCGATGTCGATACTCATTGTTGACGCATACTGGTCCAAAGATTCTTCGTAGAATTTTCCTCTCAAATACTCCAAGGATAGCTTCATCTGTCTGTGCAAGATGATTCAGCACAATACAATAACACGGGTAGTATGAGCGTTTTATAGAGCGTGATTTTAGTTCTTACAGAGAGGACTATATTTCTTAGCTGTTTGCTTAGTCCAAAATAGCATCGATTGACAAGTATGATTCTACGTTTGATTTCAAAGCTTATATCGTTGTTGATGTTCACAGCGGTACCAAGGTATACAAATTCTTTTACAACCTCGAAGCTATAGTTCTCAACGGACACATGTGATCCGATTGTAGTGGTCTGTCTGCCTGTAGAAACCATCAGTTTTGTTTTTGATTCATTTACAGCTAGACCCATTTTGTTTGATTCCTTCTCGATATTGGAAAAGGCGGCAGTTACCTCGCGTAGAGTGCGTCCTATAATGTCAATGTCATCGGCAAACGCGAGTAGCATATATTTTCTATTGAAAATTGTTCTTGTTGTATTAACTGCTGCATCTCGCAAGATTTTCTCTAACGCAATATTGAAGAGGTCACAAGATAAACTGTCACCTTGCCTGAATCCCCGTTTAGTTATGAAGGACTCTGATAGGTTCTTACCTATCTTAACAGATGATGTTGTATTAGTAAGTGTCATCCTGCATAACTTTATAAGCTTCGTAGGGATGCCGAACTCAGACATTGCTTCAAACACCTTCTTCCGTATCGGGCTGTCAAAAGCAGCTTTGTAGTCAACAAAGAGATGATACGTATCGATTTGTTTCTCCTGGGTCTTCTCTAGGATTTGACGTAGAGTAAAGATCTGGTCAGTGGTTGATTTACCTGGTCTAAAACCACATTGGTATGTCCCAATTATTTCGTTTACTTTGGTCTTTAGCCTTTCACACAGTATGGTCGATAAAGTCTTATATGCAATTGAGAGGAGGCTTATCCCTCTATAATTTGAACATACAGTTTTATCTCCTTTTTTGTGGACTGGACAAAGGACACTGAGATTCCAATCGTCCGGCATGCGTTCTTCTGACCATATGTATTCTAGGAGCCGGGACATATACTTTATTAGCTCATCACCTCCAGCCTTAAAAAGCTCTGCTGGCAAACCATCGGCACCAGCAGCTTTATTGTTTTTTAATCGCGCTATTACAGTTCTAACCTCGTTCAGGTTGGGTGGTGGACATATAACGCCGTCATCGTTGATTTGTTCAGGCGTGTCATCTTAGTCGCTTTCATTTGCAACCAACAACTTGCAAAAGTGCTCAATACGCTTTCTGTATCTATGACCAGATTTCCTTGGTCGTCCTTACAGGGAAGGATACAGTTGCTATAACCATCCGTCTGATGCTTAATTTTTTGGTAAAATTTACGGATTTCATTTTGTGTCCTATACAACTCAATCTCCTCAAACACACGTCTCTCCATATCTTTCTTCTTTTTGCGGAATAATCGTTTTTCTTCCCTCTTTTTCTCCCGATATCTTTCTAAACATCCACGAGTAGCTGCTGACTGCAGAGTTGCCCTGTAGGCCGCATTTTTCTCAGCAGTGGCGTTGCGGCACTCCTCGTCGTACCAACAGTTTTTAGCATGAGGGCTTTGGTACCCTATTGCCGATTTTGCAGCAGACTTCATGGAGTTGGCAATATGTTGCCATAGCGTGTATATATCGTTTGAGCCAGAGTTATTCTCTCTTAGCAATTGAGTTGTCCTTTTGGTGTAATCAGTGGCAATTTGCTGATATTTTAATTTCTTTACGTCATACTTCTTTTGCGCTTCTGCCTGTACGCTCCTCGACACACTTAGACGTGTTCTCACCTTGGCAACAACAAGGTAGTGATCGGAGTCTATGTTAGCTCCTCGCATGGAACGCACATCTAACACACTTGATGAGTGTCTTCCATCAACTAAAATATGGTCTATTTGATTTTTCGTTAGTTGATCATCCATATCACTTTGTGGAATTTTAGGTGTGGAAACTTGGAACTGATCACTATTATATTGCGAGCCGGCGTAAAGGAGACCAACCTGATACCATAATCAGTCATTACACTTCAACATTAAGAATTAAATGTTCCGTTCAAATATTTGCTGTCATTTTGCGCAATTATTGCGATATTTCAATAATATATGATACAAATTTGTCGGTATTTATTGATTAATGTTTCAAACAGTTTACAAAATCAGACAAATGTAAAATCTTTTAAACACTATTGTCAGGTTTATCCAAATTTATATTTGAATATGTAAAATTTTCTTCGTTTCCTCCTTTAAGCAAAAATAAGTAAGCTCAAAGTAACAGCTTTATTTCGTTGTAAGGTATAACAATATTAAGCTTAAATCCATTAATTTAGTGGCTAATTTTAATAAAAATTGTGTAATTTATATTAATATGGTTTTTGTCTTTAGTTTTTTTTTACTATAACATTAAATAACAAGGATAAAGGAATCATTTTTTGAATAAAACTAAATCTAAACTTTAAAAAGACTTTAAATAGGTTTTTATTAAAAAAAAAATAAAATAATTTAAAAACTTTTCTTAAATCCCTATAATTATAAAGCAACATTTTTTGCATTCTTTTGACTAAAGGAATTCTATAAATTTCCTTATTTTAAACTCTAAAAGCCTTTGAGTTTTACTTTTTGTAATAGTAGTTGTTAAGCAATCCCTTTGTGCTAGTAAAAGCTTTAATCATACAAAATTCCTATAGACAAACGCATTTGTTTAAAAAAAATATAAATACTTTCTCACTAAAACAGAAAATAGGGAAAATGTACGCATTTAGACCACATTCGCATCATCAAAAATATAAAGGCATATTTCGTTTTACAAGAATATTTACAACTGAATGCTTTTGATATAGATAAAATGCAGAAAACATCTACCAACCAACACATGCATATGAAGATATAAATAGTTATGCATTAACACTTTGCACAGTGGGGGAAGTCGAGAAAAGCTAAAGAAATAACAATATAAGAAAGTGATATAATGATATACTGAGGTCAAAAGTTTGAAACTAACTCTCTATCATATATGTTGATTTGCCATATGGTCGTTTTGAAAAATCCTATAAAAGCCAGAACATACCGCTTTTACTCTAATCCGGAAACAACTAATAAAGACGATTATACAATGAGAGAAAACAAACATGTGCTCATCAAATGTATGTTTGTTTGTGCATTTATGTGTTTTTCATTGTTTTTCCTCCCACAGTGCTTCGATCTAGAAAAAAGTTTACATTGCAGATACTTTTTTAATAGTTTTCTTTTAGTTTAACTTTGACTTTATCCTTCTATTCTTTGTGTTTAAATGCATCATTGCTTTGTATAAAGTTTGATATTTAAAAAAAAAATTATAAAAGGGTCTGACTTTAACACTTAAATAAAAAATATATAGTTTTTTAAGCATAACAAATGTTTTCAGAAGACAATGGATATGAAATATAAGTATTGGGATTTTTATTAAGACTTTGATGCCCAAGACTTTGATATTAATTTGGAACTATCTAAAATTTGCAATTTAAAATTTCTTTAATAACTATGTAAAAATAAAAAAACCCTTTGAAATATAATTTAGTTCATTATAAATCAATCGTACAAAATCAATCGTACAAAAGATTGATCTGTTTATAGAATGTCACATAAAAAATTATAAAAAAAGACTAAACATATAATAAAATCTTTTTTATATCCACCACCAAAAATAATTGTGGGTATATTGAGATTGTCATTCCGTTTGTAATTTTATTAATTTTAACTCAAAAACCAAAAGGGATGTATATTATGAGTTCTTATGAAATTCTAAGAGATAACCGTCTGTCTGTCTATGTCTGTCTATGTCTGTCTATGTCTGTCTATGTCTGTCTATGTCTGTCTATGTCTGTCTATGTCTGTCTATGTCTGTCTATGTCTGCCTATGTCTGTCTTTGTCTGTCTATGTCTGTCTATGTCTGTCTATGTCTGTCTATGTCTGTCTATGTCTGTCTATGTCTGTCTATGTCTGTCTATGTCTGTCTATGTCTGTCTATGTCTGTCTATGTCTGTCTATGTCTGTCTATGTCTGTCTATGTCTGTCTATGTCTGTCTATGTCTGTCTATGTCTGTCTATGTCTGTCTATGTCTGTCTATGTCTGTCTATGTCTGTCTATGTCTGTCTATGTCTGTCTATGTCTGTCTATGTCTGTCTATGTCTGTCTATGTCTGTCTATGTCTGTCTATGTCTGTCTATGTCTGTCTATGTCTGTCTATGTCTGTCTATGTCTGTCTATGTCTGTCTATGTCTGTCTATGTCTGTCTATGTCTGTCTATGTCTGTCTATGTCTGTCTATGTCTGTCTATGTCTGTCTATGTCTGTCTATGTCTGTCTATGTCTGTCTATGTCTGTCTATGTCTGTCTATGTCTGTCTATGTCTGTCTATGTCTGTCTATGTCTGTCTATGTCTGTCTATGTCTGTCTATGTCTGTCTATGTCTGTCTATGTCTGTCTATGTCTGTCTATGTCTGTCTATGTCTGTCTATGTCTGTCTATGTCTGTCTATGTCTGTCTATGTCTGTCTATGTCTGTCTATGTCTGTCTATGTCTGTCTATGTCTGTCTATGTCTGTCTATGTCTGTCTATGTCTGTCTATGTCTGTCTATGTCTGTCTATGTCTGTCTATGTCTGTCTATGTCTGTCTATGTCTGTCTATGTCTGTCTATGTCTGTCTATGTCTGTCTATGTCTGTCTATGTCTGTCTATGTCTGTCTATGTCTGTCTATGTCTGTCTATGTCTGTCTATGTCTGTCTATGTCTGTCTATGTCTGTCTATGTCTGTCTATGTCTGTCTATGTCTGTCTATGTCTGTCTATGTCTGTCTATGTCTGTCTATGTCTGTCTATGTCTGTCTATGTCTGTCTATGTCTGTCTATGTCTGTCTATGTCTGTCTATGTCTGTCTATGTCTGTCTATGTCTGTCTATGTCTGTCTATGTCTGTCTATGTCTGTCTATGTCTGTCTATGTCTGTCTATGTCTGTCTATGTCTGTCTATGTCTGTCTATGTCTGTCTATGTCTGTCTATGTCTGTCTATGTCTGTCTATGTCTGTCTATGTCTGTCTATGTCTGTCTATGTCTGTCTATGTCTGTCTATGTCTGTCTATGTCTGTCTATGTCTGTCTATGTCTGTCTATGTCTGTCTATGTCTGTCTATGTCTGTCTATGTCTGTCTATGTCTGTCTATGTCTGTCTATGTCTGTCTATGTCTGTCTATGTCTGTCTATGTCTGTCTATGTCTGTCTATGTCTGTCTATGTCTGTCTATGTCTGTCTATGTCTGTCTATGTCTGTCTATGTCTGTCTATGTCTGTCTATGTCTGTCTATGTCTGTCTATGTCTGTCTATGTCTGTCTATGTCTGTCTATGTCTGTCTATGTCTGTCTATGTCTGTCTATGTCTGTCTATGTCTGTCTATGTCTGTCTATGTCTGTCTATGTCTGTCTATGTCTGTCTATGTCTGTCTATGTCTGTCTATGTCTGTCTATGTCTGTGTATGTATGTGTCTGACTGTGTCTGTCTGTTTGTTTGTTTGTTTGTTTGTCTGTCTGTCTGTCTGTCTGTCTGTCTGTCTGTCTGTCTGTCTGTCTGTCTGTCTGTCTGTCTGTCTGTCTGTCTGTAAGTCTGTAAGTCTGTCTGTCTATTCTTTGCATACATAATTTTTGTAAAAACTGTAATCAATTTGTCAAATTTCGAGATATTCGGTCCACATTTGACCCTAGCTCTCATATAAGATCAAATGACGAAAACGGCTTTAATATATAAGTTTTGAGAAAATGTTTGAATGATGGCAAAATTAACCAAATATTTGTCTTTATACAGAAAAAAGAACACCTTGAGCTCTGTGGTGAAGGGTATCATATGGTCGTGCTTGACCGATTATAGCACTTTCTTACTTTTTTTTTCTTAAACTAAACTTTGTTAAATAGTAATAAATTTTGCAAAAAAATCAAATTTATGCATTTGACATGAATAATAAATCATAAAAAGTCTCTTTTTTTACTATAAATATTTATTTTTAACACAAATACGTAAAACAAACAAAATATCACCAAATACTGAAACAGTGGAACAAAAAATTTAAGAAACAAAAAAACATATGACTAGAATAAAACCCGATTATGATAAGACTATGACTAATCATGGTCCCCTATCTAAAATATGTTCAAAACTGTGACTAGCCTATAACTTTATTGCATTCTTTGTCTCATGCCAGCCTATTCAAACCTATTTTTTTACTAAAAGAAAAAACGAAAGCCAAAAAGTAAATATTAAAAAAAAATTTTTAAAAATATAAAAATGTCGATATGTGGCAGAAAAATATAAAAGATATCATAAATATGGTAGAAAATGTAAACAATATCAAATGTCAATGCCAACAACTAACTAAAGCGAACAAAACTAACAAAAGTCGTATCCAAAAAAAAAAATAAATGGAATAAAACTAAGTATTGCCAACATATCATGGAAAGACAATGCAAGTTGAATGAATGACACAAACTACCACATGCAAATAGATAACGCATACTCTCGTGACTAGAAGGATACACAAATACATATATACATATGTATCTATTTACAAATGTATCTCTGTGTGTTCGAGTTTTGATAATGTAAATAAAATTTTTTTACAATACAATACCAATTCCAATACAACTAAATTCATATATCTACATTCTCATACATTTGAATGTGTTTTCAAATACGTATATGGTGTTAGTATTAGCATCAAATTGAATAGCAGCAGAAAAAAAACGTATGCAAATACTTTTCAATCAGTTTGACAAACAAAACGAATGAACAATCAAATAAACAACAGAACCACTAGAAAAAAAGAACACAATGAAAATGTTCAAAAACCTTAATGCTTTGAAAAAGATGATGACTTTAGTAAAAAAATAGCAAAAGAAAAGTAAATCCATTCCAAATAACTAATACATATATAAAAAAGAACATGAAAGGAATGAAAATTGTTCCATACAAAAAATTTAATAATGAAAATGTTTCTATAGAAAAAATTTAATAATGAAAATTTTTCTATAGGAAAATTTTATAATGAAAATTTTTCTATAGAAAAAAATTTTATAATGAAAATTTTTCTATAGAAAAAAATTTTATAATGAAAATTTTTCTATAGAAAAACATTTTATAATGAAAACTTTTCTATAGAAAAATTTTTATAATGAAAATTTTTTATAGAAAAATTTTTATAATGAAAATTTTTCTATAGCAAAATTTTTATAATGAAAATTTTTCTATAGAAAAATTTTCGACTCTAAAAAATTTATTTCTAATTTTGACAGGTTGTAGCCCGTAGCCTGCTGTTGTCTATGTGTTTAATGCATTAAGGGTGGGTGGGTGTCGACTAATATTTCTTACCTACATCGGAACAAATTCCATATACCTGCCCACATACATTTTCTTCCATCCCACTGTGCACGAATTCACTTTACGAACTGTTATTAATAGCATTATGGTTATCTGAAGTGTTAACAAAAAATTTGAAGCCATATCAAAGAAAGTTAAACTAAAATTGTTTTAAAAAATTAATGGAATGTTTTTGAAAACCAACACAATTTAACAATATTCAGTAAATGGTAACGGTTGCATTTAAAAAATATTAGATAACTCATTGCACAAAAAATTTAAGTTATACATATTTTTCTATAAAAAAATTGTCTTTATAAAATTTTCTCTGTAGAAAAATTTTCATTATAAAAATTTTTCTTTTAAAAAATTTTTATTATAAAAATTTTTCTATAGAAAAATTTTCATTATAAAAATTTTTCTATAGAAAAATTTTCATTATGAAAATTTTTCTATAGAAAAATTTTTATAAAAAATTTTTCTATAGAAAAATTTTTATAACGAAATTTTTTCTATAGAAAAATTTTTATAATGAAAATTTTTCTATAGAAAAATTTTTATAATGAAAATTTTTTGTGCAATGAGTTTTCTAATATTTTTTAAATGCAACCGTTACCATTCACTGAATATTGTTAAATTGTGTTGGTTTTCAAAAACATTCCATTAATTTTTGAAAACAATTTTAGTTTAACTTTCTTTGTTTGAGCTTCAAATTTTTTGTTAACACTTCAGATAACCATAATGCTATTAATAAGTCAAAGAAACCCCAACAATAGTTATAAAGCATATGATTTCTTAAAGAGAATAACAGTTCGTAAAGTGAATTCGTGCACAGTGGGATGGAAGAAAATGTATGTGGGCAGGTATATGGAATTTGTTCCGATGTAGGTAAGAAATATTAGTCGACACCCACCCACCCTTAATGCATTAAACACAGACAGACAACAGCAGGCTACGGGCTACAACCTGTCAAAATTAGAATACATGCATTCAAATAGAAATAAATTTTTTAGAGTCGACACGGCTACACGACTACCGACCACCGTTGTAGCTGTAGCCAAAATTAAACGATTTTTTATTTTTGTTGGCTACAATAAAAGATTTAGTGCTGTTAACACCATATAATATTGAAATAAATGAGCGATTTAAACCACTTGAATTTATTTACCACAAATACAATAGGGAAAATTTATGTAAACAATTTACATACTTATAAAATATTTATATATTTAATGTATATAATAATATCTAATAAAATATTATGTAAAAATTTATATTTATATAACTCTAACTCAATAGAAGTACAATTTTAAAAAGTTATTTTTTAAACTGTCTAACTCACACGCTAGAGCTACGTAGTTCATGTTATGTAAAAACCCAGTATGTCCTCTATAAAATTCATTACATAAAAGAGCATACTTATATCTATATTGTTTTAAGATATACGAATTTTTATAAAAAAAGTCGGTTGCAGAAATAAGTTTATAGTATATTAGCTCATTATCCATTATAAAGAATATTATATAGAATATATAAGAATATAAAAGATATTTTCAGTAGCTTTTGTCTGATACCAAAAAAGTTAATATCGGATATAAACTTCTAAAGTTATACCGTATTATTCTTGAAATTTAAAAAGCCCATAACTCTTAAACTATTAAAGATCACACCAAAATCTTTCTATAATTTTTTTTTTTTGATATAGACATACCATCAGGTACAGGAAAACCGTTGATTTCGGAGGTTAATTAATAAAATGAATTTATGTCGTTTTTATCAAAATTTAAATTGTTATTTTGTCCATCTTATAAACGCGATATTGGCACCACTCATAAACAGGTGTTTCGAAATGTAGTTGCGATCTTAAATGCAGCTGCCGTCCCCAAAATAATTAAGTAGCTGACTACGAGGCGACGATTGCAGCCAACGACTTTTGTAGTCGGTGTTCGTGTAGCCTGCCATTGTCTATGTGTTTAATGCATAAGTATTGACTCAGAATTACTTTTCGAGTCAATTTGGTTTTATTTTGAATAAAACCCGCAGTTTTTTACTAAGATATAGCTTGCCATATGCGTAACATGACAAATTTGTTGTCCTCTCTACTTTTTAAGAATTTTTGAAAAATTAAAAAAAGTTTTAAAAAAATTTGCCATCCAAAATCAAACGATATCTTTACTTTATGGAATCAAAATAGTGTTAATGCAGCATAATTATAATATTATAGCCGAATTTCGGTTTTTATTTCTACTAAATAGAGTGAACCGTTCATTAGTTAAGTTACAAAAAGTCTCGTAGTTTTCTTTAAAAAATAATATCTCGAAAACTAAAACTAATACAAAAATGAGAATTAGAGCTACGAGTAATGAAGCCCAATGCTAGATGCATACAAAATGACTAAGAATTCTAATGCACTAAACACATAGACAACAGCAGGCTACGGGCTACAACCTGTCAAAATTAGAATACATGCATTCAAATAGAAATAAATTTTTTAGAGTCGACACGGCTACACGACTACCGACCACCGTTGTAGCTGTAACCAAAATTAAACGATTTTTTATTTTTGTTGGCTACAATAAAAGATTTAGTGCTGTTAACACCATATAATATTGAAATAAATGAGCGATTTAAACCACTTGAATTTATTTACCACAAATACAATGGGGAAAATTTATGTAAACAATTTGCATACTTATAAAATGTTTATATATTTAATGTATATAATAATATCTAATAAAATATTATGTAAAAATTTATATTTATATAACTCTAACTCAATAGAAGTAAAATTTTAAAAAGTTATTTTTTAAACTGTCTAACTCACACGCTAGAGCTACGTAGTTCATGTTATATAAAAACCCAGTATGTCCTTTATAAAATTCATTACATAAAAGAGCATACTTATATCTATATTGTTTTAAGATATACGAATTTTTATAAAAAAAGTCAGTTGCAGGAATAAGTTTATAGTATATTAGCTCATTATCCATTATAAAGAATATTATATAGAATATATAAGAATATAAAAGATATTTTCAGTAGCTTTTGTTTGATACCAAAAAAGTTAATATCGGATATAAACTTCTAAAGTTATACCGTATTATTCTTGAAATTTAAAAAGCCCATAACTCTTAAACTATTAAAGATCACACCAAAATCTTTCTATAATTTTTTTTTTTTTTTGATATAGACATACCATCAGGTACAGGAAAACCGTTGATTTCGGAGGTTAATTAATAAAATGAATTTATGTCGTTTTTATCAAAATTTAAATTGTTATTTTGTCCATCTTATAAACGCGATATTGGCACCACTCATAAACAGGTGTTTCGAAATATAGCTGACATCTTAAATGTAGCTGCCGTCCCCAAAATAATTAAGTAGCTGACTACGAGGCGACGATTGCAGCCAACGACTTTTGTAGTCGGTGTTCGTGTAGCCTGCTGTTGTCTATGTGTTTAATGCATAAGTATTGACTCAGAATTACTTTTCGAGTCAATTTGGTTTTATTTTGAATAAAACCCGCAGTTTTTTACTAAGATATAGCTTGCCATATGCGTAACATGACAAATTTGTTGTCCTCTCTACTTTTTAAGAATTTTTGAAAAATTAAAAAAAGTTTTAAAAAAATTTTCCATCCAAAATCAACACGATATCTTTACTTTATGGAATCAAAATAGTTTCAATGCAGCATAATTATAATATTATAGCCGAATTTCGGTTTTTATTTCTACTAAATAAAGTGAACCGTTCATTAGTTAAGTTACAAAAAGTCGCGTAGTTTTCTTTAAAAAATAATATCTCGAAAACTAAAACTAATACAAAAAAGAGAATTAGAGCTACGAGTAATGAAGCCCAATGCCAGATGCATACAAAATGACTAAGAATTCTAAGGCACCTACAAACTTTTTTTATTTTGTTGGACAGTGTAATCAATCCACATTTGACCATACAATATAATAATAATTTCCACGACAACATTCCAATTGGAACAAGTGGTACTTCTCTCAGACAATGAGCTGCATCCGATTCCATTTTAAGACTCATTGAAAGGGACCTTCTTTTTAACTTCGGCTCCGAACAGCAAATGCATTAGTTAGAGAAGTTTTACATAGCCTAATACTCAATAACCAGTGGCTAGCTGAGTTATGAGGTGAACCGCAGTTTTTTTTGAAAATTTATTTTTTCAAGTGAGTCTGGCCAGGGATCGTACTAGGCGGCGGATGACTAACCTGCTATACCATAGCGGTTCACACATAATACTTAAGGGTATAATATGAGGCCCTATGCTCCACTGGAAGTCAAGGATAACAGAAGAAGAATAATATTGTCGAGCTTGACCTTCTTTCCTGATGTTTAAATATTTTTTTTTTATCATTAATCATAATTTATTTATTTCCCTTTTTAATGTATTATATTATTAACATTTTGTTGTACTTAAAATAAGATTATAATAATAACAATAAAATAATTACTTATAACTACAATAACAATAGTAATAAGAGACAATGACAATAACAACAACCGTGTTAATGACATTTATAAACTATTTTTATACAACACACACAACTCTCTGGATAATATTAGGGTACATCAGTTTTTCAAGGGCAAGAGTAATTGAAAAAGTCCTACTTTAATATATACCTATTATCTAACTTGAGGTCACTTAGTTAAAGGTCGGAATTAACAGGAATTTTTGTTCAGATTGCAGAACTTTAAAAGTAGAACATAAAAAAATATGTTTGTTAAAAAGTCCTTTAGACGTACCCTCCTAATGACCACCAGTTGTAGACCATTTTTATTAAATCATGGTTAGTATAATGGTCAGTATAATCACCATTTTCTTTTACAATGAGATGAGGCCGTTAAAATAAATAAGTTTTTCATTTGTGTTTGTGAATGATAAAGGATTTAGGCTGATTTCTTATAAGACTGGAGGAAAATATTTAGCCTTTAAAGAAATCGAAATCATGTTAATATTGAAAAATAAATTAAATCAAAATTGTTAAATTTTTAAATGATAATAATGCTTAAAGAACAATTTAAAATCATTAACAATAATTTAATTGTACTCTACAACAGTGAAGGGCATGAGTGTCGGCAGAATTTATTTACCTATAACTATAGTTATATAGTTAACTTTAAACTATTAGAATATTTAGATATGAATTTAACCGCCATTAAATGGTTTTGCTGCCATTGTTATGATTTCGTTAAATTTTTGTCCTTTTTTACTGTTATTATACATTTTTTTTCACCATTTTTAACATATTTAACTTTAGTATCTACCTATCGAGCTTTAAAGAGAAAGACGTACATGCCAATGTACTTACAAACGGATGGACAGACACAAGAAATTAAATTTAAAGTAAACATTTTCTGGTTTCTTAACTGCAAGGACTTTCCAGTCCTTGCTCTTTTCGAGCAGGTGAATGTAAATTGCATAAGGTCTGGTATATATGCCTCCGTTGTCGTTTTTTGTTTATTGTTGGTTTATGTCTTTTATAATTTCATTCATTATTACATTGTTATTGCATTAAAATCATTAAACGTACACCGACAATCTTGGCTGGCTCTCAACTTGAGACTCTGCCTTTACAGGGGAACATGGCTAAAATTAACTTAAAACAAGTAAGAGTGGTATATTCGGCTTTGCCGAATCTTGGATACCCTTCACCAATGGTGTTCCAAAAGTAAAGTACAAAATCGTAAGAATATATTGATAATTATATAGTTTCTTAGTTGAGCTCCACACAAATGCTTGATAAGTATATTAATTTTCTTTTTGTTCATACTAAATGTAATTCCTAGCAATATTTAGCTATGTCGGAAAACGAAAAGCTTTTCGGCGACGTCATCATCTGGAATAGTTATGGACACAAAGGTTAGGTTGGGCAGGTAGAGAATGCTTATTTAAGCCAGCCAGTAGCTTCGATATATGTGTCTATTTTACGAACACTTAATAAAAGATGCTTCAAAATGTAGATGCCCTTAGATTTGCAAAAGCACATCGATTTGATGAAGATTAAGTATTCTGGCATGTAACCCAAAAACACAGTGCCCAGTGAGGGTTATGTACTTTAATTCGTACGAATTATGCAACTAGTAAAAGTTCTTGATTAGTTATGTAAAACTTTGAAGTTAGCGGACTAATTTAGGTCAAAGCTTTAACAATGATTGTCAATGTATACAAGCCTTAGAATTATAGGGTGTATATCTTAGTTTTAGATACATACGTGAAATATATAGCTTTTTAATGGATGGATATTAACTTTGTCCGAAAAGTTATTGAAGATTTACTTATATTCTGAAGTTAGTTAACTATGTATTGTTCTTTCGATCTGTCCGATGGATGTGTGGAAAGTTTTGCTCTAGTTCTTTGTGCAATTATAACGTGATTTAATTTATCAGCATTAAAGTGATTCCCGGTCGGGCTTATATGGGAGATTTCACTAAATGTGAACCGAGCTCGACCATTTTCAATACCGAACTTTTCAAGAGATCAGAAATACTTTTGTCAAATGTTGTCCCTCTAGAAAGTTTATTTTAGGCGCTATCGCCCAGAATAACGACATTGTACAATATCTTTATACTAAATTTCATCATCGTATCTATTATAATTTGTCATTTATTAGCTACTAAGAGATTGCCTCAGGCGAAGTTATACAGAAGCAATTGTCAAACGTGAACGGATTTCTCCCAATTGCAATTAAAATATTTAAATTTTCGTTGATATGTGAGATACATACATACATATGTAGGTTTTTGAACGGATATCATGTACTTAGTTTTATTTTTGTACTTCCTAGGAAGATTACCTACAATTTGATATATAATACATTCTCAAATGTTATCATAATGTTCAAAAGTCGGACACAAAATTAAGATAAATGCAGTGTGTCTGTCTGCTAAAATCAGATTTGTGGAGCTCCTGGAAGGTATAAACATATGCATATCGACAAAATAGGAGATCCAAAAACTTGACTACAACAGAAAAAAGGACAGACATTTAGACGAACGGACGGACAGACAGGTAGACGGATGGACGGACAGACAAACAGACGGACGGACAGATAAACAGACAGACGGACAGACGTCGCGAAATCGATTATCCTGCCGATTCTGAGTTGATCGGTACAATTTGAATGGTATTCATAACCAGATTTGTGGAGTTTATATGTCAGATTTATATATCAGATTTTAGGAAATCCTCCTACAAAGAACGCTGTAAAATTTCATCACAATCGGTCAATAAACACCTGAGATATCGCTGAAACAATACTTACAAAATGGCAACAAAATTTCTTAGACACGTACTTTGGGGAATTTGTTGCACATCACAAGTAGTGTTTTGGTGATATCTCAGTTGTTTATGGACCGCTTTTGATAAAATTTAATAACGTGCTTGGCGGGAGAATTTCCTAAAATCTGTATGTCCATGCTTAAGGAGGATCTTTTTTCCTATCTCTACATTTCATTTTTTCAACAAACATTCCCTAATGCGTACTTTGGGCAATTTGCAAAACATCAAATTTAGTGTTTTGGCGATATCTCAGTGGTTTATGGACCGATTTTGATAAAATTTTACAGAGTGCTTTGGAGAACAATTTCCTACAATTTGATATATAATATATTATCACATATACAAAAGGAGTATCTTTTTTCTTTTGTTATTTAAAAGTGTGTTTCAATCAAAAATTTTAAAATTTTCGTCTATATTTTCGGTGTTTATAAACTGATTTTAATGAAATTAAATAGGGTTCATTGCGGGAGAATTTCCTAAAATCTGATATTTAATTTATGTAGGTCCATCCTCCAGGGGCTTCAGAAACATGATTTCAACAGACAGACGGACATCGCTTAATCGATTCTCCTCCCGATTCTGAGTCGATCGGTATAATTTTGGGGTCTACGATCACTAATAAAAAAATTACAAACGGAATCACAAACTTATAATACCCTTTCACCTATTGGTGAAGGGTATAAAAATGTATGAGTTCATTTATCTAGTCTAGAAAAGCATTTCCGCTATATGTCTCTAAGAAAACTGAAATGTCACTTATGACACACTGTGTAAAATGAAAAAGAGTTAATCGGTTGAAAATATAAGGAAACATATTCTTCCAGATAAAAACTGTTCGTTAAAATTTGAATGACTTGTAGTTGAATATTACTAGAATGCACCTATAGTGAACTCTATCGTCTGCATACTAAAGTCATATTTTCCAAGTGGCATCAAACATTTACTTCATGAAGTGTTTTCTTAATAATCATAAAAAAAAAGTATAAACAATTTTAAATTGTTTTTGTTGAAATTGCTTGCCGAGCTCAATGATTAAATGACTTACTGGCTGATTCTCAATGGAATAATAAAGGGACCTACAAAGGCTGTAAGAGCAGAGATACGCATATAATAGTTTTAGTACCTGGTTGACGGAGCCTTGCTCGAAACTTTATGATAAGCATTTCGAGGCAAATTTTAAACTTTTCATATCTATTTAATTTTGAATCATATCTAATTAATTTTGAATCATTTTATTCATTTTGTTCGATCAACACATGATCAAATGCATAGTTTAGAATTCAATTCATTTTGAATAGTTTTGCAAATTGGTCACACCAACTTAGAAGCTTCCGTCGAGCTACAACTTTGCTAAATAACATAGCATAATCAAATGCACAGTTTATGATTTAATTTATTTTGAGAAATTTTCGGTGGCGCCACCTGTTGGATATTGTTCGTACCAACTTAGAAAGCTTCGTCGGCTGATGCACAATTACTTTGCCAAAGGTCATAGATTTGATTTTGAGTAATTTTCAGTTGCGGCATCTATCAGAAATTCGTCATGCGTTACAACTTTGCTAAAGATCATAGCTTGATTAAATACATAGTTTAAGTTTAAATTAGTTTTGAGTAATTTTCACTGGCGCCACCTGTTGTTCATACCAACATAAAAACCTTCGTCGGCTCATGCGCCACAAATTTACTAAAGATCATAGCATGACAGTTTTCGATTGAATTCATTTTGAGTAATTTTCAGTGGCGCCACCTGTCGGAAATCAGTCATATCTACTTAGAAATCTTCGTCTGCGTATGCGCAATAATTTTCTAAAAAGCATAATATGATCAATGCATAGTGGACTATTCTATAAAGGACATATCTTTTTCATTAAAAGTTATAACGTTATCAATTTTCCCCTTCTTGTCCCCTAATTTTAAAAAATCCCATATGCATATTTAGTACTTCTTTGGTAACAATTTAATTCGTTACATTTTAATAAAACTCAGTTGACACATTGTTCCTATTCCTATCACTTTAAGCTATAATTTGATAACTTTATAGCTATAATTTGATAACTTTTTACCGATTTTGGCCCCCGAAATTAAAAATACTACGAAATAGATATTTAACATTTTTTTCACAATTATTGATTGCAGTACAAAGTTTCTTTTTATATTCTTTGGTTCAAAAGATAACAGTGGGTTGGAAATAGTACCAAAAAAACTATTTTCCCCTTTTTTACTCCCTATCTTGCATAGTTTCAAAAAGTACCAAACACCTGTCCACTTATGTTTAAAGCTGTTCACAACGATATTAAATTTTGTTTCTATATTATTACTTTGGGAGATATAACGTTTTCAATTGTTTCCCTTTTTACCCGTTTTTACCCCCTTATCATCCAAATTTTATCAAAATCGTTAGAGCCATTTTCGTGATAGCCATTCTATATATAAATCGCTCGTTTGAAAATATAAGATTATCGAGAAAATTAAAGGTCAGAGTTGCTATATATAGCTCCCTAAATAGTTTCGATTTTTTAGCACAGGGTTTCAAAATTTTTTATCTGATTTAAAAAAAAAATCATTTCAAAACAAATATTAAACCCAAACATTTTTACCTTCAAACAATTATTATAAATTTTCAAGGGAATCACGTTTTCTAATTAAAATACTTTTAATCTCTTTAAAACTATGCGCTAAAATAAATAAATTTTGAATTCTTTATCTATTCAAAACTGCTTATTTTGAATTTATAATTACGAATATGCATTTAATTCCAGTCTATAGTTTAAATTTTAGCTACTAAATATTCTTTACCATCATCAAAAATCGTTTCGTTTATTATCAAATCAATATTGAATTTACCTTAATTTGAGTCAGGAATTTTATTAGCAATACAATGCACAGTGGGTCCAAAAATTGGAAAAAATAAAATAAATCTTTTTTGATACTTAAAATCTTTATATCTATGATTCATTTCGGTTCAAAATTTTTACAAAAAAATTTTCGGTTCAAATATTTTATAGAAAAATTTTCAGTTCAAAATTTAAAAACAAAAATCGGTTCAAATATTTATTGATATGAAAAATTTCGGTTCAAAATTTTTATAGAAAAAAATTGGGCAAAACTCTTATAGAAAAAATTTTCGGTTCAAAATTTTTATAGAAAAATTTTTGGTAAAAAATTTTTATAGAAAAATTTTGGGTAAAAAATTTTCCGTAAAAAAATTTTATAGAAAAATTTTCAGTAAAAAATTTTATAGCAAAATTTTCGTTAAGAAATTTTTATAGAAAAATTTTCGGTTCAAAATTTTTATAAACAAATTTTCAGTTCAAAAATTTTATTTAAAAAAAAGTGTTGGTACAAAATTTTTATAGAAAAAATTTCGGTTCAAAATTTTTATATGAAACTTTTCGGTTGAAATTTTAAGAAAAAAATGTTCGTTTCAAAATTTTTATGAAATTTATATGAAAAGGGTCTAAAAAGGTAAAAGCTGAAAACTAATTTAGACTAATGCACCTGAGTCATCATAAAACTGTTGAGTCATCCTAAAGCTGCTGAGTCATCACAAAATTATTGAGTCATCTTAAAACTGATGACTCATCATAAAATTTCTTACTGTTCTTAAAACAACTGAGTCATCTTAAACTGCTGATTCAATCTAAAATTAATGAAGGGCTTGTCCGACTATAGCATTTTCTTACTTGTTACACGCTTCACCGCCACGGATGGAAAGGGTATTATAAGTTTGTGTTTATGTATGTAAAACATAGAAATATTGGTCGTAGACCCACCTTTTGGTATACCAATACACATAGAATCACTTTCTGAGTCGATAATTTGATAAAATTTGCCGCAGAGATTTATTTTCATAGTGGGACCATTCCTATTAAAAATGGCTAAAATCGATTCATTATTTTTGGTAACTTCCATAGTTCTGGTTTCCCGGAGTTGAGATTTTGGTCTCAAATTTCGGTATATGTTCATGTAATTGAAACTGAATACTGTTTTTGTAAACAGAAATCACTAAAATCGGTCCATATTTGACTATAGCTCCTATACAAACTCTTCCCAAAAATATTTTGTTCCCTCCCATTGTGCAATTTTAGTTAGCATGAACTCTATTAGCCAAAAATAGTGAAATTTTTGAAATATTGAAACCTAATGAAAAAAGTAGTTCTTTTCGTTTGGGTAATTTAAAGGCAGGTGTACAAATAAGTGGCACACAATGTACCCGGAAACTAAAAACGTAGTGTCCTGTGAGCTTTAGCCAGAGCTTACGTACATTCGTTTTATAATTTTTTTGCATTTGCATATTTTATTATATTTGAATTGTGTTAAATGTTTGGCTGTTATTGTTTCAACATTCGATAAATTCGACAAACTAGGACTGGTCATCAAGTTAGGGGGCTTTGACTTATTTTAACGTATGCAAGTTTAAATGTAAGTGTTCGAACTGTATTTACACAGACACAAGCACAGGCAATATTAATAATCAGATATTTCCAAATACTAATACAAATGTATTTCCACATATGAAAGTACATAAGCTAAATATGTAGTTTTCAAAGATAAACTATATAAAAGACTTAAGTCAAAATAATTAAATATTGAAAAATTTTATTACTAAACTTTGTCTAGACTACTACTTTGGACAAAGTTTAAAACTATAGCTCTGTTATTTTCTTTTTAATATTGAGCTTTAAGTCATTTTTCACAAAACCGATCAAGGAGAAAGCAAAAATATTTGCATATTTTTGTTGGTCGTATTTGCTGCAATAATAAATTTTAAACATTATGTATAAATTGTCTTTAATTATTGTTTTTGCTATCGCAACAAAATATATTCTATAGATTATAAGGTAAGGTTAGAGTGTATTTATGCACATCTATATTAGGGTGCACCTTATATTACAAAAGTGCGAAATTGAACCGTAACTCCTTCTAGAAATGTTCTATGTAACATAAAAACATGCTGTGCATTTTTTTTCGTAAGTGCATAAAGGGAATACGATCCGCAACCGCCTACAAAGTGTTAAACTTTTTGTATGGGAAAAATTGGGAATATTTTTTGCCCAAATTTTACCCATTAAGAATTAATTTGTTTAAAAAAATTTACCGGAATATACAAAAAAACTAAAGTAGTTTTATTTTAAGTCTTCAACATTAAAAATCCATAAAGTAGTTTCGGAGTTATTGCAGTTTTTCCCCGAAAATTCGTTTGCTTAACGACACGCCTAAGGATATGCAGTCAAATAATTTACTTAAGGTTAAGTAATTTTTTTTAAAGTAAGACATGATTTCCAATTCTTTGGCCTGTAAGTTCTCAATAGTTGAGTTTCGTTAAAATATAACTGAATTTATTCAGTTTTTTTTTCGTATTAAAAAATTCGACTTTTTTCTCAGGCCAGTTTCAAAAATCATTTTTTAAATTTTTAAAAATTTTGTTCAACAAATATTGCAAATAATAAATTTGTTTTCCAGTATCATAAAAAACTAAAGTAGCTTTATTTTAAGTCTTCAACACTAAAAATCCATGAAGTAGTTTCGGAGTTATTGAAGTTTTTTCCCAAAAATTCGTGTCACTTGACAACACGCCTAAGGATATGCAGTCAAAGACTTTACTTAAGGTTAAGTAAATTTCAAAGTAAGACATGATTTATAATTCTATGGCCTGTAAGTACTAAATAGTTAAGTTTTGTTAAAATATAACTAAATTTACTCTGTTCTTTTTATATTAGAAAATTATACTTTTTTCTCAGTAATGTAATTTTTTTCTGTTTTTTGAAAATTTTGTTCCACAAATCTTACAAATAATAAACTTGCTTTCCAGTATCATAAAACAAACAAATGGGAAAATAAAATACTAAAAATACGAGATCAATATCCTAAACCGTTTTGCCGTACCTGCGATTTGAAATCGTAAAATTTCGCAAAAATTTGTTATAATAATTTGAGTATATTCTTGTTAAATTGTACCAATGTTCAGCATTAATAAACGTAATCCTGAATATTTTTCCCTAGACTATATAGAATATACACGATATATTTTTTTTTTTAATCAGAGAATTTTAACCCTTTCTTCTCCGGGGTCAAAGGTCAGAATTTCGAGTTTTTTATTTTCTATAGGAAAATGACAGAATATTAAGAATTTATTACCAAATTTTGTTCAAAATGCAAAAATTTATTAATTTTAATTAACCTTAAGACTTTTGATTAAAGAATATGCATATATTAACCCTAAATAGACATGGAGACTAAAATGTCACTAAAATTAGCCTATAAAATGACTAAAAATTTGAATACATTTAAGTACGAAATAATATTAAAATATCATAAGAAAATAAAATGGGGTCATTTTAGTCCCCATGTCTATATAGGGTTAATATATATTTTTATAATTAAAAGACTTAATGTTAATAAAAATTATTATATATTATTAATATTCTGTCACTTCCTTTAGAATATTTAAAAAAAACTCAAAATTCTGACATTTGACTCTGGTGAGGAAAGGGTTAAACTTTTCCGATTTTAATAAAGCAATGCCGTATATATTTTATATAGTCTAAGGAAGAATATTCACTATTACTTTTATTAATGCTGAACGTTGGTACAATTTAACAAGTATATACTCAAACTATTGCAAAAAATTCACATTTTCGCGAAATTTTGCGAATTCAAATCGCAGGTACGGCGAAAAGGTTTAAGATATCGATCTCGTTTTTTGGTATTTTATTTCCCAATTTGTCGGTTTTATGATACAGGAAAGCAAATTTATTACTTGTAATATTTGTTGAACAAACTTTTCAAAAAAATTAAAAGATGATTTTTGAAACCGGCCTGAGAAAAAAGTATATCGACGCTTTATATTCAAAAAGTGCTATCTACATTTTCGACCAAAATGGTTTTTAATGGAAACGTGTTCCTTGGCTTATTTGTCATATGTCATATAAATTTTAAAGAAGAAAAATAATTTTAAAACATTTTTTTATAAATTGTGTTTGTGCTATCTACACATAATCAAAAAATAGTGCTATCTACTTTAAAAATATTTGTGGAAATAATAACAATTGTTATAAAATATACATTGTAATTTGTGATAAACCAACAATTGGACCACAATTCCCTAGAATGTACAGTAATTATGGATTTCTAAAATATACTCGGCCTTTGACCTTAACAGATTGTAAATAAACGTCATATAAGAAAGAGAATACCTTGAATTCTATTGACATATTTATAATAAATCTTGTTTTATTCAAAAAGCTTATTATTTTAATTAAAATTCGTGATATTTTGATAAAAGCTTCAATTTTTGTTATATTTTATTTTTTTCTGGCTAAAATAATGCTATTTACTTGCTTTAGTACTTGAAACGATAAAATTTTTACTCGTAAAAAGTGCTATCTACTATAGAACCGAAAATATAAGGAGTTAATAAAAAAAAACTTAATTTGTACAAGATCTTAGCCCCAATTTGTATGGCATTGTAAAACAAAGTTTATTTACTTCTCTTATAGTTAATGACAAAAACAGTTTTTTCGCTCTCCTGTAAAATTGTGAATTTGTAGATAGCACTTTTTGAATATAAACCCTCGATATTTTTCTAATATGAAAAACTGAGTAAATTCACTTATACTTTAACGAAACACAACTATTAAGTACTAACAGGTCATATAATTGTAAATCATGGCTTACTTTAAAATTTACTTATCCTTAAGTAAATTTTTTGGCTGCATATCCTTAGGCGTGACGCCAAGGTCACGAATTTTCGGGGAAAAACTGCAATAACTCCTAAGCTACTTTATGGAATTTTAATGTTGGAGACTTCAAATAAAGCTACTTTAGTGCTCTTTTACATTCTAGTAAATATTGTTAAATAAATTAATTCTAAGTTGTTAAAATTTTTACAAAACTGAAATTACTCTTAATTTTTCCCATACAAAAAAGTTTAACACTTTGTGGGCGGATGCGACACGTGTTCCTCTTAAGCAATTTAGAAAAAATTTACACAGCATGTTTTTATGTTACATAGAACATTTCTAGGGTGTTACGGTTTAATTTCGAACTTTCGTAATATAAGGTTCACCCTAATCCACATACATAAGTACTAAAAATGTGGATTTGCATTTGTGTATATCGTTTCTTTTTATATGTATTGGTTTTTGTTTAAGAGTTGTTGCAATTATTGTTATTATTATTATTGATAACGTTGTTTTTGTTGGAAGCTTGGCGTTTGCTAATTAGGTGCATATTTATGCCTAAATATTTCCTGGGTAATTTTTTCAAAACCAACACTTAAACATTTATGCCTATGCCTAAGCATAGGGGAAAGGGTCAAATTAATTAACTCATGTGTTAAAGTTGTTTAAAAATTAATGAATTTAATTTTTATTAGAAAAATAAACAAAGTACAACATAGTCCAAAACTTTCATTTAATTAACAATATTTGAATTATTTCACCTAAATCTGATTTTAAAATTCTTAAACAAATAAATTAAAGCGATAATTTTTTATGCAAAGAAACGCTAATTTTATTATGCCTAAACATGCACAAAATGTAATAAAAACAATTAAAAAATTGCTATTGTCGATCAAGCTCGACCATACGATAGCCTTCACCACTAGGGTCAAAGGTGATCTTTTTCGTGTATAAAGACAAATATTTGTTAAAATTTGTCATACTTCATAAATTTTCTTAAGACTTATGTATATATTTAAGCTGTTTCCGTCGTTTCGACTTATATGAAAGCTAGGGGCAAATGTGGATCGATACGATACAGTTTTTATAAAAATTCTGTAAGCAAAAAATTAACTTAAAATTGTCATTATCTATAGAGCGAGGTTATACGGGAACTATGGTCAAATGTAAACCGATTTCACCCAATTTCAAAATGATAATGATAATATTTTTTTCAAGTTTCAGTTATCCATCTCCAGACGGACAGAGAGGCAGGCGGACATCGCTCATTTATCTTAGAATTTCATTAGGATTCAGAATATACATCAATTTTGGTTTTTTGGAGGAAGTTACAAACGGAATGACAATCTCAATATTCCACCATTCTTTTTGAAGGTGGGTATAAAAAATATAATTTTCAGGGAATTTGTTATTTATGAAATTAGTGATTATCTTTAGGTTCAATACACAAATAAATAATATTGGATAAATATTGATAAAAAATTTAAATAATATAAATATTTATAGAATAACAACATTAAACAGTTAATGAAAATTTAAAAGCCAATTTGTTGATTTAAGTCAAAAATTCATAGTCAAGTCATAGTCTAGTCATAGTCTAGTCATAGTCTAGTCATAGTCTAGTCATAGTCTAGTCATAGTCTAGTCATAGTCTAGTCATAGTCTAGTCATAGTCTAGTCATAGTCTAGTCATAGTCTAGTCATAGTCTAGTCATAGTCTAGTCATAGTCTAGTCATAGTCTAGTCATAGTCTAGTCATAGTCTAGTCATAGTCTAGTCATAGTCTAGTCATAGTCTAGTCATAGTCTAGTCATAGTCTAGTCATAGTCTAGTCATAGTCTAGTCATAGTCTAGTCATAGTCTAGTCATAGTCTAGTCATAGTCTAGTCATAGTCTAGTCATAGTCTAGTCATAGTCTAGTCATAGTCTAGTCATAGTCTAGTCATAGTCTAGTCATAGTCTAGTCATAGTCTAGTCATAGTCTAGTCATAGTCTAGTCATAGTCTAGTCATAGTCTAGTCATAGTCTAGTCATAGTCTAGTCATAGTCTAGTCATAGTCTAGTCATAGTCTAGTCATAGTCTAGTCATAGTCTAGTCATAGTCTAGTCATAGTCTAGTCATAGTCTAGTCATAGTCTAGTCATAGTCTAGTCATAGTCTAGTCATAGTCTAGTCATAGTCTAGTCATAGTCTAGTCATAGTCTAGTCATAGTCTAGTCATAGTCTAGTCATAGTCTAGTCATAGTCTAGTCATAGTCTAGTCATAGTCTAGTCATAGTCTAGTCATAGTCTAGTCATAGTCTAGTCATAGTCTAGTCATAGTCTAGTCATAGTCTAGTCATAGTCTAGTCATAGTCTAGTCATAGTCTAGTCATAGTCTAGTCATAGTCTAGTCATAGTCTAGTCATAGTCTAGTCATAGTCTAGTCATAGTCTAGTCATAGTCTAGTCATAGTCTAGTCATAGTCTAGTCATAGTCTAGTCATAGTCTAGTCATAGTCTAGTCATAGTCTAGTCATAGTCTAGTCATAGTCTAGTCATAGTCTAGTCATAGTCTAGTCATAGTCTAGTCATAGTCTAGTCATAGTCTAGTCATAGTCTAGTCATAGTCTAGTCATAGTCTAGTCATAGTCTAGTCATAGTCTAGTCATAGTCTAGTCATAGTCTAGTCATAGTCTAGTCATAGTCTAGTCATAGTCTAGTCATAGTCTAGTCATAGTCTAGTCATAGTCTAGTCATAGTCTAGTCATAGTCTAGTCATAGTCTAGTCATAGTCTAGTCATAGTCTAGTCATAGTCTAGTCATAGTCTAGTCATAGTCTAGTCATAGTCTAGTCATAGTCTAGTCATAGTCTAGTCATAGTCTAGTCATAGTCTAGTCATAGTCTAGTCATAGTCTAGTCATAGTCTAGTCATAGTCTAGTCATAGTCTAGTCATAGTCTAGTCATAGTCTAGTCATAGTCTAGTCATAGTCTAGTCATAGTCTAGTCATAGTCTAGTCATAGTCTAGTCATAGTCTAGTCATAGTCTAGTCATAGTCTAGTCATAGTCTAGTCATAGTCTAGTCATAGTCTAGTCATAGTCTAGTCATAGTCTAGTCATAGTCTAGTCATAGTCTAGTCATAGTCTAGTCATAGTCTAGTCATAGTCTAGTCATAGTCTAGTCATAGTCTAGTCATAGTCTAGTCATAGTCTAGTCATAGTCTAGTCATAGTCTAGTCATAGTCTAGTCATAGTCTAGTCATAGTCTAGTCATAGTCTAGTCATAGTCTAGTCATAGTCTAGTCATAGTCTAGTCATAGTCTAGTCATAGTCTAGTCATAGTCTAGTCATAGTCTAGTCATAGTCTAGTCATAGTCTAGTCATAGTCTAGTCATAGTCTAGTCATAGTCTAGTCATAGTCTAGTCATAGTCTAGTCATAGTCTAGTCATAGTCTAGTCATAGTCTAGTCATAGTCTAGTCATAGTCTAGTCATAGTCTAGTCATAGTCTAGTCATAGTCTAGTCATAGTCTAGTCATAGTCTAGTCATAGTCTAGTCATAGTCTAGTCATAGTCTAGTCATAGTCTAGTCATAGTCTAGTCATAGTCTAGTCATAGTCTAGTCATAGTCTAGTCATAGTCTAGTCATAGTCTAGTCATAGTCTAGTCATAGTCTAGTCATAGTCTAGTCATAGTCTAGTCATAGTCTAGTCATAGTCTAGTCATAGTCTAGTCATAGTCTAGTCATAGTCTAGTCATAGTCTAGTCATAGTCTAGTCATAGTCTAGTCATAGTCTAGTCATAGTCTAGTCATAGTCTAGTCATAGTCTAGTCATAGTCTAGTCATAGTCTAGTCATAGTCTAGTCATAGTCTAGTCATAGTCTAGTCATAGTCTAGTCATAGTCTAGTCATAGTCTAGTCATAGTCTAGTCATAGTCTAGTCATAGTCTAGTCATAGTCTAGTCATAGTCTAGTCATAGTCTAGTCATAGTCTAGTCATAGTCTAGTCATAGTCTAGTCATAGTCTAGTCATAGTCTAGTCATAGTCTAGTCATAGTCTAGTCATAGTCTAGTCATAGTCTAGTCATAGTCTAGTCATAGTCTAGTCATAGTCTAGTCATAGTCTAGTCATAGTCTAGTCATAGTCTAGTCATAGTCTAGTCATAGTCTAGTCATAGTCTAGTCATAGTCTAGTCATAGTCTAGTCATAGTCTAGTCATAGTCTAGTCATAGTCTAGTCATAGTCTAGTCATAGTCTAGTCATAGTCTAGTCATAGTCTAGTCATAGTCTAGTCATAGTCTAGTCATAGTCTAGTCATAGTCTAGTCATAGTCTAGTCATAGTCTAGTCATAGTCTAGTCATAGTCTAGTCATAGTCTAGTCATAGTCTAGACATAGTCTAGTCACAGTCTAGTCATAGTCTAGTCATAGTCTAGTCATAGTCTAGTCATAGTCTAGTCATAGTCTAGTCATAGTCTAGTCATAGTCTAGTCATAGTCTAGTCATAGTCTAGTCATAGTCTAGTCATAGTCTAGTCATAGTCTAGTCATAGTCTAGTCATAGTCTAGTCATAGTCTAGTCATAGTCTAGTCATAGTCTAGTCATAGTCTAGTCATAGTCTAGTCATAGTCTAGTCATAGTCTAGTCATAGTCTAGTCATAGTCTAGTCATAGTCTAGTCATAGTCTAGTCATAGTCTAGTCATAGTCTAGTCATAGTCTAGTCATAGTCTAGTCATAGTCTAGTCATAATCTAGTCATAGTCTAGTCATAGTCTAGTCATAGTCTAGTCATAGTCTAGTCATAGTCTAGTCATAATCTAGTCATAGTCTAGTCATAGTCTAGTCATAGTCTAGTCATAGTCTAGTCATAGTCTAGTCATAGTCTAGTCATAGTCTAGTCATAGTCTAGTCATAGTCTAGTCATAGTCTAGTCATAGTCTAGTCATAGTCTAGTCATAGTCTAGTCATAGTCTAGTCATAGTCTAGTCATAGTCTAGTCATAGTCTAGTCATAGTCTAGTCATAGTCTAGTCATAGTCTAGTCATAGTCTAGTCATAGTCTAGTCATAGTCTAGTCATAGTCTAGTCATAGTCTAGTCATAGTCTAGTCATAGTCTAGTCATAGTCTAGTCATAGTCTAGTCATAGTCTAGTCATAGTCTAGTCATAGTCTAGTCATAGTCTAGTCATAGTCTAGTCATAGTCTAGTCATAGTCTAGTCATAGTCTAGTCATAGTCTAGTCATAGTCTAGTCATAGTCTAGTCATAGTCTAGTCATAGTCTAGTCATAGTCTAGTCATAGTCTAGTCATAGTCTAGTCATAGTCTAGTCATAGTCTAGTCATAGTCTAGTCATAGTCTAGTCATAGTCTAGTCATAGTCTAGTCATAGTCTAGTCATAGTCTAGTCATAGTCTAGTCATAGTCTAGTCATAGTCTAGTCATAGTCTAGTCATAGTCTAGTCATAGTCTAGTCATAGTCTAGTCATAGTCTAGTCATAGTCTAGTCATAGTCTAGTCATAGTCTAGTCATAGTCTAGTCATAGTCTAGTCATAGTCTAGTCATAGTCTAGTCATAGTCTAGTCATAGTCTAGTCATAGTCTAGTCATAGTCTAGTCATAGTCTAGTCATAGTCTAGTCATAGTCTAGTCATAGTCTAGTCATAGTCTAGTCATAGTCTAGTCATAGTCTAGTCATAGTCTAGTCATAGTCTAGTCATAGTCTAGTCATAGTCTAGTCATAGTCTAGTCATAGTCTAGTCATAGTCTAGTCATAGTCTAGTCATAGTCTAGTCTTATGTGGGGTTTATATAACTCAAGCCGCTGACGATTGAGTGAAATTTACATGTATTTTGTTATTGTAGCAAAAACAAAATACGTGTAAATTTCACTCAATCGTCAGCCGCTTGAGATATATAAACACCACATTAGTCTAGTCATAGTCTAGTCATAGTCTAGTCATAGTCTAGTCATAGTCTAGTCATAGTCTAGTCTTAGTCTAGTCATAGTCTAGTCATAGTCTAGTCATAGTCTAGTCATAGTCTAGTCATAGTCTAGTCATAGTCTAGTCATAGTCTAGTCATAGTCAAGTTATTTTTTGTTGAATATATATTTCTCTTTGCTTCTTCCAGGCATTGAACCTGGAACCTTCGTACCAAGAATCGAACTCGCTACCTACTCAACCACTGGCTTTCTTTAATATTGAACCGTTTTTTCACCTTAGTAACACCCAAAATATTCAGTTACACAATTTATTTCAAATAGTTCCTAAATCAAGTTAAATTTTCAAAATTTTTTTTCAAATTTGAATTTCCCATTTAAATTAATATTTGTTTAATTAAACAATAAAATCTATTGGTAATATTTGAAATAATCTCATGTAAATGTAAATCAAATAGCAACGATTTGAACATTAATAATTGGCTCAAAAATAATTTTAATTTTTACTTAATTATGCAAAATGTATGAACGAACAAAAATGTATTTTAAATAAACAACTGCATAATTTTTCATTAAAATCACTAAACAAAATATTAGGTGGACCATGTGAGGTGACATTAAAATTAAATACGAAAAATTTAAAAACCGAAAAAAATACTAAAAACACATACACACACACACACATGCATGTTATCACGCAGGCAGAAACGCACACACATATACATACTTAAATACACATATGTGCATTAGGGTGCATCTGTATTACGTAAGTGCGAAATTGAACCGTTACTCCCCCTAGAAATGTTCTATGTTACATAAAAACATGGTGTGCAAATTTTTTCCAAAATTGTATAAGGGAACATGTGCCGCATTCGCCCACAAAGTATTAAACTTTTTTGTATGGTAAAAATTTGGAGTATTTCGGTTTTGCCCAAATGTTAACCAATTAGAATTAAATTATTTGAAAATTTACTGGAATATAAAAGAGAACTAAAATAGCTTTATTTTAAGTCATCAACCGTAAAAATCCATGAAGTAGTTTCGGAGTTATTATAGTTTTTCCACGAAAATACGTGTCATTGACGACACGCCTAAGGATATGCCGCCAAAAAAAAAATTACTTAGGGATAAGTAAATTTCAAAGTAAGACATGACTAATAATTCTATGACCTGTAAGTACTAAATAGTTGAGTTTCGTTAAAATATAACTGTTTTTTATATTAGAAAATGATACTTATTTTTCAGGCCGGTTTCAAAAATAATTTTTGATTTTTTTGAAAATTTTGTTCAATAAATATAACAAATAACATATTTTCTTTCCAGTGTCATAAAACAAACAAATGGGATAATAAAATATAAAAAGAACGAGGTCGACAGCTTTAACCGTTTCGCCGTACCTGTGATTTGAAATCGTAAAATTTAGGGAAAATGTGAATTTTTTGTAATAATTCAGCATTAATAAAAGTAATGGTAAATATTCTTTCTTAGACTTCATAGAATATACACGACATTATCTTTTTTAAATCGGAAAAGTTTAACCCTTTCTCCTCCGGGGAATGTGACAGAATATAAAGAATTTATTACTTAATTTTGTTCAAAATGCAAAAATATATTAATTTTTATTAACATTAGGTCTTTTATTAAAAAATATATAAATACTAGCTTTATAACCCGCTACTTCGTTAGCGGCACCATTTGAATTGACAAAGTTACAAAATTTACCAAAATAACTTTTTCACTTATTTATCAATTCCGATATAAATTAAATTAAATACTTATTGGTTCTTAAGATACATATAGGACAAAATAAGTACCTACCCTCTACATTTTCAAAAAAGTACTACACACGCCTCCCTTATTTTTGTAGCTGACCCAATTTTGATTGCTAACCCAATTTAAATCTTGTTCTTGTCGCTTTTGATTTTGAATATTTTACAAAAGTTTCCTTTTTTTACCCGTTGGTTACCCCTGATCAGCCAAATTAAAAAAAAAAAATCCGGATACATGTCCTAATATTTTTATTGCTGATCTTAACTCCATTTTTGTTAATTGAAAAAAATACCAAACACCTGTCACATATTTCTTCAATGTCAATAGAACAGTCCATAAATCATTGATTTATTTATTATTTTATTGATTTAAACAACATGCACAGTTTAAAAGGAAAAAACCTATCTTTAAATTTTTGACCCGTTTTTGTTATTTTCGATTGCGGTATAAATTTTGTTTCTATAATAATTGATTCAAAAATTATATATGGGTCAAAAAAGTACCAAAATTTAGTTTTTATCCTTTTTATTCCCTATTTTTAGCTCATTTACGAAAAGTACCTACTAAAAACATGACTTTTTATTTTTCTATTCGATCTAAATCCAATTTAAATTTTTTTTCTGTCGATATTAGTATCAGAGATATAACTTTACTAATGTTTTTATTTTCTACCCTATTTTAACCCCAAAACTGTTTAATTTGCAAAAAGTACTGAAAAGTCCCTTAATTTTTAGGGCTGATCTTAGACCATTTTAGTGTTTGTTTCCATCCATTAGGTTTAGAAGATATAATGTCATCGATTTTTCCCTTTTTTACCCCTTTGATTGACACATCTCTAATTTATACTTTTGACTTCATTAGCTTAAATGAATATTTTCCCGTTTTCACCTTTTGGAACCCCATTTATCGTAAAAGTACCAAGCACATGTTTAATATTTTGTTAATACTTATTGATTGTGGCATAAAGTGAGTCTTTATGTTTATAAGTTCAAAAGATACGCATGGATACGCAAGTACAAAAATATAGTTTTTACCCTTTTTGCCCTTATTAGTGCCATTTCCAAAAAAAGTACAGAACACATGTCCCTTTCATTTTCTAGCCGATTATATGATTTATTCATTTTCTAGCCTGTTTTAACCATAAGCGGCCAAATTAAAAAAAATACCGAACCCGTGTCCTTTAATTTTTAATGCTGATCATAGACCAATTTAATCTTTGTTTCTATCACTTTTGATTTATGAGATATTACGTTACCTATTTTCCCCCTTTTTACTCCAAACATTAAAAAAAGGAATCAATCGCGTGTCTTATACTTCTGCAATGTGAATAGACCTGTCTGTAAATTATACTTCTGGCTTTATTTGTTTAAATGATATTCATAGTTTTTACTCTTTTGTGCCTCATTTATCGTAAAAGCGCCAAGCACCTTCTTAATTTTTGTTAGTCCTTATCAATTGTGATGTAAATAGAGTATTTATGTTTATTAGTTCAAGAGATACTTATAGGGTTAATAAAGTACCAAAATATAGTTTTTTCCCTTTTTCTCCCTTATTAGTTCCATTTCCAAAAAAGTACCAAACTCGTGTCTCCTTTTTTTGCAAGATGATCCAAATCCAATTTCAACTTTGTTTCTAACGATGTAAATTTCGGAGATATGATGTTACTAATTTATCCATTTTCTTTTTCAATTTTTTTCAATTTACTTTTTCAATATGAATCCACCCGTCTGTAAATTATAGTTCTGGCTTCATTAGTTAAAAACCTACCCTTGAATATTTTTTTATCTTTTTTACCTCAATTATCGTAAAAGTACCAAATACGTGTCTAATAATTCTTTGTTACTTATCAATTGTGACGTTTACTGTTTCTCTATGTTTGTTATTTCAAAAGATACGTATGGGTTCAAAAAAGTACCAAAATATAGTTTTTGCCCTTTTTTACCCTTATTAGTACCATATTCAAAAAAGTACCAAATACGTTTCTCGTTTTTTTTCAGCCCATCCGAAGCAAATTTCAACTCTATTCCTATCGTTTTGAATTTCGGAGATATGACGTTACTAATATTTCCCATTTTTTCCCTGTTTTAACCCCAAAACGGCCGAATTAAAGAAAAAAGTACCGAATACATGTCCCTTAATTTAAAGTGCCGATTTTAGACCGATTTAGTTGTTGTTTCTATCACTTTTGGCTAAGAAGATATATTTTTACCGATTTTTACCCCCAAAATTAAAAAAAGTACCAGACACTTATTTTACTTTTTTCAGTGTCAATTTACCAGCCAATAAATTATGCTTCTGGCTTCATTAGCCGAAAAGATATTCTTAGCTAAAAAGCAAAAAACCTACTCTTGAATATTTTCCCTTTTTTTTACCCTTTCGTCCCACATTAATCGCAAAAGTACCAAATACGTGTTTAATAGTTTTTTAATGCCTATCAGTTGCGATATAAATTATGTTTCTATGTTTATTAGTTCAAAAAATATATATGTGTTAAAAAAGTACCAAAATATAGTTTTTACCCTTTTTTATTCTTATTAGTACCATTTTTGAAATAGTACCAAATACGTGGCCATTTATTTTTTTATCCGATTCAAATCCAATTTAAACTTCTTTTGCATCGGTGTTAGTTTCGGAGATATGATGTTACTAATTTCTCCCTTTTCTACCCTGTTTTACCCTTTAAAAGGCCGAATTTCAAAAAAGTACCGAATACTTGTCCCTTAATTTTTAGTGCTGATCTCAGACTAATTTAGTTTTGGTTTCTATCACTTTTGATTTAGAAGATATATTTTTACCCCCAAAATTAAAAAAAGTACCAAAAATGTATTTTATTTTTTCTTTGTCAATCGACCAGTCAATAAATTATACTTCTGGCTTCATTAGCCTAAAAGATATTCATAGCTAAAAACAAAAAACCTACCCTTAAATATTTTCCCTTTTTTACCCTTTTGTATCCCATTAATTGCAAAAGTACCAAATACGTATTTAATTGTTTTTTAATATCTATCTGTTGCGATATAAATTATGTTTCTGTATTTATTAGTTCAAAAGATACATATTAGTTGAAAAAAGTACCAAAATATAGTTTTTACCCTTTTTTATCCTTATTAATGCCATTTCCAAAAAAGTACCAAGCACGTGCCTCCTTATTTTCCTAGCCGATTCAAATCCAATTTCAACTTTGTTTGCATCGATGTTGGTTTCGGAGATATGATGTTACTAATTTCTCCCTTTTCTACCCTGTTTTACCTTCTAAGAGGTTGAACTTCAAAACAGTACCGAACATGTGTTCCTTAATTTTAAGTGCCAATCTCAGACCAATTTAGTTTTTGTTTCTATCACTTTGGGTTTAGAAGATATACTTTACCGATTTTTACCCCCAAAATTAAAAAAAAGTACCAAACACGTAGCTTATTTCTTTTCAATGTAAATCTACCAGTCAATAAATTATACTTCTAACTTCATTAGCCTAAAAGATATCCATGGCTAAAAAGCAAAAAACCTATCCTTGAATATATTCCCTTTTTTTACCCTTTTGTACCCCATTAATCGCAAAAGTACCAAATACGTATTTAGTTCTTTTTTAATATCTGTCGGTTGCGATATAAAATATGTTTCTATGTTTATTAGTTCAAAAGATACATATGGGTTAAAAAAAGTACTAAAATATAGTTTTTACCCTTTTTTATCCTTATTAGTGCCATTTTCAAAAAAGTACCAAACACGTGTCCCCTTATTTTTGTAGGCGATTCAAATCCAATTTCAACTTTGTTTCTGTCTATGTTGGTTTCGGAGATATGATGTTACTAATTTCTCCCTTTTCTACCCTGTTTTGCCCGCTAGGCGGCCGATTTTCAAAAAAGTACCGAACACGTGTCCCTTAATTTTTAGTGCTAATCTCAAGCCAATTTAATTTTCGCTTCTATCGCTGTTGGTTAAGGAGATATAATGTTACCGATTTTTCCCTTTTTTACCCTTTTAATTGAAAAAAGTACCAAACACATATTTAATATTTTGTACTGGGCAATCGACCTCCCTATAAATTTTATTGGTAGCTTTATTGGTTCAAGTCAAATACAAAGAAAAAGAAAAATGGACCTACCCTAAATTTTTTTCCCCGCTTTTCCCCCTTTTTGAACCCTGAATCAAAATAGTACCAAACACGTGTCTAATATTTTTTTCTTGTTTACCGGCTCCGTTTTGAATTTTGTTACTCTGTTGATTGGTTTAAAAGATACACATGGGTTTAAAAAAGTACCAACATTTCATTTTTACCCTTTTTACCCCCTATTTGTCCCATCTGCTAAAAAGTACCAAACACGTGTCTACTTATTTTTGCAGCTGATCCCAACGCAATTTCAATTTTGGGCCTATGACGTTTACTTCCGGAGATACAGCATTACTAATTTTTCCCTTTTTTACCCCTTTTTACCCCCTTAGAGGCCGAATTTCCAAAAATCCCGTCTTAGTGGATCTATACTTTGAAAAAGGTACCAGCTGTCAAAATTTCAGCTCTCTAGCTTTAGCCGTTTGGGCTGTGCGATGATGAGTCAGTCAGTCAGTCAGTCAGTCAGTCAGTCACGTTAGAGTTTTATATATATAGATTAACCCTAAACAGACGCAAATAATTTAATTCTAAGTGGTTAAAATTTTGGCAAAACAGAAAATACTCCCAATTTTTCCCATACAAAAAATTTAACACTTTGTGGGCGGATGCGGCACGTGTTCCCCTTATGCAATTTTGAAAAAAAAAAATTGCATATCATGTTTAAATGTTGCATAGAACCAGAGACCGAATATTGTTTTATTTTTTAAATCAATCAAGTATAAATATCATTGCCGATGAAAATTTATTTTTATTTCGATCGATGAATAAAAATGAGGGATTTATATTTGAAATATAAATATCCCTCATGATGAAAATTTTAAATATCTTTAACGATAAATATCCTAACAGAAAAATATTTTATTGATTGTTTTATTTTTGAACTTCTGTTTTGACTTTGAAAAATAAAATATTTTTGAAATTATAAAACTTTTAACAATGAATGTATGAATATGTTTCCAATTAATTGCAATGTTTTAGGACATCGAAGTTAAACCTAATAGTCCTAATGGAACTATTGGTGGTCTCTTTGACTCGCAAAACCATTTCAACATAAAATTTGCAACAACAATTGAATTTATTGTTATTTAAACGTCCTAAAGACTTTTTATACCAGGACATATCTTCTTCTGTCATTCTTGACTCCCAGTGGAGCATAGGGAATGGAAGGATGCAGAATTGCCTGGCGTCTCTAGCTACCAGGTAAGAACTGTATCCAATTTCCACTCTAACCTTCTCGTGGTACATCCTGAAAACCTTAGCAACCTAGTTTTAGATGCGGTAAACCACCCGTGTGGGATTCTAGGTCAGGGCTAATATAAAAGGGAGTTATCTTAGAGCCATTCCAACGTATATGGTCTAACCGTCTAAGTTAATTGTACTTCGTAAAGCACGAAAATGCAGCGTCTGTTCAACATGTTAGTTGCGGCTGCAAGCGGGCCTCAGTCTCGGATGGAGCGGCTCGCTATACAAACGTGGCTTGTGACTTTGGACCCATCACCCATCGACCCCCACCCTGCTACGGCAGTTGGCGCAAGGATTTTGGAGTTTCCTAATCTATGCAAGAACATTATGATGAATGAAACCAGGACAAATACAAAAATAAAATTTGAATATTTTCTATAAATTTTTTTTTTAATCGGATGAAAAAATATGAAAATAATTTTGAACTGATAAATATCCCAAACGATTTTTTTATTTTTTATTTTCATCGGATTGAAAAACGATACAAAATTTTTCGAACAATTAAAAATCTTTAGGGATATTTATTATTTTTTAAACTTCAATGATTGTTTTTATATGGATTAAAATATGAAAATATTGTTTTAAAAGTATTAATATTCGGTCTCTGCATAGAACATTTCTAGGGGGAGTAACGGTTCAATTTCGCACTTTCGTAATATAAAGTGCACCCTAATGTACATACATACTTAATAATAAAAGTAGAATATAATTCTAAAAACCACTTTATGGATGTACAAAAACACCGCATGCAAATATGTGAAAATTTAAATAAATTTTATGAAGGACAGAAATGAATTGTGGAGAGTTTTGTAGTTAAAGAAGGGTTTAATATAAGTACAAATAGAAATTTATGAAAAAATAATGTAAGACCAAATCCAAATCCTACAGCTGTTTATTTCAAATATCCTTTATGTTTAAAACTCTTTTCAATTTTATTTCTATTTCTATAATTTTTTCAAATTTCTCTAAAACTCCCCCCAAAAAATTTTAATAAAGGTACACATTTTGTTCCCTAAAGTTTAAAAACGCCATGGTCTGCTATATGAAGTAAATGCAAATAAAACTACAAAAATAAATTAAAAGGATGTCATAAACCTGTATGTGTGAATTGTGTTTAATTATACAAACACAGATACAAACACTTTTCGACAGACAGTCTGCCACTAGTGAAACACAGCACGTACCTATTTAAATAAAAACCGAATTAAAATAATATTGAAATTCATTATTTTATTTTTAAAAATAAAAATAACTTTTTCTCTTAGTTTTGGGCTAACAAGAACAACAAAAAAAAAAAGAATAATAAACAAATAAACGCATAAACCTCTGATTTACACACGTTTACACATGTTTATAGACAAAACGGAAATCATAAACACATGAACACATACATACATATCATTACGTACATATGTATGTATTTATGTGCAATAGACCGGTTCGGTCCTCGTACAAATGACAATACTATCTCTCAGTAAGAAAAAAGGTTTATTCTCAAATTGAGGATGATTTGAAAATAAATGTTTTTTCAAAGGTCAAACGTTTGATACTGATTTAATACTAATTTGAGAATAATAGCGTTCTCAACAAAAAGGGGACTTAATTCTCAAATTGAGAAATGCCTTTATTCTCAAATCATTGTCAAACCTCATTCTCAAAGGGTTTTCAAATGGAACATAAATAAAATGGCGTCATATTTTTTTATATTTTTGAGTTGTTTTTTGTTTGTTTTGTTTTTGAAATCAATATATTTAATCCTTTTGCTTAAAATATAATTTTTTTAAAACTTTTAAGAAACAAATAAAATTTACTTATGAGTATGAATATTATTAAATTTCTTATCCTACTCCCAAATAGGTGTAAACTTTAATCAAAATACTTTGATGAAATTTAGACATTTGCTTCGGTAGAGGGACTATCATAATTAACATTGGCTGATTGGTCCATAATTTCAATGGCATTGCAATTTGAAAACGAAGCGTTTTCAACTCAATACCCTTCGGTATTGAACTGGCACAAATTCGGTATACATTTTGCGTTGTAATATTGAAAGCATTCGATTTCAATTTGTAAACATACGGTGTTAATTCACTATTGATCCCGAATGGTGTGATCTTAAACAGAGATGTGATCAATTTTTCTATTAGTGTAGCAGTGAAGGGTATGACATAGTCGGGCTTGACTGACTATAGCAATGCCATTCCATTGAAATTTCTTAAACATTAAATTTTTTTAACATAAATCAATTTTTTTTTAAAGTTTGAAAAAACTTAAAATAAGGTTTGATATCAAATTTATATAACATCATTTTTCAAATTATTCTCAAATCATCTTATGGTTTGATAATGTTTTGAGAATAACCTTTATTATTAATTTGAGAAACTATCATTTTTCAAACGTTTATTCTCAAATGAGCCCTCATTTGAAAATAAATATGGATCTCAAACATCTGTTCAGGTTTGAAAAAGCGTTTGATATCAAATGAAAAAGTCATCATATTTCAAACGTTTGACACTGTTCTTACCGGGCTTTAATACTGATACCAATACTTACACAAATACGATCACTAATACTATTGATACGCACTAATACTAAATAATAGCAATATCAATTTTAATGTTTTTATACCCAAAAGATCATTCCGTTTGTAATTTCCTTAATATTAGCTCAAAAACCAAAAGCGAAATATATTCTGAATCCTTATGAAATTCTAAGACGATTGAGCGATGTCCGTCTGTCTGTTAAAATCACGGCAATGCCTAAACGAAAGGAGCTAGCTCCCTAAAACTTAGTAAGAACATTTTTCATTTCTGGGAAAATTTTGGTATTGAAATTGTTAACATTTGACCATTGCTCCCGTATAACCTTGCCCGGCTAATCGTTTGTTTGCTAGTAAAAAACAAACTAGAATATTTATAATGATAAAATTTGGTATATAAGCTCTAGACAGCATACAAAATTTCATCAAAATCGGTTCACATTTAGTCATAGCTCCCATACAAGAAACTTACGGAAACAGCCAAAATTTCACCTAAAATACACTTATTTGCCTATTCAGCACAAGGAAGTCTTATGTCAATGCCAGCTAGTGTGCAAAATTTTGTTATAATTGGTCATCATTTGACCATAGCTCCCATATAAACAAGTAAGAAAAGCTATAGTCAGTCAAGCCCGACTATGTCATACCCTTCACTGCTACACTAATAGAAAAATTGAACACATCTGTGTTTAAGATCACACACATGTTTACAAATTGAAATCGAATGCTTTCAATATTACAACACAAAATGTATACCCCATTTATGCCAGTTCAATACCGAAGGGTATTGAGTTGAAAACGCTTCGTTTTCAAATTGTAAACATACGGTGATGATATGAAAACACTTTGTTTTCAATTTCATTCGAAATTGTTATACCAAACGGGGTTAAATTGAGAACATATTGTTTTTAATTTTAAAACACACCGTTGTCAAATGGAAACTCTTTGTTTGCGATTGAAAGACTTTTATGACTGGCACTTTATAGAAACATTTACTAATGACTTGAAATTCTATAAGTAATAAAACATGACATATTTCTATATGAATTATTCTAAACCCAATATTTTACCTTTGACAAAATAACATAGAAGTGGGAGAAGACCTTTCATTACCATTAACCCCTTCTTGTTCTATTGATGGAAGAGACATCTCCTCACTATCAATTCCAAACTGTATCAAAAAAATGTATATTTAGATACATAAGTTGTGTTGGATAAAATCATTAATCTTCTTCGACTTCTTCCAAACATGGTGGCCTGGCCCCTTTAAGTCCTCTTTTTTAGTACCTCAAGGACTCCTGCTTGTAATTATTAATAACTTGGCATCGTCCACAGACTTCTTGTTCTCCAACTCCTCGTTCAACAAAACTTTATTTGGTTATGACTTTAGAGACACGTGTCCGTAAATGACTAAGTAACATATGTATGTTTTGTGGTAGTAAACAGATGTTTTCAATTATAAAACCGGCGGTATCAAAAATAGATATACCATGTGTTTTCAATTTGACAACGACCAGTGACGATTTTGCAACGTAATTTTTTTATAAGTGTAAGGTCAAATATGGACCAACAATTAAACAAGTTTCCTTAAGTCTTAGAGACATACTTACATATACTATGAGCTATTTTTTAAAAATTTCGAGATTTTTGTCATTTCCGGCTAAGGGCCTGATATGGGAGCTAGGGTCAATTGTGTATCGATTGTTACCAAATTTTGGTTATTGGTTTATATTGACAAAATATTCATCTGTGCAAAGTGTTAGTAATCAAATTCATTTATCTTCAGAGTTATACACGTTTTTGTGCTTTTATGTGTATATAAACGTCTTTTGAGAATGTGTTTTGTATGGAAGGTATGGTCAAATATGGGCCTATTCCTACTGATTAAGGTTATGATAAGCAATATTTGTGCTGAATATTATTTAAATACAACTAAATTTGTGTCTGTAAAGGACCAAAAACTCAATTTCGGGAAGGCATACCTACGGGAGGTACCCGAAATATTAATCCGATTTCGCCCAAAAGTATAGGCATCGTCCTTGGAGTAAAATAAGAGCCTCTGCCAAATGTGATCAAATTATCTTTAAAGTTACGACCTGTATAATGATAACAAGCTTACATGGATAACCGGACAGCCAGCCAAAAGCGTGATAGCTCCTTAACTACAAGAGCTAGAAAGAAAAAATTATACAAAACTTTTTTTGATATTTTATAGAAGCTGTATACTGAAAATGAGCGAAATCGGTTCACATTTAGTTAGAGCTCCCATATAACCCTGCCCCGGGAATCACATTTATGCTGATAAATTTAATGCAATTGTAACTAAAAAAGCAGAGACCGAATATTGTTTTATTTTTTAAATCAATCAAGTATAAATATCATTGCCGATGAACATTTATTTTCATTTCGATCGATGAATAAAAATGAGGGATTTATATTTGAAATATAAATATCCCTCATGATGAAAATTTTAAATATCTTTAACGATAAATATCCGAACAGAAAAATATTTTATTGATTGTTTTATTTTTGAACAGAGACCGGAGATCGTTTTATTTTTTAAATCCATCAAGTATAAATATCTTTGCCGATGAAAATTTATTTTCATTTCGATCGAAAAATAAAAAAGATGGATTTATATTTGAAATATAAATATCCCTCATGATGAAAATTTTAAATATCTATAACGATAAATATCCGAACAGAAAAATATTTTATTGATTGTTTTATTTTTGAACTTCTGTTTTGACTTTGAAAAAATAAAATGTTTATGAAATTTTAAAATTTTCAACAATGAATGTATGAATATTTACAATTTATTGCAATTTTTAGGACATCGAAGTTAAAGATAATAGTTCTAATGGGAACTATTGGTGGTTTCTTTGATTCGCGTTGCTGTTTTCAAAAAAAAAGTAACTTTTAAACGTTTTAAACGCACTTAGACAACGACCATTTGTTGACCAAACCCATTTCAATATAAAATTTGCAACAATAATTGAATTTATTGCTATTTAAACGTCCTAAAGATGTTTTATACCCGGACAAATACAGAAATAAAATTTGAATTTTTTCTATCAAAATTTATTTTCATCGGATGAAAAAAGATGAAAATAATTTTGAACTGTACTGATAAATATCCCAAACGATTTTTTTATATTTTATTTTCATCGGATTGAAAAAAGGAACAAAATTTTTGAACAAATAAAAATCATGAGGGATTTTTAATATTTTTTTAAACTTCAATGATTGTTTTTTATGGATTAAAACATGAAAATATTGTTTTAAAAGTATTAAAATCCGGTCTCTGTTTTTGAACTTCTGTTTTGACTTTGAAAAAATAAAATATTTTTGAAATTTAAAAATTTTCAACAAGGAATGTATGAATATGCTTCCAATTAATTGCAATGTTTTAGGACATCGAAGTTAAACCTAATAATCCGAATGGAACTATTGGTGGTTTCTTTGACTCGCAAAACCATTTCAACATATTTTTGCAACAATAATTGAATTTATTGTTATTTAAATGTCCTTAAGACTTTTTATGCCAGGACAAATCTTCTTCTGTCATCCTTGACTCCCAGTGGAGCATAGGGCCTGGGAGGATGCAGCAATTGCCTGGCGTCTCTAGCTACCAGGTAAGAACTATATCCAATTCTCACTCTAACCTTCTCATGTTCTCATGGTACATCCTGGAAACCTGAGCAACCTAGTTTTAGATGCGGTAAACAACCCGTGTGGGATTCTAGGTCAGGGCTAATATAAAAGGGAGTTATCTTAGAGCCATTCCAACGTATATGGTCTAAAGGTCTAAGATAATTGTACTTGGTAACGTACGAAAATGCAGCGTCTGTTCAACATGTTAGTTGCGGCTGCAAGCGGGCGTCAGTCTCGGATTAAGCGCCTCGCTATACAAACGTGGCTTATGTCTTTGGGCCCATCACCCATCGACTTAGCACTCACAATGTTTTAAGCATGGAAAGAAACAACATTACAGAATATACTACTTCAAGGGGAAATCATGCGAGAAATCCTCCTGCTACGGCGGCTGGAGCAGGGATTTTGGAGTTGTCTAATCTATGCAAGAACATTATGATGAATGAAACCAGGACAAATACAGAAATAAAATTTGAATATTTTCTATCAAAATTTTTTTTCATCGGATGAAAAAAGATGAAAATTATTTTGAACTGATAAATATCCTAAACGATTTTTTTATTTTTTATTTTCATCGGATTGAAGACGATACAAAATTTTTCGAACAATTAAAAATCTTTAGGGATTTTTATTATTTTTTAAACTTCAATGATTGTTTTTGTATGGATTAAAATATGAAAATATTGTTTTAAAAGTATTAATATTCGGTCTCTGTAAATAACTAAATTTATAACAGAGAAGTTTTATTGAATTTTTTGGTCAGTATGTCAAATTTTATAGGAATATAAAACCCGCTCCCGGAAACCACTAAAATACCATAAACGCCAGTTAAAAGCTATTAAATGATAAACTGTGACAGCTATGGCCACTAAATTTTGCACAAATAAATATATAGTACCTGGTTGACCGAGCCTTGCTCGGGGCAATTTTTAAAGTTTTTATATATTTTATTTTATACAGTTACAGTTTAACTCATTTTAAATAATTTTGAAAATTTGTCATACCAACAGAAACCTCCGTCGACTAATGCGCAACAACTTTGCTAAAGATTATAATCTGATCAAATGCACAGTTTACGATTTAATTCATTTTGAGTAGTTTTCAGTGGCGCCACCTGAAGTCGTTTATACCACTAAGAAACCTTCATCTGCTTATGCGTAACAACTTTGCTTATGATCATAACATGATCAAATGCACAGTTTACGATTTCATTCACTTTGAGTCGGACTTCGGTCATTCCAATTAATAAACCTTCGTCGGATTATACGCAATAACATAGCATGATTAAATGTACAGTTTACGATTATATTGACTTTGAGTAAATTTCAGTGGCGCCACCTGTCGAAATTTCTTCATACCAAACCTTCGTCGGCTCATGTGCAACAACATTGCTAAAGATTATAGCATGATTATATGTACAGCTTACGATTAAATTGACTTTGAGTAATCTTCAGTAGCGCCACCGGAAATTATTCACACCAATTAAAAAGCATTCGCCGGCTCATGCGCTACAACTTTGCAAAAGATCATAGTATGATCAAATGTACAGTTTACGATTTAATTAATTTTTAGTAATTTTCAGTGGCACCACCTGTCGGAAATTCGGTTTACCAACTTAAAAACTTCCACCGGCTTATCAGCAACATCTTTGCTAAAGAGCATAACATGATCAAATTCACAGTTTACTATTCTATAAAGAACATACATACAGACAAACATTCATTTGTTTTAAAGTTATAACATTACTAATTTTTCCCCTTTTTATCCCCTAATTTCAAAAAGTTCCATATTCATAATTGGTACTTCTTTGGTACCAATTGAATTCGGTACATTTTATTAGAAAGCAGTTAACATAATTTTCCTATTCATATTACTTTTGTAGATGTTAAGTTATCAGTTTATCCCTTTTTTACACATTTTGGCCACAAAATCAAAAAAGTACCAAATACGTGTTCAATATTTCTTTCACATCTATTGATTGCAGTACAAAGTTTCTTTCTATATTCCTTAGTTTAAAATATAAGAGTGGGTTAAAAAGGTACCAAAAAAACTATTTTTACCCCTTATCGGACATAGTTTCAAAATAGTACCAAACACCTGTCCGTTTATTTTCATAGCTGTTTAAAACGTAATTTAAATTTTGTTTCTATACCTATTACTTAAGGAGATATAGCTTTTTCGATATTTCCCCTTTTTACCCGTTTTTACCCTCTTAGAGGCAAAGTCCCTTCTTCTTCGACCTATACATCAAAAAAGATAAGCACTGTCCAAATTTTATCAAAATCGTTAGAGCCGTTTTCGAGATAGTCATTCTATATATATATAAATACATACAATTATTGCTCGTTTAAGAATATAAGATAAGATATAACATCCCCTTTTTATATCTACAATCAAAAAGATTTGGAGGTACATTCAGTATGTGTGACCCTGTCTATAAAAAGGGAAATTTCGAAAACAAAATTTCGAAAAATTAGCTAAAAATTTCGAAATTTGAGTCAATATCTACTACTAAAATGTTGCTAATAGATCAATGTAGCCTTTTTCAGGCCGAAACTCTTAACGAGATAACTCAACAGTCCATCTTATGTGCTTATCGTCCCCAAATAATATACCGGATAACTTAGATGGGAAATTTTTTCAAAGATGTTGCACTTCCATATATGGATTTGCAGTATGGTCCCTTTAATAAGTCCCATAAAGAAGAGAGTATATTGATTTTACTCCAATTAAAACATCAAAGTACTAATCAAGAAGTAAAAAGAGTATTCCAAAACTTTACTTTAATTTGTATGTATTTTAAACCGCTCTAATTAATATATAGTACGTGTGTAGTTATTTGTACATTCATACAAAATATTTGTTCACATACCGAATTTGTATGCATACGTTTATTAAACCAATAATAAGCATTTGATAATTATGGTTTAAAATTAATATACAATTAAATTATTTGCAAATAATAAATAACGCATAAATGCTTAAACACGCAATCGACAGAAATGTACAAGGTACTAGAGCACAGTGGGGTATAGGCAATTGAAAATGGAAGCAGATCTAGCAGGAGGAGGAGCAACACAAAGTGTTATTTAAATCATAAATTCAATTTTCTAAAAAACAAGTAAGAAAGTGCTATAGTCGGTCAAGCCCGACCATACGATACCCTTCACCACTAAGGTCAAAGGTGTTCTTTTTCCTGTATAAAGACAAATATTTCCTAAATTTTGCCATCATACAAACATATTCTCAAAACTTATACATTTAAGCTGTTTCCGTCATTTGGACTTATATTAGAGCTAGGGTCAAATGTGGACCGATTATCCCGAAATTTGGTAAATTGATTACAGTCATTACAAAAATTATGTATGCAAAAAATAAACTTAAAATTCACATTGTCTTCGGATTTAGGAGCGTTTTAGTGAATTTTGAGAAAAGAGTTTGTATGGGAGCTATGGTCAAATGTGGACCGATTTCAACGAAGTTTGGTACAGTAATTTAAGTTTACACAAGCAGTATTTGTTTAAAATTTTATGAAAAAATATTGATTTTTGTGGCCAATATATCAATTCCGGGAAGTGGGACCTATGGGAGGTACCATAAATAATGAACCGATTTTGACGAATTTCAATAGCCATGGTCCCATTATCAAAAAAATGATCTGTGCCAAATTTCATCAAATTATCTTTAGAATTTCGACCTGTAGTTTGATTACAAGGTTTACATGGGGGTCCAGCCAGCCAGACGGACGGACGGACGGACATCGCTAAATCGACTCAGAAGTGATTCTAAGCCTATTGGTATACTAAAAGATGGGTCTAAGACAAATATTTCTATGCGTTACATACATCAGCACAAACTTATAATACCCTTTCCACCTATGGTGGTGAAGGGTATAAATATTAACTGCTTACTCTCGTTCTTAGAAGATAGCCTATTGTAAGCGATTGAACAATTATACGAATTTTGTCAACTACAATTTAATTGTGAACTCTATTAACATTTCAGTCGAATTAGTTCTCTTATAAGCTGCAACAATGTCATAATTAGAATTTATTACGATTTTGGATATAAGCGATTTATGACGATTTTGCAAATAAGCGATTTCGTTTTTTTTACAGCATGAATGTTTAAATAAGTTCATATTTATTTTACAAAATTTATTCAACGAAATTTTTGTATTTTCAAATAAATAGTATTTAAATAACCGAAATCATGAATACAACTACAAGAACAATGGGATTTTAACAATAGCGTTGACAACTACAACAATAACGCAATTTTTAAAAATCAATTTTAATTATAACAATTGTAACGAAAAATGCATACATATCCACATTTTTTTTAATTATAGCAACACAATTAGGCAAACAGGAAATATCCGACAGTTTGGGAGGTATCGTGCCCAGTTGCCACTTTCCTGTCTACGATGAGTGCATTAAGTAGACATTTGCCATTTTACGCACTATAAAGTGTACATCAACTAGACAGATGTTAGTTTTTTAAGTATCAACTTTATATATTCTTAAGGGTTCGCTTATTGAAAAATATGTATATAAATAAGACAAGTGTCCACTTCACGCATTCCAAAAAAGTTATATATTGCAGAAATATATTCTGCTGGCATATCTGACAGTTTAAAGGAAGAAGAATGTCGAAGACACAATAAATCTCAGTTAGCCCTAAAAATAGGTAGAGAAGCATTTTTGTAATTGTCCCATATCTGACTACAAAGAGTACATAAAGTAGACAAACAACTGCTCTATGCATTATAAAGAGTTCGGAAATCAAACGATTGGTTTTCTTATTAATTATTTATGAATTAAAATTAAAAGTAATTTTATTAACATTTGGCAAAAAAAATTGTCTTCTTTCTGTATTCTAAAGAGTGTGAAAAGTAAATAGGTGTCTACTGTTTGATTTACCAAGGAATATCTTTAGATATAGATCGAATACTTATCGCTTTTAAAGACAAATGTCATTTCATTGACTACCGGGCATAAACCAGAACTAGACTGTGGACGAAACTGTCAAGTACATTTAAGAGACGTCAAAAGTACATTTTAAAGACGTTATCTTCATAATGGGTGTTTTTTTTAGAGGTATAGAACTTCGAATTCAAATAAAACACAAGAAAATCGTTTTAATGTCCATCAATTTGGCTTTATTGGAAGGATAATTTTATGCCATTAATGTTTAAATATGATTTCGGGCATGTGGCCGCCGCGGCTGGCTCGAATAAAGCCAGTTCTAAAGGTCCAATTTTCAACTACTTTTTCGAGCATATATGGCCGTATGTTGGCAATAACGCCACGAATGTTGGCTTCCAAGTCCCCTAACGTTTCTGGTTTGTTGGCGTAGACGAGCGACTTCACATATCCCCAAAGAAAATAATCCAGTGGTGTCAAATCGCACGATCTTGGTGGCCAATTGACAGGTCCATTCCGCGAAATTATGCGCTCATCGAATGTTTCCTTCAATAAATCAATTGTGACGTGCGCTGTGTGGCATGTAGCGTCGTCTTGTTGGAACCACAACTCATCCACATTCATGCCATCCAATTGGGGAACAAAATAGTCGATTACCATGGCTCTATACCGGTCTCCATTTATGGTAACTGACTCTCCAGCATTATTTCGGAAGAAGTATGGCCCAATGACTCCACCAGCCCATAGAGCACACCAAACAGTCAGTTTTTGTGGATGTAATGGCGACTCAAGGGTCTCATGTGGATTCTCTTCACTCCAAATGCGGCAATTTTGCTTGTTGACGTAGCCATTCAACCAAAAATGAGCCTCATCACTGAACAAAATTTTGCGATGAAAATCAGCATCGAGATCAATCTCATTTTCGGCCCATACACCAAAATCACGACGCATTGCATGGTCTCGCGGCTTTAATTCTTGCACAAGCTGGATCTTGTAAGGTCGCAAGCCAAGATCTTTGCGCAAAATCTTCCATAAAGTTGATGGACAAAGCTCCAATTGCTGTGCACGGTGGCGAATCGATTCATTCGGGTCCTCTTCAACACTTTGCTCTACAGCGGCAATTGTTTCTTCGGTGCGCACTGTTCGACGTCGCTGCGGATGCGTATTATCACATAGAGTAAACGTAGTGCGAAAACGATCCATGGTTAACGGAATTAATTGCTCTGTTGAACGATTATGTCGACCATAAAATGGACGGAGCTTGCGGTAAACTTCGCGAACTGAACCATTATTTTCAAAATAAATTTGCACGATTTGCAAGCGTTGTTATTTTGTCAACCTGTTCATGATGAAATGGCAAACCAAACTAAATATTAATCACTTGACAGCTGACAAAATGGCCGCCAGTTAAAAAAGTGATGCCAACTTAAAGTTCTATACCTCAATAAAAAACACCCGATATAAGAAATGTCATTATACATTTTTTTTGCTATTATTTCTATCTTTTTTGTGCTTAGTAGAACATATGATCGCACTCTATGCGGTACTCTATGCTACCGGGTATCTACTCGTAGTTGAACATTCATATATTAAAATACATGCACATACACACATATGTCTGTATGTGTACGTCAACATATGCATACATTTATTTTTGCCTTTCACACTAATACCCTATAAATTATTTATCAATTTTTAATAAATTTACAAAGATTTGAAATTTTGCATATTTGATGCGTTTGTTGGCTAGAGGATTTGCACAAAAAGTTAAATGTTGACGACAATGTCCAAATAATGACATTGATAATGCTCTCGATTGCTACAATTGCCAGTTATTAATTTAAATATCACTATGAGGGGACATTTAAAATTGAAACATGAATTTTATTGCATAAAGATTAATGAAAATTATTGATTTCGAAAATGATTTTAAATCGGTTTAAGTATTTATAGAGAAAAAGGAAAATTTAAATTTTTATTGTTATAGAAATATTTTGCTACAAAAATTTTAGAAAAGAAAAAAATATTTTTTGTACAGAATTTTTGTATATAAAAATATTTGTATATAAAACTTTTCGTTATGAAATGTTTTCTATAGAATAGTTTTAACATTTTTCTTTAAACAATTTTTTCTAAAGAAACTGTTTCGTTATCAAAATTCTACTATAGGAAATTTTTCATTACAAAAATATTTCTCTAAAAAATTTTTCATTATAAAAATTTTTCTATAGAAAATATTTCTTAAAAAAACTGTTATAAAGAAAATTTTTCGTTATAAAAATTATTCTTTAGAAAATTGTTCGTATCAAATTTTTTGTTAATTTTTTCTGTATAAATTTTTTGTTTTAAAAATTTTCTAAAAAAAAAACTTTTATTTATCAACATTTTTTCTATAGAAAATTTTGAAAACTAAAAAGTTTTCTTAGAAAACTTTTCTCTAAGAAAATTTTCAATATGAAAAAATTATATAAAAAATTATATTAAATAATGTTTTATATAATTTTTTATTATAAAAATTTTTGTATAGAAGTTTCTTTTTGTATAGAATTTTTCTATAGAAAATTTTTCGCTTTAAAAATGTCTATAAAAAATTTTTCATTAAAACAAATTTTTCGCTATTAAAACTTTTTTCAAAAAATAACAAAAACTAAAAAAAATATAAAAAATTTTTCGTCATCAAAATTCCTAAAGAAAATTTTTCTTTTAAAAATTTGTGTAAAGAAAATTTTTCGTAATAAAAATGCTTCTATAAAAAACTTTTGTTATAAAAATTTTTCTACAGAAAATAGTTCGTTATCAAATTTTTTCTATTAAATTTTTTTTTGTAGAAAATTTTACGCTATCAAAATTTTCTATAGAAAATTTTTCGATCCTAAAATTTTTCGTTCTTAATAATTTTCTATAGAAAATTTTTCGTTATCAAAATTTTTTTATATAATATTTTTCGTTACAAAAATTTTGCTATAGAAAATTTTTATAAAAATTCTTCTATAGAAAATTTTTCGTTATAAAAATTTTTCAACAGAACATTTTTGTTATAACATTTTTTTTGAAAATTTTTCGTTATAAATTTTTTTATAGGAAATTTTTTGTTATAAAAAACTTTTTATAGAAAATTTTTCGTTATAAAAAATTTTCAATAGAAAATTTTTCTATAGAAAATTTTAAACTAAATTTTTCTATAGCAAATTTTTCGCAATAAAAATTTTTCTATAGAAAATTTTGCGTTATAAAAATTTTTCTTTATAGAAAATTTTTCTATAGAAAATTTTTCCTTATAAAAATTTTTGGTTATAAAATTTTTCTTTAGAAAAATTTTCCGTATTAGAATTTTTCGTTATAAAAAATTTTTTTATAGAAAATTTTTCATTATAAATAATTTTCAGTAGAAAATTTCTTGTTATAAAACTTTTTCTATAGAAAGTTTTTCGTTCTAAAAATTTTTCTATAGAAAGTTTATCGTTACAAAAATTTTTCTATAAAAAGTTGTTTTGTATAGAAAACTTTTCGTTAAGAAATTTTTCTATAGAAAATTTTTCGTTTTAATAATGTCTATAAACAATTTTTCATTATAACAATTTCTCTATAGAAAATTTTTCGCTATAAAAATTTTTCTATAAAAAATGTTTCGTTATAAAAATGTTACTATATAAAATTTTTCGTTTTACAAAATTTTCTATAGAAAATTTTACGTTATACAAATTTTTCTATAGAATATTTTCGGTTATAAAAATTTTTCGCTATAAAAATGTTTCTATAGAAAATTTTTCGTTTTAAAAATGTTTCTATAGAAAATTTTTCGTTTTCAAAATTTTTCTGTAGGAAACTTTTCGTTTTCAAAATTTTTCTATAGAACATTTTTGGTTATAAAAATTTTGCTATAAAAAAAAATTTCGTTATAAAAATGTTTCTGTAGAAAATTTTTCTTTTCAAAAATTTTTCTATAGAAAATTTTTCGTTTTAAAAATGTTTCTATAGAAAATTTTTCGTTTTAAAAATTTTTCTATAGAAAATGTTTCGTTTTAAAAATTTTTCTATAGAAAATTTTTCGTTTTAAAAATTTTTTTATAGAAAATTTTTCGTTTTAAAAATTTTTCTATAGAAAATTTTTCATTTAACAAAATTTTCTATAGGAAATTTTACGTTATAAAAATTTTTCTATAGAACATTTTTGGTTATAAAAATTTTGCTATAAAAAATTTGTAGTTATATAAATGTATCTATAGAAAATTTTTCGTTTTAAAAATTTTTTTATAGAAAATTTTTCGTTATAAAAATTTTTCTATAAAAAATTTTTTGTTATAAAAATGTTTCTATAGAAAATTTTTCGTTTTAAAAATGTTTCTATAGAAAATTTTTCGTTTTCAAAATTTTTCTATAGAAAATTTTTCTATAGAAAATTTTTCGTTTTAAAAATTTTTCTATAGAAAATTTTATCTATAGAAAATTTTTTGTTATCCAAATTTGTCATTTTAAATTTTTTTCTATATAAATTTTACGTTTTAAAAATTTTCGAAAAAAAGTATTCCTTATTAAAATTTTTTGTTATAAAAATTTTTCTATTTTTCAGTATAAAAATTCTTTAAAGAAAGTTTGTTGCTATAAAAATGTTTCCATAAACATTTTTTAACTAAATTTTTCTAAAGAAAAATTTTTAGTATAAAAATTCTTCAAAAGAAAAAAATTTTGGTTTAAAAAATCTTTCTATAGATAATTTTTTAAGAAAAATTTTTCGAAAGAAATTTTTTTTATAGAAAATTTTTTATGAAAGAAATTAATTTTTTAGTTGAACCAAGAATTTATGTTAAGATAAAAATATAAATCTAATTTAAAAATCATAAAAATTATTAAAAATAAAAAATAAAAATTTATGATATGAACCTGAGTCCGGATTCGAACCCACAACCTCTTAGAAAATTTTTTATTTTAAAAATTTTTCTAAGAAAATTTTTTTTTTTTAAATTATTCCTATAAAAAAATTTTTGTTTCCAAATGTTGTTGAATTCATTCTTAAAACAGAATATAATTTATATACAAAATTGTTAAACTATAATTTAATAATGTCCTTTTGTTAGTTTTTTCTTCATTCATTCATTTTATTTTATTCATTTGTTTGTCATAATTTGTGTAACATTTCCGTTAAATGTCGAGAACTTAATTTTAGTGTTTCACACTTTACAATAAGAAAAAAAACAGACCTACACACAGAGACATGCAATTATAAAAAAATACGAATACATACATTTATATTCATATAAATACCCAGTTGACCAAATCATAGTAGACATCATTTTCAACGAACATTCGACTATTTCTATTTGCTATTTCAGTTTGGTCCCACCATCGAAAGAAAATTATAAAATTGTAGTGTGTTTTGCGGGTTTTACAAGTATACATGTATTGTTGTTTTCTAATACAGCGCAACATGTTTCTGCCTCAATGATAGATAGAACAGTGTGATACACCCCATATTTCGAAGATGCTCTAGAGAGTCAATAGAGTTCAATAATTGAAATTGAACATATCGATTTATGTTTAGAGAAGACTTATCTATACAATGTTTTTGCAAAATTATCATCAGATTTATAGGCATTTTTGTGATTTTCGGTGTATTTCAAAGTTGATCTCGTATAGATATGGTCAAATATGAATCGATTCTTACAACATTTGGTCCAAAAATACCTTTTCTGGAAGGCAGTCATATCTAATAATGATTCTAAGTTGATCGATATACTTAACGATGGGTGTATGACTAATATCTTTATGCCTTATCCAAATATTAGCACAAATCCAATATACCTTTTTCACCTATAATGGTACAGGGTATGCAAATCAGTTTCTTCCATTATATAAAATTGTCGTCCAATCTTTATCGAGAATGCCTTAAAGGCAAGCTTAACTGGGTATATATTTACTTTGGTATACATACACGTAAGTATATTATTTGTATATACAAAGTAAATAAATACAATTTATGTACAGTAGTAGTTTTTTGTAAGCATTTTTATTGTTATTACTGTGTTTTATTTTTTCTCATGTCACTGAAATATTTTACTTTTTTGCTGGATTTTCATTTGAAGAATACTTAAAATTCATGTACAACTACTATTCGCATTTCACATTAAAATTACTAAAGTAATGGAATACAAAAATATAATAACAACAACGACAATGAAAAAAATTTGGAATGAATTAAGAGCGAACATATCAGACTAATAGACGCCCTAGGACTAAAACCAAAAAATTCTAAAATAAAAAAATTTGTAAAAAAAAATCTATAGAATAATTTTAAATTTTATATAATTAAAATTTTGTATAAAAAAGTTTTAAGAACGATAAATTTTGATAATTAAAAATTTTCTATAGAAAAACTTTTGAGAAAAATTTTTGATAGTGAAAAATTTTCTATAGAAAAATTTTTGATAGCGAAAAATTTTCTTTAAAGAAATCTTTGACAGCGAAATTTTTTTTATAGACAATTTTTGATAGCAAACCAAAAATTTTCTATCGAAAAATTTCTAATAACGAAAAATTTTTTTAGAAAAATTTTTAATAGTAAATTTTGTACTAACGAATGTTTTCTATATAAAAATTTTTGTTATTAAAACCTTTTTTATTTTCGTTATTAAGAAATTTTCTATAGAAAATTTTTCACTATAAACAATTTTTCATTATTAAAAGTTTTTCTATAGAAAATTTTTTATTATTAAACATTTTTCTATACAAAATTTTTCATTATTAAAAATTTTTCTATAGAAAATTTTTCCATAGAAAATTTTTCATTATTAAACATTTTTCTATAGAAAATTTTTCATCATTAAAAATTTTTCTATAGAAAATGTTTCATTATTAAAAATTTTTCTATTGAAAATTTCTCATTATTAAAAATTTTTCTATAGAAAATTTTTGGTTATCAAAAATTTTTCTATAGAAAATTTTTCATTATCATAAATTTATCTATAGAAAATTTTCTATTGAAAAATTTTTGATAGCGAAAAATTTTCTTTAAAAAAATGTTTGATAGCGAAAAATTTTCATAGAAAATTTTTGATAGCAAACCAAAAATTTTCTATCGAAAAATTTTTTATAGAAAAATTTTTAATAATAAATTTTGTACTAAGTTTTCTATATAAAATTTGTTGCTATTAAAACAATTTTTATTTTCGTTATTAAGAAATTTTCTATAGAAAATTTTTCATTATAAAAAATTTTTCATTATTAAAAGTTTTTCTATAGAAAATTTTTCAATATTAAAAATGTTTCTATAGAAAACTCTTCTATAGAAAATTTTTTGTTATCAAAAATTTTTCTATAAAAAAATGTTCATTATTAAAAATGTTTCTATAGGAAACTTTTAATTATTAAAAATTTTTCTACAGAAAATTTTTCATTATTAAAAATTTTTCTATAGAAAATTTTTCATTACTAAAAATTTTTCTATAGAAAATTTTTTATCAAGTTTTAGGTCGAATTTTTTATTATAAAAAATTTTTCTATAAAAAAATTTTCATAATTAAAAATATTTCTATAGAAAATTTTTCATTATTAGAAAATTTTTCATTATTAAAAATTTTTCTACAGAAAATTTTTCATTATTAAAAATTTTTCTATAAAAAAATTTTTATTATTAAAAAATGTTCCATAAAAAGTTTTTCATTATTAAAAATTTTTTACAGAAAATTTTCGTTATTAAAAAATTTTCTAACGAAAATTTAAAAAATTTTGTATAGAAAATTTGTTTTTATGAAAAAATTTTGTATAGAAAATTTTTCTTTATTATAAAATTTTATATAGAAATTTTTTTTTATTAAAAAATTGCCTATAGAAAATTTTTCTTTATTAAAAAATTGTCTATAGAAATTATTTCTTTATCAAAAGGTTTTGTATAGAAAATTTTTCTTTATAAAAAATTGTCTATAGAAATTTTTTTTATTAAAAAATTTTTTGTTATCAAAAATTTTTTTATAGAAAATTTTTGGTTATCAAAAATTTTTCTATAGAAAATTTTTGGTTATCAAAAATTTTTGGTTATCAAAAATTTTTCTATAGAAAATTTTTGCTTATCAAAAATTTTTGTATACAAAATTTTTGGTTATCAAAAATTTTTCTATAGAAAATTTTTGGTTATCAAAAATTTTTCTATAGAAAATTTTTGGTTATCAAAAATTTTTCAATAGAAAATTTTTGGTTATCAAAAATTTTTCTATAGAAAATTTTTGGTTATCAAAAATTTTTCTATAGAAAATTTTTGGTTATCAAATATTTTTCTATAGAAAATTTTTGGTTATCAAATATTTTTCGATAGAAAATTTTTGGTTATCAAAATTTTTTCTATAGAAAATTTTTAATTATCAAAGATTTTTCTATAGAAAATTTTTGGTTATCAAAGAATTTTCTATAGAAAATTTTTGGTTATCAAAGATTTTTCTATAGAATATTTTTGGTTATCAAAGAATTTTCTATAAAAAATTTTTGGTTATCAAAAATTTTTCTATAGAAAATTTTTGGTTATCAAAGATTTTTCTATAGAAAATATTTGGTTATCAAAGATTTTTCTATAGAAAATTTTTGGTTATCAAAGATTTTTCTATAGAAAATTTTTGGTTATCAAAGATTTTTCTATAGAAAATTTTTCTATAGAAAATTTTTGGTTATCAAAAAAATTTTTGGTTATCTATACAAAAGATATGCTATAAAATATTTTTCGTTATTGAAAAATTTTTCTTCAAAAAAATTTTCTATTAAAAATTTTTCTATAAAAATTTTTCGATATTAAAAATTTTCTATAAAAAATTTTTCTAGAAAAAATTGTTTGTTATTAAAAATTTTTCTATAGAAAAAATTTCCATAAAATATTTTACGTTATTGAAAAGTTTTTCGTTATAAAAGTTTTCTATAAAAAATGTTTCTTTATTAAAATTTTTCTATAAAAATTTGTTGTCAAACAATTTTTCGTTATTAAAAATTTTCTATAAAAAATTTTTCGTTATTAAAAAATTTTCTATAAAAAATTTTTTATAAAAAATTTTCTATAGAAAATTTTTCTTTATTCAAAATTTTTCCATAGAAAGTTTTCGTTATTAAAATGTGTTCTATAGAAAATTTTTCGTTATTTAAAATTTTCTGTATATAAATTTTTGATAACAAAAAATTTTCTTTAGAAAAAGGTTTGGGTATAAAATTTCTTGCAAAATTTTTTGTAGGGTATTAAATATTTTCCTAATTTTTATAATTTTTTTCAGCTGCATATAACTACATAAATTTGTAAATGTAACTGACTGAAACCTTTTTTTGTTTTATAATTATGTGTATTTTTATATAAATTTTCCGCATTCATGTTTTTTTTCCTGGTAGCCATCCATCGCTTTTAATTTGTTGATAAAAAAAAAAGATTTAAACATTATTAAACAATTACACTTGAGTCTACACTTCCGTTTATGGTTTGTATTTTTCATTGTTGAAGTTTTACTTTACCTTTTTCCATTAAATTTTCGTTTTCTTTTTCATTGTTAAGCGAGAACGAAATCGCAGACGACAAATGAACGAACGCACTTCCTTTATTTTTGTTAAATATATTTTTTTATTTAAGAAATTTTTATTCTTGTTAAATATAACTCATGGATATTATACACGTTTATTATATTTTTTATAATTTAATAAAACTTGTTGGTTTTTTGAAATATGAGTTTCTATATTTGTTTGTATATAGAAGAGAATAAATTGTAGCACTGTGTAAGATGAAAAATTTAAAGAGACTCTTACACACTCAAATTATGGCAAAAGAAGCCAAGCATTTGTGGCTTTAGACACGATAAACACAGAAATTTGTATAACGGAGTGCCAACAAGAACTTTTTTTACCGTTTGGAAACAGCACAGGGTGCCTTCATATTACTGGTCTTTCAATTTCAGATGAAATTATACAATTTTTCAATAAATTTCCATATTTTTAGGAACTTTTATATTGCTTGCCTTAAATTTTATTTAACTTAATACTATAAAAAAATTTTATTCAAAACAGTCAAATGTTTCCCTAAATTAGTAGTTTTCTATGAATTTTTTTAGCACAGTGTAATTTCCAAAAAAAAGCTTCCTCTTTTGTTACGGTCAAATTTTATTTCCACTAAAGGTATTTAAGTTACTTAAATACATAGAGTAAAAATTTGGAGGAAAAAATATAACAATAGAAAAATTATGTGTTAAATACTAGCATAATTTTAGTATAAATTTTAATGATTCCGAATTTTACACTCAAAGGTTACCATGACGTATAAGTAATATTTAATTTTTATACATGAAATCAAATAACTCATACGTCAAGGGGTTTCTATGGATTTTTTGTAAAACGAGCGAAATTGGCTGTTAAATGAAATGAAACCCATTCATTCAGTTCAAACATAAAAAATAAATATTTAAGCAAAATTTAACAATTCAATTGTTTTTCAATAATATTTTTAGTCCTTGGTCATATGTAAAGGATACTTAAAATCCCTTTTACCTTCAAATTTTTTCAGCATCAATCTCTTTAAAATACTTTTTTTTTTTTTGAAACTTTCAATATTTGAATTTTTATCCTCTTAACATAACCCCGTGATTGAAAGTTATATAAAATCCCAAAAAAAATAGAAGTTTATGTGTTAGTCGTTTTGTAACAAATCAGCCACATGTTGCAAGTCGAAGAAAAATGCTCAAATTGGTGTTAATAAACAGACAACAGCTGTGACCAAGTTACGCATCTTTTTGATGGCGTTTCCTTGTAAGTATAATTCTTTTTTAGCTTAGGCCAGTTTTTGCTGCCAAGTAGGAAAGCTATTGATAAAAAGAAGGTAATATTAGTTCTTTGAAAACTAGAAGACATCATTTTACTTTAAACAAATTTCTACAAAAAACTTTTATAACGAAAAATTTGTATACGGAAAAATTTTCTATAGCAAAATTTTCATAACTAAAAATTTCTATTGAAAATTTTTAAGAATAAAAAATTTTTATAGAAAAAAATTTTCTATAGACAAATTTAAATATGAAACAATTTTCTCTAGAAATATTTAAATAGAAAAAATTTTCTGTAGAAAAATTTTTTTCTACAAAAATATTTTTTATAGAAAAATTTTTTATAGAAGAAATTTTTATAGAAAATATATTTATAGAAAAATATTTCTATAGAAAATTTTTTTTATAGAAAAAATTTTATAACTAAAAATTGTATCTAGAAAAATTTTTATAACTACAAATTTTCTATAGAAAAATGTTAAGAATACAATTTTATTAGAAAAACTTTTCCATGGAAAAATTTAAATAGACATTTTTTTCTCTAGAAAAGCCTTTTTCTATTGAATCATTTTTTACAGAAAAACTTTTTGTAAAAACAATTTTCTATAGAAAAATTTTCATAATGAAAAAATTTCTATACAAAAACTTTTATTGTGAAAAATTTTATATTGAAAAATTTTTAAAACGAACAATTTTCTATAGGAAAGTATTATAATGAAAAATTTTCTATAGAAACATTTTTATAACATTTTTTTAACAAAAAATTTTCTATAGAAAACTATGTATAACAAACGATTTTTTATAGCAACATTTTTATAACGAAAATTTAATATAAATTAAAATTTTCTACAAAAAAACAATTTTATAGAAGAAATTTTATATAGAAAAATTTTTTATAAAAAACATTTTCTATAGGAACATTTTTTATAGAAGAAATTTTCTATAGAAAAAATTTTTTAACGAACAAATTTGTATAGACAAATTTATATAACGAAAAATTTTTATTAATAAAATAATTTGTATGGGAAAATTTCCTATAGATAACTTTTGTAACGAAAAATTTCCTATAGAAAAATTTTTAAAACGAAAAATTTCCTATAGAAATATTTTTATAACAAAAAATTTTTTACTGAAAAATTTTTAAAACAAAAAATTTTTTATTGAAAAATTTTCTGTAAATAAGTTATTATAGCGAAAAATTTTCTATGGAAAACATTTTCAAACATTTTTGTAACAAAAATTTTGTATAGAAAAATTTAAAAACAAAAAGTTTTCTTAAGAAAAATTATCTATAGAAAAATTTGTAAAACAAAAACTTTTCTATAAATGAATTTTCTATAGACATTTTTAAAACAAAAAAAAATTCTATATAAACATTTTCATACAGAAACAATAGATAGAAAAAAAACTTTTTTATAGTGGGTATATACGATTCGGCATAACCGAATATAACACTCTTGTTATATCTTTCATGTTCCATGTCTAGTCATATATCATGTTCTCTAATCAATATTTCTTTATCTAATTATCTAACTTATTTTATATTTTATACCGTATCTTGTTTTGTATATCTGTCTCGTTCTATATTTCTTTCTATATATTAGAATATAACCAAGGTTTTATATCGCTCCACGTCTTCTTTTCAATTTTTTCCTTTATGTAGTCATACATACAATATCTTGTTCTTTATTAAATGTTTCTATATCTCGTTCTATATATAAGTAAATCTATATATCATAAAAATCTAATTTAATCCTTAAATTATTCAGATATCTTCATCTGGTTCTTTAACATATGTATAAAAAAGATCTATAAAATTCAGTGTTATCGTTTTTCTTTGGACAAAAACTAAGTTGTCTCGGTTTTGCTCGGTGCTCCCACTATAACCACGTGAAAGGCGAAAAAAATCCACCGAAATTTACCGATCATAAAACAAAGTTCAAAATTTTCTGAAAAAAGTCACGAAAATTGTTATGCATAATTTAAGCAAAAAGTGTTGCAGTCATTTAGGCGTAAATTTTTAATCCCCTATGAGTCGACTGATTCAACCAAAAGTAGTAGAGCTCTTTTTTGGGTCAACTAATAGACGTGTGCCGAATTATCATTTAGGGTCCAAGGCAGGTACCTTAAAGAGTCAAGGGATCTTAACCAAAATTACTATAACTCTTTCTTGGATCAATTGCGACTTATTCATTGAAAAAATTGATGAACAATGGGGATCCAAGACAGGCACATAAAGAGTCAATAGATTTCGACCAAAATAAGTAGACCTCTTTTTTAGATCTACTAATAGACGTTTGCCGAATTTCATCAAATTTTGTTGAGAATTTCGGATTGTGCATTAATTAGATTAGATAATTGGTAAAAAAAGGGGTCCAAGGCAAGGAGTCGACGAATTTTTTAATTTTTCTTATCTATACAAAACTGAACAAGAATGCAAAATTTCATGTAGGATAAATCCTTCTATTTTTTGCACTTCAAGGTATGAAGAAATACAATTGTGTGTTTTTTATCCCATTGTTATTATTCAATATGTCTTACCCAGCAAAACTTTGGTAATGGCAAGTACTCTGATAACTGGTTACTTTGTAACGACTACAGCATACCATCCGAATAAATAATAAGTTATTACAGAAGTACTTATTTGTAATTAAGATGGTAATTTAAACTGAATGGCCCCGGTTCAAATCCCACTAAGGGCAACAATTTTTTTTAGTTTTTTTTTTTTTTATTAAAAGAGTCTTTTTAAATGATTTTTGAATTTTAAGAACTTAAATATTATCTTCTGTAAAAAAAATTTGTAAAACTAACTCATGTTAATGAAAAAATACCATCATGAGTCAATTTTGATCATGTAGGGGATGTTGAATACCAAACACGATTCTAATTGGTCTTAACTTGGTAAGTCCAACTTATCTGGGTCATCCTTCATCTCAACTGTGGACACACACCTCCTCATGGTATCACCCGGGGAGCTAGTTTAACACCCATTAATATTGTGAGTTAACATGTTCCGAGAGTTGTCCCATAAGATCGATAAAAATGGGTTAGGATTACGGGCTAGTAACCCTCTCTTGAAAAAAAATACAATGAAGAGGATAAAATTAGAATTGAAATGTCCCACTACCTAATGTTAGAGGAGGATGTCCGAAACTTCGATAGAAAGACCAAGTAGAGGAACATTTTTCAAAGCTTGGCCTATAAAATTGGAGAATATTCGCACAAGATCGAAATCCATGGAATTCTAAAATTTGCTCGGACTTTGACCTTAACAGGTTTTAACATTTAAGTAAGTAAAAACTTATACAAAAAAGAAGACTTAAATTGTTTAAGTTTTAAAATAATTTAAAAAAAGTTTTAAAATAATTACAAAAAATCGTATAAAAATATTTTTCCAAAAATTACAACAAAGCAAAAAAAAGCACGGAAAAACAAAGTTATTTTCACATGATTTTGGATCTAAAAATAAAAATTGTTTATATTAATTATAAGCTGCTAAGTTTTCAACATATGAAGTAGCTCAGTGGAAGAGTCTCTGCCTAGTTGTCGGAGGGTCTGGGTTCGAGCCCCCATGGGATCATAAAAAAATTTTGTATTTCGTTTAAAAATATATGTTTTTAATAAAACAACAACAAAAAAGTTGTTGCTGTTGTTGTTGTTGCTTTCAAATTGCTTACCCAAGTCATTACTTTTCTGCAATTGGTAAGTACTTGCCTCCAATGACATCCCCATGTAAATGTAATGACTTAAACAACGAATGAGTAAGTAGTTCGTGTTCAATAGTTTAACTGTTTAACTCATTATTTGGTAATGAAAAGTTTTACTGGGTTATACATAGAGATATAGAAAGTGATATACAACCTTTTGCTAAATCTCTATGTATTTGTTCGTTCCTGTAGAGCTCATTTAATTCGTCTAATATATATTCTAGCGTTTTTAGCCAATAAGTAAATATAGACCTTAAGTCCAGATAGAAGTGAACACATTAAAAGTTAATATAAAATGAATTAGTTTCATTTTGTGCAACTTTTTTGTTTTCCTTATTTACGAATTATCCTGAACCAACATATTTAACTTAATTTTAAACGATTTCGAAAAGGCAACACAAAAAAAGTGTATTTATTTAGACACTAAACCAATTGACTGGAAGATAAATGTAAAGTTTTAGTTGAAACCATATTCCGAAAGGACCTAAGTAGCAGGAGCAAAAATAAAACCATTAAACATTTAACGGCTGAAGTTGTAAAGCAGCCAAAGAAAACAATTTTTTTGTAAGTTATTATATGAAAATTGTATTTAAGAGTTGATGAAGCAAAACGTAGTTATCCTTAAAATTTAATCAAGCATAACCATAACCAAATATTCGAATATCTTCTTCATTTTTTTTCCTTTTGCTGAAATTTCACCTAATAACACATGTGTTACCAAACCAAAGAAAAAACGTGCTGTACCCACTACGAAAAAAAAGAAAAATAAAAAATATAAATTGTCGAACAAAAATATATAAATTTGGTTTTATTTTTTAACTCATATTCACCCTTGATCTCAATAACTTGGCTGGCAGCTGCTTAGTTTTACATGTGTGTTTGTTTTTCTCTGTGTTAGTATAACAAAATCTATTTCTTTTTTTCTGCTGCATGCTTTTAGGACGCAATGTCATAGAAAGAGTTTCATTTTATTGGATTGATTTGATTTTCGTTTCAATGGCAAAGAAATTGAAACTAAATTATATTTTGTTGAAATTTACACATGTTGTCCGTTTGTGTTTGATTTTTTTTTTCTACTCTCATCTTCTGGTCAAATTTTATCTTTTAATATATTTTTTTCTTTGCAATATTTTTGCTTCGGTTGTTCGTGATATTGAAAGTTTTCTGGCGAATTTTATGAATTTGAGTTTAGTGCGTTCCAATAGACAAGATGTTGTCCAAATTCAATATTGGCTTTATTGAAATTATTGAATGTGTGTTAATTTTGGAAGGAAAAAAATGGTCAGATAAATATTAATTGAAAAACTAATAAATAAAATGAAAATGTATATAAGACATCCTGGGGTATATTTATCGAAATGTGCAGGTTTCGCAGCTGTTTCTCATCTAGTTCTTTCCGAAAGTCTCATAGAATTTAATAAATTCCTCAAATAGTTTTATTAAATAGGGTTTGTTGTAACAATTTGGCTATGGGTGATTGATCTGATGTAGCATAAACTGTTATACTTCCACAATCATCATTTGAATACTTCCATTGGATCCGTTTAATGTCTCATCCTTTATTAAGTTCTATAATTTGAAATATCTCTCTTACTATAGGGAGTCTGGTGGTAAATTTATGTTTTTTAAATGCGATTATATCAAAAAGTAATACACGGTGCAGGAGGGTGACACTGTTAATATTATCGATTGTGCGGATTTGTCAGTCACTGTGCCGCATTGGTCGAGTAAGCAACGCGCGTACGCTGTGGAGGCATTTTTTAAGAGAAATGATTCTTACGTAATTGCTCGTAGAAAACTTTGTCCAAGGTTCGGAATCCGGTGAATACGTGATGCACCGAGTGTAAATTAAATTCGTTCTTGGGTGCAGATATTGCCGGCAGCTGCTTCGCTATAAATCTTCCACGACCAGGGTCCAGTCGAAAACATTGAACTGCAGTTTACATGAAAAGTGCAGTCTCTCTGGGACTTCCAAGAGCGATGAAGTAAAAGTTTCTGGGATGTTATACCATTTTTCTGAAAGGTACTGTCAAGTAGAACAACACTCTGTTTTTGGAATTTTCAAAATACCCCCAAAATCTGGAGTTACGGGTAAAAACCCGGCTTTTCATACTCCTTAGACAAATGCCAACCTAACCTTTTCAACTTTTTAAATATACTTTATATACATGTGTTTTTTTTAATACAAAATATATTCCCAGCAAAACTTTGGTAACGGCAAGTACTCTGGTATCTGGTTACCTTGTAATGACTACAGCATACCCTCCGAATAACTAATAAGTTATTACATAAGTACTTATTTGTAATTAAAATGGTAAGTTGAACTGAATGGCCCGGGTTCAAATCCCACCAAGAGCAACAATTTTTTTTATTTTTTTTTTTTATTAAAAATGTATTTTTAAATGATTTTTGAATTTTAAAAACATAAATATTACCTTCTGTAAAAAAAATTTTGGAAAACTAACTCACGGTAATGAAAAAATACTATCATGAGTCAATTTTGATTATGTAGGCTACATACCTATTGGATACCAAGCAACGGTTCTGCTTGGTCTTAACTTGGTAAGCATAGACTTATCTTGGTTATCCTTTATTTCAACTGTGGACACTGACCTCCTAGTGACATCACCAAAAGAGCTACGTTACGTAGTGAGCTAACATGTACCGCGAGTTGTAAAATAAGAACGATAAAAAATGGGATGGAAAGACCAAGTAGAGGAAAAATTTTCACAACTTGGCCTATAAAATTGAAGAATATTCGCACAAGATCGAAGAAAATAGGTTGTATCTATAGGCCATTTAAGTAAGTAAGAGCCAATATTATATAAAAACTTAAACAAAAGGGAAGATTTAAATTGTTTAAGTTTTAAAATAATTAAAAAACACTTCTTCTTTGTTTATTAAATGCATTAAACATTTACAAAAAATCGTATAGAAATATGTTTCCAAAAATTACAACAAAGCAAAAAAGCAGAGAAAAACAAAGTTATTGTCACATGATTTTGGATCTAAAAATAAAAATTGTTTATATTAATTATAAGCTGCTAAGTTTTCAATATATGAAGTAGCTCGGTGGAAGAGTCTCCGCCTAGCAGTCGGAGGGTCTGGGTTCGAGCCCGCATGGGGTCATAAGAAAAAATTTGTATTTCGTTTAAAAATATGTTTTTTAAATAAAACAACAACAAAAAAGTTGTTGTTGTTGTTGTTGTCTTCCAATTACTTACCCAAGTCATTACATTTCTGCAATTGGTAAGTACTTGCCTCCAATGACATCCCTATGTTAATGTAATGACTTAAACAGTGAATGAGTAAGTAGTTCGTGTTCAATAGTTTAACTGTTTAACTCATTATTTGGTAATGAAAAGTTTTGCTGGGTTTTTTCCTGTTTTTTCCACATTTTTCTATTTTCGAGACGTTGTAATAAAATATTTCAGATAACCACTAACCACTTCATATTTAAAAATCCGTTAAAAAATTACTGATTTATTCAGCTTAAAAGAAAAACAAATTTTTACTCATGAGATAATTGTACCATTTTTTTAGAATTCTCGAGGCCCGTACTCTTCTCACACGTGGTTTTAACAAGATAGGGCGACTGCACACACAGCCACAGCTTCTATGAATTTACTTCGCGAAAAGTTAACCCGTAACTGATTAGTCGCTTTAGTGACATTCCCGGAATCATTCCCGCGACAGCCGGTTCTACATACCGAATGACCCAAAGTATTTCGGCCAAGGGCTATTTTACAGCTTTTGTTTGGGCTGGTGTTACCTCAGAGACTGCTTAGGATTTTAGCATGACAGGGAGTGGTCGGAGAAACTTAACGTCTTCTTCATCATCATATTCGTTGTCGGAAAACGAAACACCCACACCGTTGGCCGGCAACTGCAATGGTCTCCAATGCAATATATCTGAGATAACGCGATTTATGCAGCAAAACAATATCGTGGTCATAGCGGTCCAGGAGATAAACTTAAAAACAGAGGTTAGGGTAGAGGCATCCCATTCATCATCCAGAACTCAGTTAATCGTTAAACTGGGGCGATCAAACGATTTCATCGTCTCTAAACGCCATACATACATAAACCTGAAAAAACAGACTTAAATGGCATCAGGGAATTCACCGACCGCCACTTCAGAGATCTCTAACTGCCCTCTAACATGCAAGACGCAAACATCGTACAGACCTATAGTTCTCCTGCCACCAGTAGCGAAAACACTCGAGGCTCTACTCACCCGCCCAGGTGAACAGCCAACAATTAGCAGCTCGCCACCACCATGGATTCCGCGAAATGCGCAGCATTAACCGACATTACCTCTCACATCGCACAAGGGTTGAACCAGCAGATGAACTTTTGAAATAACGTTCCTTGTGCCTTATGTCACCCTATTTAAGTAAGCCGTGGAACGTATGCAATGTAGAAACAAGGTCCCTAATGCACTTGCCAGCAGTACTTGGGGAATGGACAAAGAAGCCTTACCGTCTACCTATAAAGCGATTAATAGGTCTGTGGCAAATTATGCTGCTCCGGTTTGGTCAGCGTTGCTAAGTGATACTCAGTGGAGAAATATCCTATTGGGATTTTATCGGAGAAATCATCCAAGCTTTAACATCACACAGTTGGTATCTTCGCCGAGGTATGTCAGGAAAGATCTTCGCGTGTATGATGATAGCATACGACGATATGTACTTGAACCTTAAGATCATACCTCGTACATGGTAGTATTAAACAACATTCATAGAGACGCTACCAACTCTACAATTTCAGGTTATAGCATGAATGTTGTGTTAGGTCGCCCACGCCCGTAGCAGGAGAAGAAAAGAACTTGCTGCGGAAAACAAGAGTAATTTTGGCTCAACTGAGATCAGCACAGTAGGAATAGTACTAGAGCAATGTAATGAATTCCGCACCCCCATTTACCTAGAGTTTATCGACTTTATAAAGGCCTTCGACAGTGTCAATAGGAGCTATCAATGAAGAATTTTAAATGTCGAGTCCTACACAAAGGTAAATTATCAAATCCGTTCGAAGTTACTAGTGGAGTAAGACAAGGATGTATCTTGTCACCTATACTTTTTATCATTGTCATCGACAACACAATCCGCACGGCTCCGAATCTAATGAACAATGTTTTAAACACCTCGAGGACTTGGAATATATATCATCTAAGCCGAAGCCCAGGTCACCTTCAAGAAAACATTAACGCTATCACTGTTGAATCTCGAACAGCTGGGCTGGAAATCAGTATTTCCAAGACAATACTGATGTCGACAGACATCAATGTGCAATGTGAGATCAATGTTGTTGGATGTGTAACTACCTTTAATTATTTTGGTAGTTTGGTATCTGCAAAAGGTGGCGGCAATCATCGCGTATTAATAAGTCAAATTCTGTATTCGGCATTCTCCGAGCTATTTAAAGAACTCAAAAACTAAATTACTAATATACAACTCAAATGTCAAGTCCATCTTGTATTACGGCTACGAAACTTGGAAACGCACAAATGACATCGATAAGCTCCTAAAAACCTTTTCAAGCAAATGCTTCCGTCAATTACTTAATATATGGTGGCCGAATCGCTTATGAAATGAGGATCTACATAACGCGACAAACCAAATCTCTACTTCTATAGAGGTATGTCAATGGAAATGGCGGTGGATAGTGTGAGGACCCAAATTTTGGATAAAATTGTGGCCACACAGTAGTAGAAATAAAGGAAAAAATATGAATTTTACATATGTAGTTTTCCTGGTGGGCCATTGGATTACATCCATTTCAATGGGGGCAGATTACATTTGCAAAGTGTCTTTTCGTTTCAGCAATTCCAAAAGGATGTCAAGGACAAGAGCCAAGTGATGATAAATGAAGGAAGACAAGTGATGCCAAGGGAAAAGCCAAGTGATGCCAAGAGGAAGCTAAGACGATAAAAGAGGGTCAGGTGTAGAAGCCAACTTAAAATATAAACTGTAGCCAAAAATGTGATAGTGTATAAGCCAGGGAAAGTTAACGATTAGCTCTCTTGTATTTTTACAGTGGAACGTGGAAGACAGAGTGGCAAGACAGAGATATCCGTTAGTTGAAGTGATAACATCATTTCAAGCTAGAGTCAGTGTAGCAGAAGGGGAAAATCTGAATTAGTTACATCAATTCGGATAGCGAGTACTGGTTTTCCAATCAGTAAAGAGGTGGGATATTGGATTCGATTACATCGAATTCAGGCATAGGGCCAAATTTAGAAGAAGGTGAATTTGATAACATCAAATTCCAGAATAGGATGGGTACCGGTTTTCCAATCGGTAGAAGCAAAGATTAGGAGATTAACTTCCTGGAAGTCTCACTCGGAAGTACATATGGACAACACTCGGAACGAAACTAGTTTAGGTTCTCTCGCCTTACCAACACTCTGGTTCCCTACAAGAGACAGAAATCCAGCTTCTCAATGAAACCTAGTAAATAAAAACCTAGTCTGTAAGAATTAAAGTGATTACAAAAAGTAAAACAATAAAGTGAAAGAAAGTGTACATAAAAGAAAAAAAAATTTAGTGTTTCTTTTAAAGTTTATGTAAAGGAGCCTGGGGGGTTACTGCGTATCTCGATTCGAAAATAAAACTGTTCGAATTTGTATGCTTAAAGCATTGTGTTTCGAAAATAATTTCTTTCGAATCGAGTTAAGCGGTAACCCCCCTGGACACGACTGAGCTCTACCCCAGCTTCAAGCCCGGACTAACCGGAGGTTCCTTACAATAGGCTACTCATTTTAAAATACCAACATTGCTCGACAAGCGCTCCGCTGGAATCCACAGATAAGCGGCTGTCGTGTTTGTGCACCTGCTAGAACTTGGAGAAGGTCAATTGATGCGGAGTTGCAAGCAGCAAACTATTCATGGAATGATGTATGCCTAACATCTCGCAATAGAGTTCGATATAAAAGGATGGTTGAGGCCCTATGCTCTACTGGGAGTCAAGGATAACAGAACAAGAGTTAGTGATGGAGCAACAAATTAAACATCTTTTGGTCCCGCATAGACTGTGCCGTCCCCAACGTATGTCCAGCTTGTGGTCGGGGTCCTCACGATACCCCCACATTTTTAACTGTACCGACAAGCCTTCTTCACTTAGTCCTGAGGATTTGTGGACTCATCCAGTGGAAGTAGCACAATTTCTTGGCTCTGTTAATCCCTCATTAAAAACAAATGAATAAAATTGAGGAAACAAAGATCCTTCCATACAACATCATGATAACTCAGCAGTTCCTTTTGGGATGTCATCGGAGAATTCATTCAAAATTTAACATCAAACAGATGCCAATTTTAGGACCAGGACAAAGCCGGGTCCTAGTTAAGCTATAAAGTTATAATTTAAATCCCTTAACAAATAAAACATTTTTAATTTTATATTTTTTTTAAATATTTATTTTTATTAAATATTTTAAATATGCGTAAATATAACAATTTCATTTCGAAAATAACCTATAAAATGAAAAATAATTTTCAAAATAAATTTTATAAATTTGTGTGATTGGTATTCGAGTTAATAATAAAGATCATCAGGTAATTAACAAATAAATTATTGAAATAATTGCAAAAAATAAATTCTTATAAACTAAAAATGAAATTGAAAAATAAATAAATTCACAGATAATTTTTTGAGAATTTCAAAAAACATAATAAGATAAGATTTTTGAAAAATCATATATAGATGATGCTATAATGTAAATAAAATGTATATATTTTTATGTATATAAATATGTTTAAATGTATTTTAAGTTATAAATATGTATGTTATAAGTAAATATAATGAGGTGTAGAAAATAATTGAAATTTGTGACTTAAATTAAAATGAACGGATTTTCAAAATTACAAAACTGAAATTTTGTTTCGAGTTTCAGTTAATAAGTCTCAGTTTTTTTTTAGATTTTATTGTTTAAGTGTTAAGTGTAAAATGTGCGTTGTAAATAAAATTTTTACAAAAATGTATTTGTGAAAAAAAAACCTGAATTCAAAAAAATATTGTTATATAAAAAAAAACTAAATTATTTATAGACTTTAAATATAAAGACGGCAGTTAGTAGAAAGTGTTTTAAATTCTTTAAGTTGCAAAATTATTGTTATCAAATATTTTACATTTTTGTGTTTTCTTATGATTTAGAAATAATAAAAAATAAAGGATAGAATCCCAAAGTCGATTCGAAATGAAATTTTTGGTAGTTTGAAGAATATAAAAGGCTCTACATTAAAGTATGTTTGTATGGAGAAAATGAAACTCTTTAATACAAAAAGATGTACCCCCCAAATTTTTAATTTATGTCTTTATTGTTATATTTCAATGAAAATTCAAAAAAGCCGTTCAAGGGCGCCTTTAAATACATTTTTACAAAAATTAACCCTTGCATACCCATGTGCTCCGAATAGTTCTCTTGCTTACCCCATGGGTACGAAAGGGTTAATTTGTATGAAATGTAATAAAAGACGCCTTTAAACTATTTTTTTTTTTTCATTTTGAGTACCTTTTTGAAAAATTTAATATTTTAAAACTTTTACTTTTGACCCTGGTAATAGAAGGGTTAACGACATTCGATTTCAGCCAAATATCTAATATGTATTTCTACCCATAGAAGCAATAATAATTTCAGATCTGCTTATAAAAAACTGCTATTATATAACAATTCACATGCTTTTTAAAAAACTTTGGTGATAAATTGGTTTTTTGTCGAAATTCTCTGATTTTAAGTTGCAGGTACGGCTAAGCCTTTAGAATTATCGATCTAAGTTTTTCTTCGTGGTAATCTGCAGGGTGTTCTTACTAAAAATTTTGAACTTTTTCTTTACTTTTTTCGAATTCATTTAACAAACTATTGAAAAAAAAAAAACAAAAAAGGAGTTTTGAAAAAGGTATAAAAAAATAATTTTTTCAAATAGTTCCCATCCTTACCCCATGGGTTAAATTTTATAAAATGTAATTAAAGGAGCCTTTGAACTATTTTTTGCGTTTCCATGGAAATATAACAGTAAAAGCACTTAATTTCGAGTACCTTTTGAAAAAATCTAATATTTTAAAAAATTTTCTTATAAAAATAAGAAATTTTTGAAAAATTTCCTATTAAAATAAGAAATTTTTGAAAAATTTCCTATTAAAATAAGAAATTTTTGAAAAATTTCCTATAGAAATAAGAAATTTTTGAAAACTTTCCTATAAAAATAAAAAATTTTTTAAAAATTTCCTATAAAAAAAATAAATTTTTGAAAAATTTTCCATAAAAATAAGAAATTTTTGAAAATTTCCTAAAAAAAAATAAGAAATTTTTGAAAATTTCCTAAAAAAAAAAAATAAGAAATTTTTGAAAAATTTCCTATAAAAATAAGAAATTTTTGAAAAATTTCCTATAAAAATAAGAAATTTTTGAAAAATTACCTATAAAATTAGAAATTTTTGAATAATTTCCTATAAAAATAAGAAATTTTTGAAAAATTTCCTATAAAAATGAGAAATTTTTGAAAAATTTCCTATAAAAATAAGAAATTTTTGAAAAATTCCCTATAAAAATAAGAAACTTTTGAAAAATTTCCTATAAAAATAAGAAACTTTTGAAAAAATTCCTATAAAAATAAGAAATTTTTGAAAAATTTCCTATAAAAAAAAGAAATTTTTGAAAATTTACCTATAAAAATAAGAAATTTTTGAAAATTTCCTATAAAAATAAGAAATTTTTGAAAATTTCCTATAAAAATAAGAAATTTTTGAAAAATTTCCTATAAAAATAAGAAACTTTTGAAAATTTTCCTATAAAAATAAGAAATTTTTGAAAAATTTCCTATAAAAATAATAAATTTTTGAAAAATTTCCTATAAAAATAAGAAATTTTTGAAAAATTTCTTATTTTTATAGAAAATTTTTAAAAATTTCTTATTTTTATAGAAAATTTTTAAAAATTTCTTATTTTTATAAGAAATTTTTCAAAAATTTCTTATTTTTATAGGCAATTTTTCAAAAATTTCTTTTTCTATAGGAAATTTTTTAAAAACTTCTTACTTTTATAGGAACTTTTTCAAAAATTTTTTATTTTTATAGGAAATTTTTCAAAAATTTATTTTTATAGGAAATTTTTCAAAAATTTATTTTTATAGGAAATTTTTCAAAATTTTTCTTATTTTTGTAGGGTCTTACTAATACTCTAGAACTTTTTTTCTGTAAAATGACTTTAAAGTTTTTGGGGTACTCTACTTTACATAAACTATTACCAATTCTTAAATCTCAAAACATAGTAGGCAACCTTCGTATTAAGATTAATTTTATATAATTTTTAAAAGTTGTTTTTTATCTTAAAATTGAGTTTTCACAACATAAATGAAGGGGCCACATATCTTTTCGAAGCTCCTTAAAGTATGCAATAAAATTTCGTTAAAAATCTATTTAATCTTGTTTCGAATCGACTGCTGGAATCTTAACCCAGTATATGATACAACAAAATTTTAAATTATTCAATATCTTTATGGGTTAATATGTATGGCAATATAAAAAGCTTTTTTTTTAAATCTATTTCTCAATAATTCCAATTCTACTTAATTTTTATGGGCAAATTAAATTTTTTTTTACTACAATATTTTTAATTAACAGACTTTCGTTTTTGGTATTCGAATTTAATTTTCTTTTTATCTAAATGGTGTTTCAATATTCAATAATTTTCTTGATGATTTGCATTGCTTTCTTTTTGTGTAATAACGAAAAAATTTCAAAATAATTTTTTAAGCTTTCTTTTAATTAATTTAAGCATTATGTAATTATTACATATTTTAAATTTGAATTGCTATTTTGAATTTGTTTTAAGTAATTTTATAATAATTGTGCCTATTTGAATAAAGGTTTGTGTCTACACTACTGGCTTTATTTGGGTTCAAATTTCTTCAATTTATTTTTTTTTTTTTTAATTTAAATCCCTTTTCTTTGTCAATTTGTTTAAACTTTTGCTTTAGTCATTTAATTTTTTTATAAAGGGGTGGGTTTAGTAACTTTGTTCCATACTTTTTGTTTCAGTGTAATCTGCTTAAATTTGCAGATTTAATAATAATTTCATTTGGGCGTTTCGGGTGGAGCTGTGGCACTGCCAAATAATTCTTCATAGGAAGGAGCTGAAAGAGAAATAAATAGAAAATTGTTAACAAAAATTTGAAAACTCTCATCAGCTTTAACCAGTTAGAAAAAGCTATAGTCGGTAAAGCCCTCCTATTTAGTACCCGTCACTACTAAGATCAAACAATAACAATGGCTTTACAAACTCTGTCGACTAATCCCTACATCATTTGCCGACTCTCACATGTGCCAGAAGGGAAGAGAAAGTACTAAGGCAGATCATTCTCAAGCCGACAAAGCTTTTAATCCCCGCAGGAATAATCCCCAATGTTAGACCAAATATTCCATCTCATGCAGCACGTTTAGCAGGGGAACGCGATAGGATACGTGTTTGTAATCCCGAAGACGAGCGAGAAGCACCACTGACGTCCGAGAAAGATAATATCGTTCATGAACATCGCCGCAGCTAATGGTTGGAACACCTTAACCATTGTACTCCCGTCTCAAAAAATCTCTGGTCTATCATTAAGAGTCTATAATTTTTCAACAATACCCAATACACAGATACAAAAAAGTGCGCAACACTGTTTTGCCGACAAATTATCGAACATCCCAACTCTCACAATCGGTCTAAACGAGCCATCATCCAGAGTACTAGGAATCTAGCCAGAGATTCCCAGGTATGTGCTGGAAATCGTGCGTTTTCAAATCGTTCGATTTCTGATATATTTTTGAGATATCTAAACCGTCATGTTAATCTAAACCGTCTATGTTAATGTTGAAGAAATTCGGTACAGTAGCACTAGAATTCCTAACTCGTCCGACAATTTGTCGAACACCCCACCTCTCAGAACCGGTACAAACGAGCTATCATACGGAGAACTAGGAATCTAGCCAGAGATTCCAAGGCTTATTCCTTCGCCACAAGTGAAGTCGAAAATTATATCTCAAATCTAAACCATATATGTTAATGTTAAAGAAACTCGGTACAGTAGCCTTAGAGTTCCTAACTCGTCTACTTAAACTCCCTATTTAACAAATAATAATCCCAGACATCTGGAAAGTTGCTAGAATAATCCTTATTCTAAAACCAAATAAATCCGCCAGCAATGGAGAATTAAAACGCCCGTTATCTCTTCTATCACCTGAAGCAAAAGTTTTAGAATCTCTACTGTTACCTAACCTAACCTAAAGGAACATTTCCCTCACGGTAAACATCAGCTGGTCCTAAATGCTTTAGCTGGTACCTCATGGGGCACGGACAAGGAGATAATTGTTGCGACATACAATGCAATTGGTCGCTCACGCCTTAACTACGAGGCCCCAGTTTGGACTTATTTCATTAGCGACACCCAATGGCGAAACATCCCAAAATAATGCACTCCGATGAGGAAACCAGTTTACTTTCGGTCAGACAACATAATGTGTTGCTTACTAGACAATTTATGATGACATGTCACCAGCCCCTAATTCCTGGTAAAACATAGAGCCTTAACAAATGTTTTCCATGTAGGTTTATCGGTAGTCATCATTTTCATCTCGTTCCATGATACACCAAACTATTCAGCTTTCTCAGTTTGTCGTCTCCACGTATTTGCGGGTCTACCAGACCTCCTGGAACCTTGAGGATTATATTCGAGTGGCTGCTCTTCTCAATGTGTTTCATAGCCAACCATATTTTCTAGTGCGGTTCTTGAGCGGTGCGCAACCTTAGGTCTTCTTTAGAGATTGTACAGGGCCAGACAATTTTGAGTATACGTCTAAAGCACCGATTAACAAAGGCTTATAGACTGTTTATCTCACGACTCGAGATATTCCAAATCTCACAGCCGTATAAAGCATTTGTGTTAAAGACTTTAATTTTTGTGTTGTTTGAGATATTTGGAGATCTCCAGAATTTGTTTAGAATTCCAAAAGCTTGCTTTGCATAACCTGTTTTGGATATCTTCTTTGCTGCCTCCGCTTTTTGAAGTAATACTCCCAAGATAGCAGAAAGTTTCGACTTCATCAATAGGTTGCCCAGTCAGATAAAATTTGTTGTCATTTTGTGAGTTTATTCGCATTGACTTAGTTTTTTGATGTTAATCTGAAGACCAGCTAGAGCAGCACTAGAGGCAAAGGTTTGAAATTTGGATTGCATGCTAGATAATCGGTAAGAATCGTCAGCGTAATCAATGTCATCTACCATGTTGCTCAGACATCGAGTTATTCAATACAACATCAAGAACTATATTAAATAGCAATGGGACAGCACACATCCTTGACGGACTCCTACAATCAAACTGATAGGTTGGCTCTGACAACCTTCATGGAGAATACAGCAGAACGCGTTATTGTAGAGCTCTTTGATGAGTCGTATAATTTTCTCAGGTACTCCTTTGCATATTGAAGCTTCCCAAATAGCTCCAATGTATCAAAAGCACGTTTAAAATCAATAAACAGTAGGTAAAGGGGAGATCGCAATTCAACCGATTGTTCCACAATAACCCTTAGGCTATTGGTGTGATCAATGCAAGACTTATTTGGTCTAAAGCCTGCTTGTTCGCGTCTTAGCTGTGGTTCGACAATGTATGCGACTGTGCTGAACTGCGACTGGGCTATGACTTTATTGACCATGTTAAGAAGAGTAATACCCCTCCCAGTTCCAGCAGTCATGCAAATTTCCTTGTTTTTTTAATTTGTATAATTAGACCTTCTTTTATGACATTTGGGAGTCTTTCGCCGGACCTGTATTTCATTATCAACGGCTTTAAAAGCTTTGTGGATAGTATTATGTCAGCTTTTAATAATTCAGGTGGTATTCCTTCCGTACCTGCAGATTTTCCAGACTTAAAGCGTTTAATTGCAGCAGTTATTTCTAGAGATGTTGGTATTGATATATCAAACTAGTTATTTGTATGGTGCTCAGAATCGCAATCACCTAATTTACAGCACTCAGCCGGATTGACTGATAGTAGCTTTTTGTAGTAGCCTTCTCACAATTCCATCTGTTGACCTTTGGCGTAGATCAGGTCGCCCTGCTCATTCATCAGTGGCTTTGAATTGCAGTAATTATGGCCAACAATTGCCTTTGTGATTCGATATAGGTCCTTGGACCGACCCGTATCGCTAGCTATTTGGCCTTCTTTGGCTAAATTTTCAATCCATCTCCGCTTATCAACCCTTGCGCTTCGTTTGACGTCATGATTTAGATGTTAATATTCGCGCTGTCTTTGTTGTTTGATCTGCAAGGTTTTGGCATCATTTAATTTACCTCTGACTAGTCTCCTGTCTTCGATCAGCTGCCACGTTTTACTATTTCCATAGCAGATACCCTTTGATACCCTATTTCCCTAGCAGCAGTTTCAATAAAGGCTGTTTTAATACCATTCCAGTAGGTGTCTGCATTCTGGGGGACAGAAATATTGTAAGGATCAACGCGTTAGAGAACCTCATAGCAACTTCTGATGATTTCCTTACATCTAGCAATGACCCCCCCCCCCCACATCCTACTTACTGATCGATCTGGTTTTCGGTTTTGTGGGGACACCCACGTGCATTTATGTATTTTTTTTTTTTTTTTTTTTTTTGTGAGGAAATATAGTTCCACCCAGCACCATATTAAAATTGTCACATAACTCTACAAGTCTTTCACCATTGTCAGTCATGCGACCCGTGTCATGCGTTCCCATCACACTCTCCCGACTGGTATTATTGAAGCCTACTTGTGCATTGAAGTCGATCATTAATATTTAAACGTCGCCATGACTTTATTTAAAAGGCATAATCTGCATTCGGCATTTTTCGAGGTATTTATTTGGAAATCTCGGCAAATATTAACGAATATAAAACTCGAATGTCAAGTCCATTCTGTGTTACGGCTGCGAAACTTGAAAACGCACAAATGCCATCGATAAATATCGAAGGATGGTTGAAACCCTATGCTCCACTGGTCGTCAATGATAACAGAAGAATAATGGGCAGTGGGCGGCTTGCTACAATTCTGTGAAGCTTTATCTAAAGGATACAAACATTCAAAGATTTTTCTGTGGGAACGTTCCGGTACGAAGAACCGACTGCCGTGGGAACGACACGTAGAGGTAATTTTGCTGACCCCTGGGTTCATGTAATTTAACCCCGTCAGACTTTCTCTTGTAGAAAATGGGAAAAAGCCGCAAACCACAGATGCCCTTATATCCAAATTTAGCTTCATTTATGCTGCAGAGTCATGTAAAATCTTTTGAAATGTATTACAAATATAATATATTTGTTAAAAATTCTATACTCACGCAATTCATGTGCTCCTGGCTGTGGCCGCATTGACATGTACGTCGATGACGATACTGAGGCATAATGTGATGACATCGTCGAACTTCTATTCAAGTTGTTCATAGCTGGCGGTGGTGTGGGGGTACCCTGATGTGGCTGTTGCAACATTGAGTATTGTGGTGAATCGGATAAAGGATAGGGTGGCATATTACCCGCCGGTGGGGGATATGAGTTTATCATTAAGGGACTACTCGAATAAGGCATATATGGTACATTCGAATTACTACGAAGACTACCACGATTAGAGGGACTATTGAATTGTGACGATGAACCGGAAGTGTAAGAGAGGGCTGTACCCCCTACGGCCGGACTTAAAGTAGCCGCCGATGAGTCGGAAGTAGTCGAATGTAAAGAACTCGATTCGCTGCTATATTGGGAAGAGTGTGAAGGTGAACCAATGGAAGTATCCAAAGGTGGATACATGGCTATAGAATTGGAAGATTGTTCAAAGGGATTGCCGGCACCATTCATCATATCGGGCGGCATAGGAGGTTGTGGCAAGTTAGGCGCTAGGCGCACAGCAGCTTCAGTCTCATTTGTGTACATTTTGAAAGGCATATTAAGAACAAGATTTTTAAAGAAACCTCTTAGAACTGCCTCAACACGCAGTTCATAGGTTATGTTTATAACACCCGACAGTTCATCGTCGGTGGGTTGAGCGCTTTCGGGTATTAGCAATTCATGGGCAAAGGAACGTTCACTTTTCTTGTGCACCGAACCTGTTTCCTTATGGGCTATGGGTATTATTTCCATTTTTTGTATTCTCAATGGGACATGGCTGTAATAGGAAATATATTGGAGAATACAAAATCTTAACTTTTCCACATTGGTGGTACTATTATTGGTCACCGTCACACAAATACGCAATGGTTCACCTCTCACCGCAAAGTCTTCGGGTAGCAAAGCCAACATACTGATAGGACGAGTTCCAAATAGACTTATAGTCTTGGTAATTTGTTTCTCCAATGGCGTAGGATTAAGCCTATACACAGGCGGTAAAGGCATATTTTTCATTATGGTTACCGGTATGGAGTGGCGTTCATCAAAGGACCAGGGTCTTTGTATGAGTATGCGTAGCTTGTATTTAATGGAACCATGACTGCCTTTAAAACTGGAGGGTAGGAAGCATTCCAAAGGCATTGAAAAATCAAAAGTATGTTCTCCGGGACTGAGTTCAATGCCACGCGGTTCAAATACCGATAAGGGTATTTCATTGTGGGCATAGATTTCTTTGCTCGAATAGAAAAGACTGCGTGTGGACTCGTTATTTGAATTGGAATTTTTACGCAATATCTCCATCCATTTGCATTTACCTTTGCCGGTAATTTGGATTTTGATAGCTGAAATAGAGAGAATAAAAGAGATTATATCATATAAATTAGTTATTCAAATTTTTCTATAGAAAATTTTTTGTCATCAAATTTTTTGTTTATAAATTTTTCTATAGAAAATTTTTTGTCATCAAAATTTTTTATAGAAAATTTTTTGTCATAAAAATGTTTCTTTAGAAAAATCATAAAAATTTTTCTATAGAAAATTTTTTGTTATAAAAATTTTTCTATAGAAAATTTTTTGTTATAAAAATTTTTCTATAGAAAATTTTTTGTTATAAAAATTTTTCTATAGAAAATTTTTTGTTATAAAAATTTTTCTATAGAAAATTTTTTGTTATAAACAAATTTTTCTTTAGAAAATTTTTTGTTATAAAAAAAAAATTTTACTATAGAAAATTTTTTTTAATAAAAGTTTTCTATAGAAAATATTTTGTTACAAAAATTTTTCTATAGAAATTTTTTTGTTTTTAAAATTTTCGTTATAAAATTTTTCTATACAAATTTTTTTGTTATAACAATTTTTTTTTATTAGAAAATTTTTTGTTATAAAAATTTTTCTATAGAACATTTTTTGTGATAAAAATTTTTCTATAAATTTTTTATAAAAAAAAATTTGTTATAAGAATTAAGAATTTTTCTATAAAAAATTTTATGATATAAAAATTTGTCCATAGAAATTTTGTTGTTATAAAAAATTGTCTATAGAATTTTTTTTTTTTATATAAAACAATTTTCTATAGAAAATTTTTTGTTTTTTAAACTTTTTCTATAGCATATTTTTTGATTTAAATTTTTTTTCTATAGAAAACCTTATGTTTACAAATTTTTCTATAGAAATTTTTTTGGGATAAAAATTTCTTTGTAAAATATTTTGGTTATAAAAATTTGTTTATTGGAAATTTTTTGTTATAAAAATTTTAATAAAGAAAATTTTTTGTAATAAAAATTTTCTATAGAAAATTTTTCTATACAAAATTTTTTGTTATAAAAATTTTTTGTTGTAAAAATTTTTCCAAAGAAATTTTTTTGTTATAAAAATTTTCTTATAGAAAATTTTTTGGTATAAAAATTTTTCTACAGAAAATTTTTTTTATAAAAAATTTTTTGTTACAAAAATTTGTATATAGAAAATTTTTCCATAGAAAATCTTTTATAAAATTAATTTTTTTTTAACAAATTTTGTTTATATTTAAACTAACGGACTTTTTTACTACTATTTTAACAAACATGAACTACACCTACTAACATTTTCATACAACTCATCATAACAATTTACAATTGTGAATCATTAATGAAGCAAAATGCTTATTGTGAATTTTCACACCCAAGCTGTCACTTTATACATAAATTGGAGCTTGTCGAGAAAAAAATTCAATTGTGAAGAAAAGATTTACGCAAATAATTAAGAAAATCTAGTGTAAATTATCAAGAATAAAGTAATGTAAAATAAGTAAGTATATTACAAATATAAATGTGTAAATAAAAAGAAGTTTATAAAGAATGAATATAGTGGAGTAGAAGGTCGCCGACGAGGGTAAGCCATAAATTACAATTGTGGGGTTAGAAAAAAAGATGTCTCACAGCTACAATCTTCAAGTAAAATAAATTCCCAAATTGATTTTTTGCCGGAGAATATGTTAAATTCTTTTATATTTTTATTTTAGTTGTAAAAAAGGCTTTGAAAACGTTTATTTAAAAACTAACAAAATGGATAGTGACTTGGTGAAAAAAGCCTTGTGCTTCCATGGCAAACCCATGCAGAAGATATGGGACGATGAGCGGGGAGCAGGAGATTTGCAAAAGATAGGAGTGCCCGAAGATGGCAACTATAGCATCTATATGGATCGTCAAAAATATTTTACTTTTCAAGATCGTGCCAAGCGCTTGAAATTGCATCAGTTTTTGGCACGCAAGGCATTGGACTTGTATGATAAGGACTTGCAAATGGATGTGTTTAAGGTTGTTACAAAGGAGGATGAAAAGTGTAAGTACATAAAAAAGGTAATGGTTTTAGTAAAAGCAATTTTTTTCAGGAAAATTTTCGGGAAAATTAGGTAAAAACTAAAAAATTCGGCATAGTCCGAAAAATTAGACTGGAAAACAGCTAAAAATACCTGCTAGTAAAACTAATTGTTGTTGTGGCAGTTCTTGGTCGGAATCCTAAAATTTCCGAGTTGTTCCGGAACAAAGAACCGATTGCCTGGGAATGTTAACTATTGTTAACGTGTTAAGGTTCCCTAAGTACAAAATTGTCAGAACTTTTTAAATTTTAAGTTTTTGACGAGGTTGTCATATTTATATTTCCATATACTTAAAACGACTTATCCAATTGTTTTTTTTGGTATGGGTATTTTTTCTACCCTGTGTCTCTATTTAGAATAGGGGTTATACTAATATAGACGTATTAACGAGTTCATGATGCCCCTCGCCGAATAGGAAATGCCAATTTGATGCTTGTTTCAATAAGAAAACTTTTCGAAATACACATCGTCGAGGTTTTTAATTTGCCGACTTATTAGACGGACTAAAAATTATCCTTGCGTTAAATTATTTAATAAATTAAATTTTTCATTTATGAAATATTTTGCCATTTTAACTACCTTTACTTCTTATAATTAATGTTAACGACCGGGTAACATTGCTTTAAATCATAATTTTACTTTTATTACCATCGCATATTTACTTAAATTTAAAAGCTTGTTTCATTAGTTTGCCTAATTTAAGCAAATTTGTTAAATTTGAATTTTTTAAAACAATCGGGCCAAACAAATTTTTTTTTATATTAACTATTTTGAAGCAATTTAACTACGTTTTTAAGTTTATTTTAACAAAAGTCATCGAGTGAACAAATTGATCGAGCAACTTGTTATTTCCAACAAATTTTGACTTGTTAAAAGAACTTACATTTTAAATTTAAATTGCGTTTTATCACTACCGCGTTATTATTTTATTATAAAAGTTTTGTTTTTATTACAAAAACTTTTGTTTTAATTCTTGCTTCTCAGCTTTTTTTTGTTTAAAGGGGTAAAGTATCTAAATTCTGTAAGATTTATTCTTTTTTTGAATATCTCCATTATATGTCGAATATTTATAATTTTAGCTAAACAATTTGTGGCCGACCTACCGCCATATGAAGCTTTTATAGTTAAACATCAGGATAAAGTAAAGCGTCATATTTTTGAATCTATTAAGCCCGAAGATATTATATATGCCTCAATACCGCGTTCAAAAATATGTGTCTCAAAACTTTCAACTATAAAATTAAATGTAACACCTTTATGTACGGCTGAACCAAATTTTAGACTATTGCAGGAATATAAATTAAAGGTAAGCTGAAGTTTGTTTTTATTGTAACTTTAAGTTATTAATAAAATATAAATTTTTATAAACAGGCTCAAGTGCCAGCCAACTTATTTTTTGATGCCATTTCTAAGGATAAGAACAAACAAAATCGTGGCACTGACGCGCTTGAATATTTTCGTTGTGAGGTAGTTGAATCCTCGATAGATGCTGAGCGCTTAATCTTAACTCTTGTGAATGCATCGGCAAAAAATAAAAATGTGAAATTGGGACAAATCACCTATGAGGAATTGCCGCTTATGTATCGGTAAGTGTCTCCAAATGCAAGAATGTTAACAACCACAAGTTATTTCCAAGTCTACTTTAGTAATATCGCGGAAAATGGCTTGGAAAAATATGAAGAATCTTTGAAAAAGGCAAAAGAATTTGAAAATCCAAATTATGATGTTCTTTACAAACTCAATGGCTTAGATATTAATGATAATTTTTCATTAATGACCAATTTGAAATATAATTTTCCACCACAAGAATATGCCAAGGAATTAAGACAAGTACAGGCTAGTAAATGGGCCTTTAGGTAAGTGAAAAGAATAAATTTTCTAAAATTCTGCGAATCTATTTATCATTTCAATAACAGATCTGTGGCTGAAGGTATAGAGTACTTTAAAGTGGGACAACATGTGGAGGCTTTTCAATGCCTGAACAAGGCCTTAAATATAGATCCCCGTAATGTTGAGGGTTTGGTGGCCCGCGGAGCTTTGTATGCCAATAAGGGCTCTTTCCTAAAGGCCGTTGAAGATTTTGAAAAAGCTCTTAAGCTAAATGCTTATCATGTTAATGCTCGCAAGTATATGGGAGAAACCTTGGTGGCTTTGGGACGCAGCTATGAGGAGGATAATCGTATACAAGAGGCTGCCAAAGCCTATAGGGATTGCTTGAATATTATTCCAAATCATGAGCAGGCACGTCTTTCTTTAGAAGCCATACAACAACGTACTGGAGCCGCAGTCGAGCCCTTAATTCCTCCAGCTCCTATTATGTCAGTTTCTGAGACTTCTTTGCAACAACAAATAAATGGTAAATTTATATACATATATAAACAATTCTAACGTTAACTACAGACTCAATGAATGACTTATTCTTTATTAGCCAAAAGATTTAAAACAGATAGAAAAATAATATGAGCTTAAAAAATTCGTAAGAACATATGTTCATCCAGAAAAACGGGAGGAGGTCCTCATAATTTTTCTATAAATTGATTTTTTTAATTATATTTATGAATTTTAGCTTACAACAAAATAAAACTTTGTAAGATTCCTTCCCTTTTGTTCTCAATTATTTTAAAAATTACTTTTAATATTATTTTTTAGAATTTGAAACTAAAGTTATTACTGTGGCCACATCTAGCAACGAGGAGGATTCTTCAGGAGGCTCTTCCGATACCGAAACAGAGGGCTCAGGTAAGTTTTTAATAGATTAAATAAAGTTCTTTAATAAATAAAATCATTTGCAGATGATCATGTCACCAAAGATCAATCTTTATCACCGCTAAGCAAGAAAATGGCACTACACCGTAATACTATGGAGACAGGTGGTCAGAAAGCACCAGTTCAATTTAATCAACCATTTTTTCAATCAAATACGCCTCTTAATTTTCCAGTTATACCAAATGAGTTTAAGGTAAGTCCCAGATTCAAAAATTGTTTTACAAAAACTATGATTTTTATGTTTTACTTCTAACCATAAGCTGGACGATGATGATACAGAGTCCAGGGTACAAAAACTTTTACAAAAGGCCCAGAAACACAAGAAGGAAAAAAAGAAAACAAAAAAATCTAAGAAATCCAAAAAATCTAAAAAGGAATCTAAATCACCTAAAAATCCAAATTCAATATTGGAAAAAATTAACTTCGAAGAGGCTTATAAGTAAGAAATATAATAATTTAAAAATGTTTAATCACTTAATGCTCTTGATTATACTTTTAGTTTCATTAATGGTGGTTTAAAAATTGAAAGCACTTTGAATGACAACCTTAAAATGTACGAACAAACTATACAGGAAATACGTAAACGTCAAGAGTTGTTGGAACAATCAACCTCTTCTGCGGCAGTAGCCTCCACCTCTGCAGCTGCTTATAGTCAACGTGAACGTTCGGAAACTCCTCCACCACCACCCATTAAGCCGTCCATGCCCACAGCCTCTACTTATGTTTATAAATCAATTAATTTTGGCAAAAATAATTATACACAGTCGGCTCCTAAGCCTCAAATTTTGGAGCAACCAAAGTTTTCATTTCAGATTAAAAAGCCTGTAAAAGTGGATAAATTTGGTCTTATACGTTTGGCCACACCTGCTCTTCAAAACAGTCCTACACCCTCGCCACCAAGGGCTAGAAGACTTTCACGTTCGCCTCGATCACGTAGACGTAGTCGCAGTGTTAGTCGTGGTCGTGGTGGTAGCAACAGAAAACGCAGTTCCCGCTCTCGTTCACGATCGCGTCACAGTGGCTATCGTGGCAAATCCAGATTCAGACGCCATCGTAGTTCTTCGTCAAACTCACGTTCACGGTCAAGATCACGAACCCGTGGACGCGATCGAAGACCAAACTCACGCAGCCGATCTCGTCCAAATCGCCGTTCACCTTCACCATTTGTACCACGCGGTACTCCATCACCCAACACTCGTTATCGTCGTTCACGTTCTCCTCGCTTCAATAGCAGACGTTCACCCAACCGTCGTCCTTCACGCAGTCCCTCACGTAAATTCCCACCACCCAAATTTGGTAATCGAAGTTGGAAACGACCCGATTTTAAACCAAGAGTACCGGAGACAGCTAAAACTTCGTCGGAAGGCAAATGGCTACACGATAAGTTTGAGGATAAAAACGATGGACCCTCCATAGAGGAAATCGATGAGATCATAAGTAAGGCTCAAAAGGAACGTAAACAGGATATAATTAATCGTAATAAGAATATTCTCAAAAAGACTAACAATTGGTAAGAATTGTTACTAAAGTTTATATCTTAGCTTGCATGTATGTATTATTCAATATAATTTCTTAAATATACATGGTATATCGTCGTATTGTATTTTATTAATTGCATTTCAAATGTTAAGAAATAAATTGATTAAAATTTAATTAAAACGAATAATTTAATTGGGGTGGGAAAATTTTAATTATTTGAAAGACAAATAGACAGACGGAACACTAAACAGATGAAACGTTTTGAAATGTGATGGACGCTAGTTTCAAATGTGTGGATATTGTAAATCTTTAGCAAATATATAAAGCAACAAATTAAGACACTCGAGGTCAAGTTAGAAAATATAAAAAAATATAAATTTTTAATGAAGAACTCTCAAAAATATTGGTTGGTTGATTTCAATGATGATCAAAAAAAAACTATTTATTACAATAATTAATAATGAACTGAAATCTTTTACAAATTTCCTATAAAAATAGAGTATTTTTGAAACATTTTCTATAAAAATAGCAAACTTTTTTAAAAAATTGCTTTAAAAAGAAAAGTACATTTTTGTATAATTTTGATAAATTTCCTATAAAAATAGACAATTTTTGAAAACTTTCCTATGAAAATACTTCATTTTTGAAAAATTTCCTATAAAAATAGTAAATTTTTGAAAAATTTCCTATAAAAATAGTAAATTTTTAAAAAATTTTCTACAAAAATAGTAAAATTTTCAAAAATTTCCTATAAAAATAGTAAAATTTTGAAAAATTTCCTATGAAAATAGTAAATTTTTAAAAAATTTCCTATAAAAAAAGTAAATTTTTAAAAAATTTCCTAAAAAAAATAGTAAAATTTTGAAAAATTTCCTATAAAAAAAATAAATTTTTAAAAAATTTCCTACAAAAATAGTAAATTTTTGAAAATTTTCCTATAAAAACAGTAAATTTTTAAAAAAAAATTCCCAAAAAAAAATGGTAAATTTTTGAAAAATATCCTATAAAAATAGTAAATTTTTGAAAAAATTTCTATAAAAATAGTAAATTTTTAAGAAATTTTCTATAAAAATAATAAATTTTTAAAAAATTTTCTTATAAAAATAGTAAATTTCTTAAAAATGTTTTATAAAAACTGTAAATTTAAAAAAAAAAAATTCTATAAAAACAGTAAATTTGTTAAAAATTTCTTATAAAAATAGTAAATTTTTCAAAATTTTCCTATAAAAATATTACATTTTTAAAAAATTTCTTATAAAAATAGTAAATTTTTGAAAAATTTCCTATAAAAATAGTAAATTTTTGAAAATTTTCCTTTAAAAATAGGAAATTTTTGAAAAATTTCCTATAAAAATAGGAAATTTTTGAAAAATTTCCTATAAAAATAGGAAATTTTTGAAAAATTTCCTATAAAAATAGGAAATTTTTGAAAAATTTCCTATAAAAAATAGGAAATTTTTGAAAAATTTCCTATAAAAATAGTAAATTTTTGAAAAATTTCCTATAAAAATAGTAAATTTTTGAAAAATTTCCTATAAAAATAGTAAATTTTTGAAAAATTTGCTATAAAAATAGTAAATTTTTTAAAAATTTCCTATAAAAATAGTAAATTTTTGAAAAATTTCCTATAAAAATAGTAAATTTTTGAAAAATTTCCTATAAAACTAGTAAATTTTTGAAAAATTTCCTATAAAAATAGTAAATTTTTGAAAAATTTCCTATAAAACTAGTAAATTTTTGAAAAATTTCCTATAAAAATAGTAAATTTTTGAAAAATGTTCCTATAAAAATAGTAAATTTTTGAAAAATTTCCTTTAAAAATAGTAAATTTTTGAAAAATTTCCTATAAAAATAGTAAATTTTTGAAAAATGTTCCTATAAAAATAGTAAATTTTTGAAAAATGTTCCTATAAAAATAGTAAATTTTTGAAAAATGTTCCTATAAAAATAGTAAATTTTTGAAAAATGTTCCTATAAAAATAGTAAATTTTTGAAAAATTTCCTATAAAAATAGTAAATTTTTGAAAAATTTCCTATAAAAATAGTAAATTTTTGATAAATTTCCTATAAAAATAGTAAATTTTTGAAAAATTTCCTATAAAAATAGTAAATTTTTGAAAAATTTCCTATAAAAATAGTAAATTTTTGAAAAATTTCCTATAAAAATAGTAAATTTTTGAAAAATTTCCTATAAAAATAGTAAATTTTTAAAAAATGTCCTATAAAAATAGTAAATTTTTAAAAAATTTTCTATAAAAATAAAATTTTTGTAGAAATCGTATGTTTTAATATTTTATCGCATTTCCCTCAGTTAGTTGGCAGCACTGATTAATAATTCACAATAGTAATGCACACATTTTGTTTTTGCTTGTTTTCTTATTGGCAAAAAGAAATCAAAATAAAGAGTACGAGAGAGTGAGATTAACAATGAGGGTGTGAATGAGAGATTCTCTGACAAAAACAAAATTCTAATCAGAAACGCAACAAAAACATACGGAAACTGAACTGGCGAATTTTGTAAATTCATACACAGTAGTGTCGTAGAAAGTCTGTCTGGCGGTTGTTAACATTAAACAAAAAAGTTTGAGCTGAAAGTCTATTTTGACAATATTGCGTGCAAAGTTCAAGATTAAAAGAAAAATTAGTTTGTGTGTCCTTCATGTGGTTTTTACATATCCTTACTAACTGGAGAAATAAACAAATTCTAAATTAGTTATCTAAAAAAAAAAAAGTATTGTAACACAAACAGGTAAATAGCTATAAAATTAAACTAATAAGTATCTTATAGATACGTTTGTGGCAAAAACCACCTAAAATTGTGATACACATGTTTTGCTATATAGTAAATAATAATAATGACTGAATTTTACATAAGCTGTTTTTTTTGCTTTTTTCATGCCATCATCATTGTCATGGGACTAAGCTAATATAAATTATATGAGCTATTAGTCTTCTGCCTATCAAAGAAAACACTGGGTGATTTTTCTTAATTAAAAAATCTATAAAATACTCATATAATTACATCAATTTGTTTCAGTCAGAATAAATTGTTTTTTGCAATTCAAATTTAATGATTTTTAACTTTAAACTTCTGACAGTGTATTTCTTTGTTAAACTAAAGAAGAGTTAAAAAGCGAACAGTTTTTGTAATGTAAACAAATAAAAAAGTTACGTGGACTTTGAGCTTCAATTGATGTGTATGTTTGAACAGAGCTTGGTTCTAGTGGACACTCTACACTCGGTCAAAGTCATTTTTACCATTCATAGGGATTTTTATTGAAAATTTAACTTTTTATGGTGGATTTTATAAAGAACTAGGTATTAGAAAATGTTCATGTTTATGTTATAAAGAGATCTGAGTTCTAATAAACACTCTACACTTGGTCAAAGGCATGTTTACCATTCATAAGGATTTTCATTCAAAAATTAACTTTTTACTATGGATTTCATAAAAAAAATTATTTTATAAAGAATTGTTAGAAAATTTTCTATTTTTATTGACAATTTCTCAAAGATTATATAAATTATAATTATAAAATAGTTGAAAAAAAAACGACAAAGGAAAGACCTAGTGGGTAAAGATAACTCGAGTATTCTGAATTCAATGGTGCTAACTGCTTTTTAAGGTTAGCTCCAGTTTTCGAGATATAGCGTATTAAAAAATAATTAGTGTTCCTGAAAGATAATTTTGTTGTCGAACTTCGTTTTTTACTTAGTTTAAGAAAATAAACAGTTTTTGAGTTACGCGAATATTTATTGCGCAACCTCCTCCACTTTTTATAACGCTATACCTATTTCGAAAACTAGAGCTAACCACTTGGTCTCCCTTTTGTTGGAAAAAAAAAATGTTGTCAAAATCGAGCACAGTGTTATTATTTTTTAAATAAAATTTTCCAAAAACTATCTATTTTGTTTAAACATTTACAAAATTTTTTGTTTTCATAGAGATTTTTTGTAAAATTCTTTACAAAAATTTTCAGAAGTTCTAAATTTTTTAATTTTTTTTCTACTTCTTAGGTAATTATTTAAACATTTTCACTTTTATAGGAAATTTTATAAAAAAAAAATATTTTTTATAGGGAATTTTTCACAAGTTTTTGAAAAATATGTTTTTTTTTATAGAAAAATTTAAAAAATTATTCTTTTTATAAGAAATTTTATAAGAATTTTAACTTTTTACTTTAAATTTCGTAAAAAAATGTATTTTATAAAGAATTATTAGAAATTTTTCTAAAGGGTGTCATAACTAGAACGCAATTTTTAAATTTTTAATAAAACACAGATATTAAAAAAAATCGTGAAACTTTATTATATCGTAAAGTAGACAGAATGAGGTTATGTATGGAACAAGATATCGTGTTCGTTAATTGCGTATTGGAGAAATAACATGAAAATGCTGATTTTGCCGATGAAAATCATCTTCAGTGACGAGGGCCATTTCCATTTTGATGGCTTCGTCAATAGGCAGAATTGTAGCATTTGGGGTGAGGAAAATCCTCGAGTGATTCACGAGAAGCTAATGCATCCTCAACGTGTCACTGTGTGGTGTGGTTTTTGGTCTGGAGAAATCATTGGACCTTTTTTATGAAAATGAGGCAGGTCAAGCGCAAACAGTCAATGGTGTTCGGTATCGTGAAATGATAACCAGTTTTTTCTTGCCTATAATTGAAGAAATTAATGTGGAGGGCATGTGGTTTCAACAAGACGGCGCCACATGTCATGCAGCCAGATAAACAATTCAATTGCTACATCAGTCATTTCTATATTTTCAATCAAAATTTTCTATTTCTGTATGTAATTATTCAAATTTTTCCACTTTTTTTAGGAAATTTTGCAAAAAGTAATTATTTTCTTATACGAAATTTTTCTCCAGATTTTGAAAAATCTATTTTTTTCATAGCTATTTCTTGTTTCTCTAAAGAGAGGTAACTCAAAATTTTGCAACGTTCCCACGGCAGTCGGTTCTTCGTACCAGAACGACTCGGAAATTTTACAATAATATCGCTGTAACAACAACAAAATTTTACAATTTTCACTTTTTCCACTCACTGTAAAAATCTTACATTATTTTCTCACTGTTCTACAAAAAAAAGTTATAAGGGTCTTACCGAATTTGGTACAAACTACTAGAATTGACCAAAAGGTCCGTTTCAAAAGGTTTCTGATTCTTTTCCAGTTTTGCCTTAAGTTTGGCCATTTGCAAAAACATTGTATTAAGTTTGAAGTTTGTAACTGTATTAGTTTATCAAATATTCGATGATGAATATTAAATTCTGCCCTATTCGACTATATAATTAGACCGATTCCCGGTTAAGATTTTTAAATGGGAGATAACCTATTCTACCTTGGGTATAATTTTATCTACGTTTCAAATTTCATCAAAATTGGTTAAACCGTTTAGGCCTATTATTTTTCATAAGGGGGTAGAGGACTTCTCCTGTTCCGATCCCTTTCTATTTTTACTAAAGTTTTGAACCTTGTTCATATTTTTATCTACGTTTCAAATTTCATTAAAATTGGTCAACCCGTTTAGGACTATTATTTTTTGTAAGAGATTAGGGGACTTCCCCCGTTCCGATCCTTTTCTATTTTTACTGAAGTACGGTCAATGATAAGAAATATACTTTTATTAAGTTTTATGTTTCTAGCAGTTTATCTAATATTCCCAAATAGTAGACAAAAGATTGTAAAATATAAATACTATTTATAGGGTGTTTAACCAAAGGTTCCTATTTCCGTATATTTTTAACTTAATATCAGCTTTGATTAATAACTATTTGCAAAATACTAGAATGTATTATCTTATAATTTTCTAAATTCTTATCACTATTCTAATGTTCCTACTTACTGTTTACTTTCAGTCCACTCTCATACATTGCCATAATAACATCTAGTGCCGAACGCTAGTCGAACACATCACAAAATGTTATCAAAAATATTTCGAGCTGTGATTTTAGGAGCCCCCGCCTCTGGTAAAGGTACCATATCAAAACGTATTGTAGATAAATTTGGTTTTGCACACATTTCTCCCGGTGATATACTACGTTTGAACGTTATCAATAAAACAGAATTGGGCAAACAAGCCAAAGTCTATATTGATCAGGGTAAGCTTGTTCCTGATGATCTCATAATTAAATGTGTAATGGGCTGTCTTAATGAAGTGGGTAATAAATCATGGATGTTAGATGGTTTCCCACGAACTGTAGTGCAAGCACAACGCTTATCAGATGTTGAACATTTGGATGCAGTCATAAATCTGGAGGTACCCAATGAGGTTATCATAGAACGGGTAAAAGGCAGATGGTTGCACTTACCCTCCGGACGAGTTTATAATATAGGTTTTAATGATCCTAAAGTACCGGGGAAAGACGATGTTACCGGTGAAGATTTAGTACAAAGAGATGATGATAAGCCCGAAATTGTGGCTCAACGTTTAAAGGTTTATGCTGAAATGATGACACCAGTGGTGGAATTTTATGGCAAACATGATTTAGTAACAAGTTTCAAAGGAAATACAACTGCAGAAATTTGGCCCAAGGTAGAGGAATTTTTGAAGGAGAAAACAAAAGCTTTAAAGGCGGATAGAGTTTAATTTAAAAAAGAAATTCAGAAGATATCAACAATTTTGAAATTAAAGCTCAAATGCATGTTCTAGAAATTATTATAAGAAAAATAATAATAGACAATACAAGTTCGCTTTTATTCGATTAATTTATTTATTATTTATATAAATTTGCAACAAAAATTGTAATGTAGTGATAAAAGTCAATTTTATGACTCAATGATAATAAAGTTTTTTTTTGTTTCTAGTGTTTAAAGAAGTATGAAATATGGACAAAATAAATTCGTTGTATGTCTTTAAAGACATACAGTAAATATTAACACTGATAAGGTTTCCTTTGTTTTTTCAATTGAAAGTGAAATTGTAAGTAAGAAAATTACAATTTAATTAAAGTAACGATGGTATTTAAATGGTTAACAGCTGTCTTCTGTATTGCGGTTTCTAATTTCTTGACTTTGACATGAGTTTAATAAACATTTCTAATTTATATACATTATGGTCACATATTACTTATGGATATTCTATTACCGAATGAAGTGTGTAGCGTTATTATATATTGTGAATGACAAGAAAACAACTCCTCTCAAGTTGCAAAAGCGAAAAAAGCTCAATAGCAATTTGAGTAGGGATGCCATTGAACTGTTTTTGTTAAAGATTGAGGGAAATGAACTACTTTGACCATTTCCAAAAAATCACCACTATTTAAACAAGTAAGAAAGTGCAATAGTCGGTCAAGCTCGACCATACGATACCCTTCACCACTAAGGTCGAAGGTGTTATTTTTTCTAAATAAAAATAAATATTTGCTAAATTTTGCCATCATACTCGTACAAACATTTTCTTAAAACTTATATATTTAAGCTGTTTCCGTCATTTGGACTTATATGAGAGCAAGGGTCAAATGTGTACCGATTATCTCGAAATTTCGCAAATTGATTACAGTTATTACAAATTATGTGTGCAAAAAATAAACTTGAAATTCTGATTATCTTTAGATTTACGAGCGTTTAAGTGATTTTTGTCTCATTTGGTGCGTTTTGAAAGAAAAGTTTGTATGGGAGCTATGGTCAAATGAGGACCGAAATTTGGTACAGTGATTTAAGTTTACATCATTAAACCACATTTTGGACCTAGTTTTAAAATAGAACTTTTTATAAAGCCACAAATTAATTATATAAAATTCTACGATTTGAAGTAAAGTATTTGGTTAACCATAACATAGTATAAAAATCGAAAGTGGTTTCCATCCACACAGTATCACCAAATGGTAAATTAATCAACAAAAAAGTGTGTTGGTTAGTTTAAGCAGATGGCTGACGACGTAATCATCGTAACTTGGATCCTAGAGTTGTCCATATCAACAAAGGCTCAGTTGAAGCCAGCCAGATGCAACAATGATGAATCGAATATGAATATTCGAGCTCAGCAAGTTACAGTTTTTACCTGTGAGGATTGACAATAGAATGCGTAGTCTGTGGCGCGGTAAAGATGCATAGACTGCAGAACGTTTACTGTCGTAAGTAATCCAGGTTAGGCTTGAGACTAATGAGCCCGGCATCCAAGTGTGAAAACTGATATCGTGAAGACAGCAAAGAATGGCGTCTTGACTGTCAATACAAAAACGAATATCCCCATTGTATATTCTGTAGTACCTTAGCCATTTTTACCCCTGTAAATAGATGTAATTTTGCCCCTAATAATGGGATGCAAAAGCATCCTACCACTCCCTTTGTCATTTTAGATCCATGCTTCTATATCTTCAGGAGCTTATGTATAGAACAGATCAGAGTTCCATAGATGTGCACAGTAAAGAAACGGTTTTTGTTCTAACTGCGATATTATTGGTAATAACGCAGAAGATTCCTTAGTCGGAATCACTAGATTATCGTGTCGTTACGGTACCTACTGCAGTGAAAATGTAAAGAAGCGGGTGGGAATACAGAAGTCAATGCTATTATGGATGGGGAAGAGTTTATCCAAAAAAGTGGAATGGCCTATAGGTAAAAGAGACCAGTCTTCAGTGGTACTTAAACTGAAATCTGAGTTAAAGGCTACGTTTTGTGCCATTAGTTCAGCCGGAAGACAGTTGATAATAGTAAAGAACGCCATAAAAGGTGTAGAACTAATGATATCAGTAATTTTTAGTGCAGAGGATCTGAGGATTTTAACAGAAGAGTTGCTCTTATTAGCCTTAAATAGAGCGTCATATATGAGTATAGGCTTTACAACCATCTCAAAGAGTCCTGCAGTTTTAGCAGGGGAAATTACCCATATATTGCCTAATGATCTTTTACGACAATACAGTGCAATAGCTTTTGTAAGTACCGTAGATTGGATGTTTGGGCTTCAGAGCAGCTAAAAGTCCCAAATGACAGCGAGTGCAAATTCCACCCCGTCTAGCTTCGGAAAAGTGAACTTAGGAATTTTCTGAATATAACACATTTTCCATTCTCTCTAAAACTAGTAAATGTGGCAAGAGCGTCTGACAGTCGCTTTGACATAGAACTACGAAGTTATCTGCATAAGCAATATCTATAAACTAAAAGTTTTTAATGAGCTATATAATTTTTCAAGCTCTATCGTATGACTTATACTAGACTTAAGCCAAAAATAAATTAATTTTGCGTCTTATGTTGTTATTGTGACAGCCTTAAGATTATCAATTTTATTAATTTGTTGTTCACGGGGGAAGGCCTAGAATTGAATTGAGCTAAAAATATGGGGTATCAAGAGGACCCTCACCACAAGTTGGGCATACTTTGGTGAGGGAACGTCTTTAATCTGTTGCTCCATCTCGATCTCAGTTGAGCAAGAAATACTCTTGTTTTCCGCAGCAAGTTCTTTTCTTCTTCTTTTATGGGCGAGCCCCTAATGCAACATACATGAGATAACCTGAAATCGCAGAGTTGGTGACGTCTCTATGTGTGTTACTTAACATGTACGATGTATGATCTAAAGAATCAGTTCATATCTTCTTATGCTATCCTCATACCCACAAAAATCTTTCCTGACATGTCTAGGAGAAGATTCCAAATTGTGAATAATTTATCCATTATTCATGCAGCAGATATTGAGTTTAAAATCCTAGCGCTAATAGAACTTTTTATTGTGAGTCGGAGGAAAGAAAGTTTAAACATAAAAGGCGTATTTTGTCGGCATTTCTTGACCGATTTGTATGATGTCATTGGAAAGGTAATAGAAGTTTCATTTTTATGGCATCAGAATTTAAAAAAAAATCTATAGAAAATTTTCCATAGAAAAATTTTTTTGTCGATAAACGTTGTTCTAAAGAATAATTTTTATATCGACAAATTTTTTATTGAAAAATTTTTATATAAAAAGAATTTTATATAAAAAAAATTGTATATAAAAAAATTTTACATCGAAAATTTTTTTCAGAAAAGTTTTTATAACGAAAAAAATTTCTACAGAAAAATTTTCTTTAAAAAAATTTTTATATTGAATAATTTTCTATAAAAAATGTATCGAAAAATTTTCTATAGAAAAAATCTTACATCGAAAATGTTTTATAGAAAAAACTTAATTTTATTATCTATAGAAAAAATTTTATATCTAAAATTTTCCATTGAAAAATCTTTATATCGACAAATGTTCTATAGAAAATGTTTTATATTGAAAAATATTCTTTGAATAATATTAATAAATTTTTATAAATTGCCAAAGAAAAATTTTTATTGTGAAAAATTTGTATATGGGCATATCCGAAAAACATTAAACCAAGTACAAAATTTTATAACTGTCAAAATCATGTATTTGTGTTTATGGAAAATTTATCATATATTTATTCTTTTTTAAAATATATCTTTTTTTGCACCCATCTAAAATTTTTATACATTTTTTAAAATAATAGTTTTTTTTAAGTTTATGAAAACCACAAAAACATCCATTTAGGTATCAAGTTTCAGTATGGGCTCAAAGTATGCTTAATTTTATACAATTACATGTAAAAGTAATCAAAAGTAATTGGAGTGATATAAATAACGTCAAGTAAAAAAGGGTTCACAGTACGTAGCGTCCCTCGCAGAAATAAAAGTTTTTTTAATTTGACTAGTGCAATTTTTCTTTTTTCTCCAATTGAACTTAGTTCGTAAAGAGAACTTATAGTATGCTTTACATTAGGCTAAAAATATATAGATGTTTATATAGGATTTTATAGAGTAATTTGTATAGGAAAGTGTGTAGCGTCCGTCACAGTATATATTTTTTACAAAATGAAATTAATTAAATATAATATTTACGAACACATATTTGTCTTGTTCATAAAACAATAACACTATCTATATCCACAAGTAAAATTTAAGATATTAGGTGTTAAAACAATATACAGTGGGGAAAATTTTATGCTTTTGAAATTTTATTTTTTTTTTATTTTTGGGACGCTCTAACAGCTAGCCGCAGTATTCTTTCGACGAAAAATAAGATGTAAAAAGTGAAAAACTTTAAATAAATATATTTATGTAACCGTTTTGTCAAGTATTAAATTGTGGCCAAAAATCGCATTTTAACCGCGAACATGAAAAGGAAGTAGATGAAATTCGGAAACAAATATAACCATTATTTTCACTGATTAACGAATCCTTAAAAAATACCTATATGAAATATGCATTTTTTCCTTATAAAACACATTAAAGAAAATTTGTATCGTACGTCAGGAATGGTGTTTAAACTATTCTTTAAAAAAGCTTTAGCTTAGATCTGAAGCGCACCAAAATAATTAAGGGATTAACTATTTGACGGACCAAATGTTAAAGCATGTATAAATAACCATAAAATGACAAAACCCCTGAAAGTTGTGTCCAAATCAACATAAAACTAAATAAAATAAAATGGTTTTTAAATTATTTTTAGAAATTATTATTTTAACCATCATAAATTCTGATCGCATCGAGTAAAATCATTAACGAGAACGGATTTTACATTCACTAATGCAACTTCCATATCTTAGAATATTTCCTTAAACTTTCTGTAATTTCGACGAGCATGAGGATTGCTGGAAAACTTCATCATCTTCTGACTCAGAACTTGATTGTATTTTAACTGGTGTTTCACCTGCTTAGTTTCTTTCTTGTTGCTCGAACTATAAATGTAAAATATTAATGAAATAATGACAAACGAACAAAACCAATATTTGTACGTAGCTGTGCAGGAGTTGTCGAAAGGCTATCGGCTCTGCCGCCAAAATTTATTTGTTTTAGTTTTTTATTGTACAAAAAGACTTCTCAAATTGATGGTATTTATACTTAAGTTAAAATCATTGAGGGGAATTTTAGTTGAGATATTGATAATGGGCTAAAAATAAAAATTTTAAATAATTTTGTAAAAAGGTGTCAAAAGTCGCACAAAATTCAAAAAAGTAGCAAAAAAGGGCCATGGAAGAAAAGTCGCAGGTTGCGTCGCAGGCCACCTGAAAAAGTCGCAAATTGCGACTTTAGTCGCATAACGGTAACGCTGGCTATGATTTCGGAAACATGCGCAAAGATATCTAGTGTAGAACGGTTGAACAAAATCTGTACAAATGTATCGTCCGTCACGCAGGATTTGCCCATATCGAAAAAAATTTCTACAGACAAATTTTTATATTTTTCATTTAAATAATAATTTTCAAAAAATCGCACTATTTTTTTAAATTTTTAAATTTCAATTTAGCTTTCTAGGCATACAAAGATTACAGTTTCCTTTTGGATTAAGTGATATCATTTTATCGACTTTCTATATATAAAGTTTTGTCTATAACTCGGGAACTGGTGCTTGTAACCAAATTTGTTATTTAACATTTTTTGTTTAAAATCATCCATTCTACCACCAAATTTTTTGGATAGGCCACATTCGTTAAAAAATTTAATTATACCTTACATTTTTAAAATTTTTGATATTATTAAATCGAAAACTAGGCCGCGCCACCCATTTTTTTATTTTACATTTTATAGTTGAGAATCGCCCATTCTACCCCCAAATTTTTTTACACCGGCTTGAGTAAACTGCATTTTTTCTACAACTGCTAGGTGGCATAATGTTGTGTTCCTTTACTGGAAGAATCTTTGTTTCCTCATCATTTGCGTACTGTGTTATTGGCCCTTATGACCACATTTCAAATTCCATTAAAAATACATAGAAATAAAACCTGGCAACTCTATTCATTAAATCTCCCACAAAAACTACTTTTACACTTCCCTTTATAAAAAAAAGCAATTTTTAAATAACAACAAAATCTACTTTTAAGATTGGCATGTTTAAAATAAAGGAATTTGTTGTTCTTGTGTGTAAACATAATGAATGAAATTTATATTTAAGCAAAAAACAACAACAAAAAAACTGCAAACACGGATACAAAAACATGTAAACACACACACAACACTCGAGAAGAAAATCAACAAATTCAAGGAACGGTTTTTTCTTAGCAGAAAAACAACAACAACAAAACAAGAAACTTCATTTCTTTGTTTTGCGAAATGTCATTAAAATTGAAGAAAAAAACAACTTTAAATAAATGACCGCAAAAAAACTGCAATTAGCTCATGAATTTGTGAAATTGATGGTGATGAGTCAATAGAAGAGATTTTATTTTTTAATTAAAAAACTAAGAAAATGAAACACTTACCACGAATTTTTGTACGTTTGTTTAAATTAAACCAAATTTCACCCTTTATTATTTGTCCGGCTATATACAATTTGTTGGGATTATCCAAAGTAATACGCAAACGTTCGTTTTCCATTGTTTTAGAAGATTTTGCTAATGCTTTCGTTTTTCTTTTGGTTATTAAACTTTATGAAAATTATTTATATTCACGTTTTACTAGTCTCAAATCAACAATAATAATTTATCTAGTTTTTTTTTTCTTTTTTGGCCATTAAACACTTAACAACCAAACAAACAAAAACCAGCAAATAGACTAGACATACAATTGCCTTTTCTACGTTTCCCCTTCGACTTTTGGTATTAAAAATTGCTCTAGATTTTTGACTTTTCACTTATATTATCCAAAAATAAATTAGAATTTTTCCTCTTTTGTTGTTTTTTTTTTAGATTTTTCTTTCAATACAATGACCACAAAATAAATACAATTTTAGTTTGCTCTCGCCTGTGTTTTTGTGGAATATTTAGAAGTGATCATTGTATTTTTATACCCTTCACCAATAGGTGAAAGGGTATTATAAGTTTGTGATTCCGTTTGTAATTTTTTTATTAGTGATCGTAGACCCCATAAAAATTATACCGATCGACTCAGAATCGGGAGGAGAATCGATTAAGCGATGTCCGTCTGTCTGTCTGTCTGTCTGTCTGTCCGTCCGTCTGTCTGTCTGTCTGTTGAAATCAAGTTTCTGAAGCCCCTGGAGGAAGAACCTACATAAAATATATATCAGATTTTAGGAAACTCTCCCGCAATGAACGCTATTAAATTTCATTAAAATCGGTTTATAAACGCCGAAAATATCGAAAATATACCAAAAATTAGACGAAAATTTTAAAATTTTTGATTGAAACACACTTTTAAATAACAAGAGAAAAAAGATGCTCCTGGTGTACATGTGATAATATTTTATATATCAGATTGTAGGAAATAGTTTCCCAAAGCACTCTGTAAAATTTTATCAAAATCGGTTCATAAACAACTGAGATATCGCCAAAACACTGAATTTGATGTATCGCAAATTGCCCAAAGTTCGCATTAGAGAATGTTTGTTGAAAAAATGAAATGCAGAAATAGGAAAAATCATCCTCCTTAGCACGGACCTACATAAATTTTATATCAGATTTTAGGAAATTCCCCCGCCAAGCACGTTATTAAATTTTATCAAAAGCGGTCCATAAACAATTGAGATATCGCAATAACACTACATTTGATGTACAGCAAATTGGCCAAAGTACGTGTCTAAGAAATTTTGTTTACATTTCGTAAGTATTGTTTTAGCGATATCTCAGGTGTTTATGGACCGATTGTGATAAAATTTGACATCGTTCTTTGTGTGAGGATTTTCTAAAATCTATACTCCACAAATCTGATTACGAATACCATTCAAACTGTACCGATCAACTTTGAATCGGCAGGAAAATCGATTTCGCGACCTCCGTCCGTCCGTCCGTCTGTTTGTCTGTCCGTCCGTCCGTCTGTTTGTTTGTCCGTCCGTCCGTCTGTTTTTTTGTCCGTCCGTCTACCTGTCTGTAATTTTTTCTGTTGTAGTCAAGTTTTTGGAGTTCCTGTTTTGTCGATATCTCAGGTGTTTATTTTGATGAATTTTAATAGCGTCCTTCGCAGGAGATTACCTAAATCCTGATGCATTCGGTAATTTGTGGTAGATATAATTTAGCGTTTAAGCGATAGTGTTTTGATCGACAATGATAAAATTCAGGGTGGGACAATATCCTAAAATTTTGTGCAAAATCCAGGAGCTTCACAAATCTGATTTTAGCAGACAGACACTCTGCATTAATCTTAATTTTGTGTCTGACTTTTGAACATTATGATAACATTTGAGAATGTTTTATATATCAAATTATAGGTAATCTTCCTAGGAAGTACAAAAATGCAGCTAATTACATGATATCCGTTCAAAACCTACATATGTATGTAAGTATCTCACATATCAACGAAAATTTAAATTTTTTAATTGCAATTGGGAGAAATCCGTTCACGTTTGACAATTGATCCCTTATAACTTCGCCTAAGATACGATGATGACATTTAGTATAAAGACGTTGTACAATACTGATATTCAGGGCGATAGCGCCTGAAATAAACTTTCTAGAGGGACAATATTTGACAAAAGTATTTCTGATCACTTGAAAAGTTCGATATTGAAAATGGGCGAGCTCTATTCACATTTAGTGAAATCTCCCATATAACCCCGACCGGGAATTGATTTAATGCTGATAAATTAAATCACATTAAAATTGCACAAGGAACTAGAGCAAAACTTTCCAAACATCCATCGGACAGATCGAAAGAACAATACATCCCAAATATTATTGATGAAGTGTTCATTTTAATTAATTAACTAACTTCAGATAAATTAGTAAATCTTTAATAACTTTTCCGACAAAGCTGATATCCATACATTCAAAAGCTATATATTTCACGTATGTATCTAAAACTAAGAGTGTATACCCTATAATTTTAAGGCTTATCATTGTTAAAGCTTTGACCTAAATCAGTCCGCTAACTTCAGAGTTTTACATAACTAATCAAGAACTTTTACTAGTTGGATAATTCGTACGAATTAAAGTGCACTGTGTTTTTGGGTTGCATGCCAGAATACTTAAACTTCATCAAATCGATCTGCTATTGCAAATGTAAGGGCATCTACATTTTGAAGCATCTTTTCTGCATGGTTTATCCGGTCTATCGAACTTTATTAAATGTTCGTAAAATATGTGTCTATTTTATTTCGAAGCTACTGGCTGGCTTAAATATGCATTCTCAACTTGTAGTCTAGTAATCATTATCTTTCACAAAGGGACCACTTAAAAACCCAAGTGAAGCTTCCCTAGACATCAGTCACCTGCCCAACCTAACCTTTGGGTGCATAACTATTCTAGATGATGACGCCACCGAAAAGCTTTTCTTTTTCCGACTCTTAATTTTAAAGACTCTTTACATATAATACTAGTATAACCGAATTTTGCTTGGAATTACATTAAGTACTTTTGCAACACCATTGGTGAAGGGTATCCAAGATTCGGCAAAGCCGAATATACCACTCTTACTTGTTTTTTTTTATTTAAAAATATATTTTTTACATTATATTTTCACTTCAATTAATTTATTTCTTTTAATTTTAGTGTTTATTAATTTATATTCTATACACTTTTTATTAATTTATTACAACAATTTCTTGCCACTAAAAGGCCCAACATAACTTTTACCACTGTTTTATTTGATGAGTTTTTCTTTGCAAATGAATAGAATAGAAAATCATTCACAATAGCTATGGATTCTTATTGGACAAAGAGAACAACAAGAATCAGAGAGAGTGCGAGTAGCAAATAAAGGCAATGAGAGAATAAGAAAAATGTCAAATTACTATTTTATATAGAGATGCCAGATGTTGGTTTTTTGTATATTAGTGGTAATAATATAAAAATAACGTTAATTTGTAAAAGTTTGATAACTCCTGCAAAACCCAAAGAAAATCGTTATAGGAGGTCAAAAATTAACCAATTATCAACAAACTTAATAGTTTTGCTTAATTCTTAGTGGTATATCTGTGCATAATTTCCTTATTACAGCAACAGTTTCTCGAGATTAAGGTATATGTATTTCTATTATTTCATGCAATGATTTTAATATGGGAGCTAAGGTCAAGTGTTGACCGACCGCCACGAAATTTGATTTATTGATATAAAACACAAAAACCACTTATCTTTGCAATGTCTAAGCAAAACGATTTCAATTATCTTTAGATTTATAAACATATATGATTATAGGTTATTTAAATGACTTTTAAGAATCAGTCTTGTATAGGAGTTATAGACATATTTCAGTAAAACTTAGTACACTAGTTTTGGTTGCTAAAAGCAAAATTCTTGTTGAACTTCATTCAAATTTTAAATAGACAAATTTTTATATTGAAAAATTTTTATATCGCAAATTTTCTATAAAAAAAAAAATTATATAGCAAATTTTCTATAGAAAACTTTTTATATCGAAAAATTTTTTCTAAAGAAAAATTATTATATGGAATATTTTTCTATAGAAAAATTATTATATCGAATATTTTTCTAGAGAAAAATGATTATATCGAAATAGTTTTCTAGAGAACAATTTTTATAATAAAAATTTTTTTATAGAAGAATTTTTATATCCAAAATTTTTTTATATCAAAAATTTTCTATAAAATAAAAATATATATTCAAAAAGAAGAGTATTCGCATTTGATCCCAAATCTGTTACATTTATTTATTAATGTAACAGAGCAATATATTGATAAAAAGCCAAAAAAAAAATTTGCGGAGAAACCAAAATTCCTCGATGCGTTTTGATTTTTGGTTAGGCCATCTCTTCAGGAGGATTATCCCCAATTTAGACAGATCGAAAAGCTCGCATTATTACTTATTGTACAAACAAAACCTTTAAGAATTATATTCATAAACCATAAGTAAAAACGTAGATCATCGACTGAAAAAAACACAAAAAATTTTCAGTTTTCATCTTTCTTCTTTTTGAATAATATTTACATCCCGACTATTTTGTTATTTTTTGATAAAAAAATATATATAAAATTTTTCGATAAAAAAAATTTTCTATGGAAAATTTATTGATACAAAAGTTTTTCTATCGAACATTTTTCTTTAGAAAAATTTTTATATTAAATATTTTGGATATAAAAAATTTTATATTGAAAAATTTTTATATGAAAATTTTTATATCAAAAAATTTTTTATAGGAAAATTTTTATATTGAAAAATTTTCTATAGTAAAATTTATATATCAAAACATTCTTTATAGAAAATTTTTTATAAAGAATATTTTTCTATAGAAAATTTTTTTATCGAAAAATTTTCTATAGAAAAATATTTTTTATCGAAAAATTTTCTATAGAAAAATTTTAATATCGAAAAGTTTTTCATAGAAAATTTTTTTTTTAGAAAAATTTTTATACCGAAAATTTTCTATACAAAAGTTTTTATTTCGAAAAAATTTCTATAGAAAAATTTTTTATGAAAAAATTATCTATAGAAAAATGTTAACATCGAAAAATTTTCTATAGAAAAAATTTTTTATCAAAAAATTTTCTAAAAAAAAAATTTTGTATGAAAAAATTTTCTAAAGAAAAATTTTTATATCAAAAAATTGTATATAGAAATTTTTCATCAAAAAAATTTTCTATACAAAAATTTTTATATCGAAAAATTTTCTATACAAAAATTTTTATATCGAAAAATTTTCTATAGAAAAATTTTTATATCGAAAAGTTTTCTATAGAAAAATTTAAATTTCGAAAATTTTTCTAGATCGAAAATTTTCTATAGAAAAATTTTCATATCGAAAAATTTTCTATAGAAAAATTTTGATATCGAAAAATTTGTATATAGAAATTTTTTTTAAAGAAAACAATTTATTACGAAAAATTTTCTACGGAAAAATTTTTAAGTCGAAAAATTTTTTATAAAAAAATTTTTATAACGAAAATTTTTTTAAAGAAATATTTTTTATTTTGAAAAATTGTATGTAGTAAAATTTATATCGAAAAATTTTTATATCGAAAACTTTTTATAGAAAAATTTGTACATCGAAAAACCTTTTATCGGAAAATTTTTTATTGAAAATTTTTTGAAAAAAAATTCTATAAAAATATTTATAGCAAAAATTAAATTTTCTATAGAAAAAATTTTACTTAAAAAAAACTATCTATAGAAAAATTTTTATGCCGAAAAATTTTTTATAGAAAAATTTTCAATAACAATTTTTTTTATATCGAAAAATTGGCATGAAAGCTAATTTTCAATTAAACTATATCCGTGAGAAAATTTTTAATTTAAATTGTTCTGTAAAAATATTTCAGCTGTTCTATTAGTCATTTTTTGACGTCTTCTCCCAAAAATACTTTAAACTCTTGTTTCGTAAAGTTCTTAAAATAATTGTTTTCTAATTTTTTTTCGCACTGATTTCGCTTTTTAAAACTACCGCCACAGACTGATTTTTTAAAATTAATTCAAACAATTTCAAGTACAAAACTGGTTTTGAAATTGTTTTAATAACACATTTTTTTTATTATTAATTCTTTTGTTATAAAAAAATATTTAAATTTTTGCCGGTTAATTGTTCTAAGAATATTCATTCGTTCATAAAAAATTATTGAAAAACCTAAAACTGGCTTAAAACAAACTATATTTGTTTTTTGTTATAATAAATATTATACACATTTTATATGCTTAACTTCACACTATACAGAACAATATTAGGAAATGCCGTCATTTGTACAGTAGCAGAGGCTCAAAAGAGTCAATTTCTTAAATAAATTTTCGATATATATTTTTTGTTTAAAATTTGTATATAAAAAAAATTAAGATTAAACATTTTTTAGACACTATTTGATCAAACTTTTTATATAAAATTTTTACAGAAACATTTTTCATTCAAAATTTTTATGTAGGAAATTTTTGGTCAAAATTTTTATATAGGAAATTTTTGGTCAAAATTTTTATATAGAAAAATTTTTGGTCAATTTTTTATATAGAAAATCTTTCGGTTAAAATTTTTATATAGAAAATTTTCGGCCAAAATTTTTATATAGAAAAATTTTAGGTAAAATATTTATATAGATAAATTTTCAGTAAAAATTTTCGGTCAATTTTTTTTGAAGAAAATATTTTGGTAAAAATTTTTTATAGAAAAATTTTCCGACAAAATTTTTATATAGAAAAATTATCGGTCAAAATTTTTATACAGAAAATTTGTTGGCCGAAAATTTTTCTATATAAAAATTTTGACCGAAAATTTATCTATATAAAGATTTTGACAGAAAATTTTTCTATATAAAAATTATTACCGAAAAAATTTCTATATAAAAATTTTTAACGAAAATGTTTCTATATAAAAATTTTGACCGAAAATTTTTTAATTAAAAGTTTTTAACGAAAATGTTTCTATATAAAAATTTTGACCGAAAATTTTTTATAAAAATTTTGATCTAAAAATAAAAAAATTTTGACCGAAAATTTTTTCATACAAAAATTTTGACTGAAAATTTTTCTATATAAAAATTTTGACCGAAATTTTTCTATATAAAAATTTTGAACAAAAATTTTTCTATATAAAAATTTCTATGTAAAAAATTTTTGGTCAAAATTTTTATATAGAAAAATTTTCGGTCAAAATTTGTAAGTAGAAAAATTTTCGGCCAAAATTATATATATCGAAAAATTTTCTATATAAAAATTTTAATCTAAAATTTTTCTATATAAAAATTTTGACCGAAAATTTTTCTATGCAAAAATTTTGACTGAAATTTTTTTTATAAAATTTTTGATCTAAAAATAAAAAAATTTTGACCGAAAATTTTTTTATACAAAAATTTTGACTGAAAATTTTTCTATTAAAAAATTTAGAATAAAAATTTTTCTATATAAAAATTTTGAACAAAAATTTTTCTATATAAAAATTTAGAACAAAAATGTTTCTATATAAAAATTTCTATGAAGAAAAATTTTTGGTCAAAATTTTTATATAGAAAAATTTTTGGTCAAAATTTGTATGTAGAAAAATTTTCGGCCAAAATTTTTATATCGAAAAATTTTCGGTCAAAATTTTATATCGAAGAATTTTCTGTCAAAATCTTTATATATTTATATATATTACATTTTGATAGAAAATTTTTCTATATAAAAATGTTGATCGAAAATTTTGCTTTATAAAAATTTTGTCCGAAAATTTTTTTATATAAAAATTTTGACCGAAAATTTGTTTTTATGAAAATTTTGACGGAAAGTTTTTTTAAATAAAAACTTTGACCGAAAATTTTTCTACATAAAAATTTTTCTATATAAAAATTTTGTCAGAAAATTTTTCTATATAAAAATTTTGACCGAATTTTTTTCATGTAAAAATTTTTACTGAAAAATTTTCTGTATAAAAATTTTGACCGAAAATTTTTCTGTATAAAAATTTTGACCGAAAATTTTTCTATATATAAATTTTGAACGAAAATTTTTCTATATAAAAATTTGTATGTAGAAAAATTTTCTGTCAAAATTTTTATATAGAAAAATTTTCTGTCAAAATTTTTATATAGAAAAATTTTCTGTCAAAATTTTTATATAGAAAAATTTTCTGTCAAAATCTTTATATAGAAAAAATGTTGGGTCAAAATTTTTATATAGAAAAATTTTCGGTCAAAATTTTTGTATAGAAACATTTTCGGTCAAAATTTTTATATAGAAAAATTTTTGTTCTAAATTTTTTAATAGAAAAATTTCGGTCAAAATTTTTTTTAGAAAAATTTTCAGTCAAAGTTTTTGTATAAAAAAATTTTCGGTCAAAATTTTTTTGTAGAAAATTTTTGGATCAAAATTTTTTAGATAGAACATATTTTTGTCCAAAATTTTTGTATTTTTAATAGAAAATTCATTTACTCCTCTGTTCACATTCAACAATTTGATATGTAAGTAAATTATTAGAGTAAAATTATTGGGTGTGTGTGGATATAGGTTCAAAACACAGATACAAACTCATACATTTGGAAATGTATCTTTGTTGTCTGTTATGTGACAGAGAGAAGCCCACAAAAAGTTTTCTAAATCAAGTTCAACATTTCAGTTTCATGTTGGAGTTGATGGTGTACGGAACAGAAATATTGAACAAATCGGAGGCCAATTCGCTTAAATGGATTAATGGTGGAAAATTGTGAAGAAAAGAAAGAAACAAAAGACCGAAGAACTCGAGAGTCGCTTGTGTAAATGTGTGTGAATTTATGATATGATGAATATCAACAATTTTACAAAGAATTGAAATTTTACATGCAAAAACAATAACAAATAAATATTATAAATAAATAAATAAATAAAAAAAATGTTTATAAAGTGACGATGTACGACGACCTTGGTGTCCATATGAGATATTATATTGAATAAATAAAAATTATATTGTATTCAAAATTCTAAATACAACTAACAATAACTACAACAACTTCCACAAAAAATTGCATTTATTTAATTGCTTTTGTTATTTAAATATTTGATATCTGAAAAAAAGTTGAAATTTGCTGCTATGGCTAGTAAATGTACCATCCAATTTGATAATAATCCATTTGGTATTTATTATGCCGGTCAAGTGGTTACCGGTACTGCGGAACTAATAACAACACGTCCCAAAACTATACGGTGTAAGTATTGCACGAATATCTACCTACTATAGCTTATATTTGCTGTTGCACAATGGTTTAAAGAATAAAATTTTCAGACAAAAAAAATCATGTTTTTGACCGAAAATTTTTCTATATAAAAATTTTGACCGAAAATTTTTCTATATAAAAATTTTGACCGAAAATTTTTCTATATAAAAATTTTGACCGAAAATTTTTCTATATAAAAATTTTGACCGAAAATTTTTCTATATAAAAATTTTGACCGAAAATTTTTCTATATAAACATTTTGCCCGAAAATTTTTCTATACAAAAATTTTAACCGAAAATTTTTCTATATAAAAATTTTGACCGAAAATTTTTCTATATAAAAATTTTGACCGAAAATTTTTCTATATAAACATTTTTACCGAAAATTTTTCTATATAAAAATTTTGACCGAAACTTTTTCTATATAAAAATTTTGACCGAAAATTTTTCTATACAAAAATTTTGACTGAAAATTTTTCTATATAAAAATTTTGACCGAAAATTTTTCTATATAAAAATTTTGACTGAAAATTTTTCCATATAAAAATTTTGATCGAAAATTTTTCTATATAAAAATTTGGACCGAAAATTTTTCTATATAAAAATTTGGACCGAAAATTTTTCTATATAAAAATTTGGACCGAAAATTTTTCTATATAAAAATTTTGATCGAAAATTTTTCTATATACAAATTTTGACCGAAGATTTTTCTATATGAAATTTTGACCAAAAATTTTTCTATATAAAAATTTTGACCGTAAATTCTTCTATATAAAAATTTTGACTGAAAATTTTTCTATATAAAATTTTGACCGAAAATTTTTCCATATAAAATTTTGACCGTAAATTCTTCTATATAAAAATTTTGACTGAAAATTTTTCTATATAAATATTTGGAACGAAAATTTTTCTATATACAAATTTTGACCGAAAATTTTTCATATACAAATTTTTACCGAAAATTTTATAAATAAAAATTTTGAGCGAAAATTTTTCTATATAAAAATTTTGACCGAAAATTTTTCTCTATAAAAATTTGGAGCGAAAATTTTTCTATATAAAAATTTTGATCGAAAATTTTTCTATATAAAAATTTTGACCAAAAATTTTTCTATATAAAATTTTGACCGAAAATTTTTCTAAATAAAAATTTTGACCGAAAATTTTTCTATATAAAAATTTTGACCGAAAATTTTTCTATATTAAAATTTTGATCGAAAATTTTTCTATATAAAAATTTTGACCGAAGATTTTTCTATATGAAATTTTGACCAAAAATTTTTCTATATAAAAATTTTGACCGTAAATTCTTCTATATAAAAATTTTGACTGAAAATTTTTCTATATAAATATTTGGAACGAAAATTTTTCTATATACAAATTTTGACCGAAAATTTTTCATATACAAATTTTTACCGAAAATTTTATAAATAAAAATTTTGAGCGAAAAATTTCTATATAAAAATTTTGACCGAAAATTTTTCTATATAAAAATTTTGACAGAAAATTTTACTATATAAAAATTTTGACCGAAAATTTTTCTATATAAAAATTTTGACCGAAAATTTTTCTATATAAAAATTTTGACCGAAAATTTTTCTATATAAAAATTTTGACCGAAAATTTTTCTATATAAACATTTTGCCCGAAAATTTTTCTATACAAAAATTTTGACCGAAAATTTTTCTATATAAAAATTTTTACCGAAAATTTTTCTATATAAAAATTTTTACCGAAAATTTTTCTATATAAAAATTTTGACCGAAAATTTTTCTATACAAAAATTTTGACTGAAAATTTTTCTATAAAAAAATTTTGACCGAAAATTTTTCTATATAAAAATTTTGAACGAAAATTTTTTTATACAAAAATTCGGACCGAAAATTTTGCTATATAAAAATTTTGACTGAAAATTTTTCTATATAAAAATTTTTAACGATAAGTTTTCTATATAAAAAATTTTGACCGCCGAAAATTTTCTATATACAAATTTTGACCGAAAACTTTTCTATATAAAAATTTTGACCAAAAATTTTTCTAAAAGAAATTTTGACCGAAAAATTTTCTGTATAAAAATTTTTAACGATAAGTTTTCTATATAAAAAATTTTGACTGCCGAAAATTTTCTATATAAAAATTTTTAACGATAAGTTTTCTATATAAAAATTTTGACAAAAAATTTTTTTTAAAGAAATTTTGACCGAAAATTTTTCTATATATAAATTTTGACCGAAAATTTGTCTGTATAAAATTTTTGATCGAAAATTTTTCTATATAAAAATTTTGACCGAAAATTTTTTTATATAAAAATTTTGATTGAAACTTTTTCTATATACAAATTTTGTCAGAAAAATTTTCTACATTAGAATTTTGACCGAAAATTTTTCTATATAAAAATTTTGATCGAAAATTTTTCTATATAAAAATTTTGACCGAACATTTTTCTATATAAAAATTTTGACCGAAAATTTTTCTATATAAAAATTTTGACCGAAAATTTTTCTATATAAAAATTTTGACCGAAAATTTTTCTATATAAAAATTTTGACCGAAAATTTTGCTATATTAAAATTTTGACCGAAAATTTTTCTATATAAAAATGTTTACCGAAGATTGGATCAAATGCAAATACACTTCTTTTTAAACGAAGATTTTTCTATATAAAATTTTGACCAAAAATTTTTCTATATAAAAATTTTGACCGAAAATTCTTCTATATAAAAATTTTGACTGAAAATTTTTCTATATAAATATTTGGAGCGAAAATTTTTCTATATCAAAATTTTAATAGTTAAATTTTCTATATAAAAATTTTGACCGAAAATTTTTCTATAAAAATTTTGACCAAAAATTTTTTTATGTAAAAATTTTGATAAAAATATATATGAAAATTTTGTCCGAAAATTTTTCAATATAAAAATTTCGGATTCGGCGGCCAAAATAACTTTAGAAACAGCTTTTGGTTGCTTAAATCCAAAACTGTATATACTTATGCTTCTATTTTTGTTAACTTTGTTTTTGATTAAAATTTTTATTTTTCTATCCCACTGTGCACTATATGCTGCAAACCTATCCTAATGTAACAAGACTTATTAATATTTTATGGACTATTTTTTTGCGAATTTCAAATGTACTCGTATTAGCAATATTTAATGCGTAATTCATATCCCATAAATATGTGGTTGAAAATAATGGTTTGAATATAAGATGATGATGATGATGATGATGATGTTGTCATTACAATGAGCCCTTAACTATCTTTACTAAATATTTGTTGGTATATGATTCTAGTACATAGTCTTATATACAACGGATATATAGTATGTATTGTTTGTTGAATTAATTTGATTTTTATTCTATTTATTATGCCTCTATTCCGGGATTACGTCACCGGGCATTAAACGCATTATTGTATACCTAAATATATAGATATAGTATCTAGGTTTTAGCTATATTTATATGCTTCTGTTCTGTTCTTTTTGCTTTTTATGATTTTTTTTCTGGTAGCAAACAAAAAATTGGCTTAAGACTTTTTTTGTGTATTTTTAAAGTTGTTTGGGAAGATGTCGCTTATTTGCTTAATCACTGTCATAACTCAAAAAAAAAAGTTTCAAATTAGATAATTAATTATGATGTCTTTTTTTAATTATTTAACAAAAAAATTCCTAGACACCTATTGAAAATTTAAATGATGAGAAAAGTCTTCGATTTAGAATTATGACGTTGTTGCAGCAAATAGCGATATTAATAATAAGAAATTACATTTACAAAAGATCATTACAATGAGATCTAGTGTTTTTGTTTCAAAATAAATGATTTCGAAACGGAACACAAATTAATGATCCCCAACATAATTGTGATAAATAACACTAGTCAACAAAAATTTCCTATTTTTATAGGAAATTTTTCAAAAATTTCCTGAAAAATACGCAATTTTTAAGTAATTTTTGAAAAAAATCCTAAAAAAATAGGACATTTTTGAAAAATTTCCTAAAAAAATACGAAATTTTTGAAAAATTTCCTAAACAAAAAATAAAAAAATTTCCTACAAAAATTTTTTTATATAAAAATTTTTAACGAAAATTTTTCTATAAAAAAATTTTGAACAAAAATTTGTCTATGTAAAATTTTGATCGAAAAATTTTCTATATAAAAATTTTGACCGAAAAAAATTTTGACCGAACATTTTTCTATATAAAAATTTTGAACGAACATTTTTCTATATAAAAATTTTGACCGAAAATTTTTCTATATAAAAATTTTGTCCGAAAATTTTTTTATATAAAAATTTTTACAGAAAATTTTTCTATATAAAAATTTTGGCCAAAAATTTGTATATAAAAAATTTGACCGAAAATTTGCTATATAATAAATAGGAAATTTTTCAAAAATTTCTTAAAAAAAAATAAATTTTTGAAAAATTTCCGAAAAAAATTGGAAATTTTTCAAAAATTTCCTATTTATTATATAGCAAATTTTTCGATCAAAATTTTTATATAAAAATTTTCGGTCGAAATTTTTATAAAAAAGACTTTTCGATCAAAATTTGTATATAACTATTTTTCTATAAAAAAAATTTGAACGAAAATTTGTCTGTATAAAATTTTGACCGAAAAATTTTCTATATAAAAATTTTGACCGAAAATTTTTCTATATAAAAATTTTGACCGAAAATTTTTCTATATAAAAATTTTTACCGAAAATTTTTATATACAAATTTTGACCGAAAAATTTGCTATATAATAAATAGGAAATTTTTCAAAAATTTCTTAAAAGAAAAATAAATTTTTGAAAAATTTCCTAAAAAAAAATAAAAAATTTTTCAAAAATTTCCTATTTATTATAGCAAATTTTTCGATCAAAATTTTTATATAAAAATTTTCGGTCAAAATTTTTATAAAAAAGACTTTTCGATCAAAATTTGTATATAACAATTTTTTTATAAAAAAATTTTTAACGAAAATTTGTCTATATAAAATTTTGACCGAAAAATTTTCTATATAAAAATTTTGACCGAAAATTTTTCTATATAAAAATTTTTACCGAAAATTTTTATATAAAAATTTTGACCGAAAAATTTGCTATATAATAAATAGGAATTTTTTCAAAAATTTCTTAAAAAAAACGATTTTTTTTTAAATTTCTTAAAAAATAGGAAATTTTCCAACAATTTCTTAAAAATAAAATTTTTGAAAATTTTCCTATGAAAATTGGAAATTTTTGAAAAATTTCCTAAAAAAAATTGGAAATTTCTATTTTTATAGGAAATGTTTCAAAAATGTTCTTATTTTTTATAGGAAATTTTTCAAAAATGTCCTTTTTTTATAGGAAATTTTTCAAAAATTTCGTTATTATAGAGGAAATTTTTACAAAATTTCCTTTTTTTGATTAGATTTTTTGATTGGAAATTTTTGAAAAATTTCCGAAAAAAATTGGAAATTTTTGAAAAATTTCCTAAAAAAAATAAAAAATTTTTCAAAAATTTCCTATTTATTATAGCAAATTTTTCGATCAAAATTTTTATATAAAAATTTTCGGTCAAAATTTTTATAAAAAAGACTTTTCGATCAAAATTTGTATATAACAATTTTTTTATAAAAAAATTTTTAACGAAAATTTGTCTATATAAAATTTTGACCGAAAAATTTTCTATATAAAAATTTTGACCGAAAATTTTTCTATATACAAATTTTTACCGAAAATTTTTATATAAAAATTTTGACCGAAAAATTTGCTATATAATAAATAGGAATTTTTTCAAAAATTTCTTAAAAAAAAACGATTTTTTTTTAAATTTCTTAAAAAATAGGAAATTTTCCAACAATTTCTTACAAATAAAATTTTTGAAAATTTTCCTATGAAAATTGGAAATTTTTGAAAAATTTCCTAAAAAAAATTGGAAATTTCTATTTTTATAGGAAATGTTTCAAAAATGTTCTTATTTTTTATAGGAAATTTTTCAAAAATGTCCTTTTTTTATAGGAAATTTTTCAAAAATTTCGTTATTATAGAGGAAATTTTTACAAAATTTCCTTTTTTTGATTAGAAATTTTTCATAAATTTATTATAGGAAATTTTTCAAAAATTTCCTTTTTTTTATATGAAATTTTTCAAAAATGTCTTTTTTTGGAAATTTCTAAAAAATTTCCTGTTTTTTATAGGAAATTTTTCAAAAATTTCGTAGTTATATAAGAAATTTTTACAAAATTTCCCATTTTCATAGGAAAATTTTCTAAAATTTCTTATTTTTATGGGAAATTTTTCAAAAATTTCCTATTTCTTTATAAGAAATTTTTTTTAAATTTTCTATTTTTAAAGAAAATTTTTCAAAAAATTCATATTTTTATAGGAAAATTTTCAAAAATTTCCCTTTTTTTATAAGAAATTTTTCAAAAATTTCCTTTTTTTTTAGGAAATTTATCGAAAAATTCCTTTTTTTATAGGAATTTTTTCAAAAATTTCCTTTTTTATAAGAAATTTTTCAAAAATTCCTTTTTTTTTATTTGAAATTTTTTTTAGCCAATTTTTTTTTAATTGCACTGTAAATAACTCTAAAACCGTTTATCAGACAAAAAACTTAGCACGACTTGAGGGAAATTTTGTTGTTTATATGTTCGTGTAGGTTTGATAAAATTTAATAAGTCGTTTTCGATATATGGTAATATAACTGGGACAACCTCTTCAAAAATCCCAAATTTTAGAAACATATTTTTTTTTAAATCGATCAAAAATGAATAAATTTAGAGTATTTTTGTGCATTACATTTAAAAAATAGTTTAGCTAAAATGTAATTTGTAGCTGTTGATCACTGTAATTTAACATGCCTGTCTATTTTTCAATTTTTAACTAAATCTTAAATGTTTCAAATCAAATTAAAAACTTGTTTTTATTCTTTTATGTTCGCAAGAAAAAAAAATAATTAAATGTTTTCTATGCCTCTTAAAATGTATAACAGATATTAAATGTTTTAAAATAAGTGAAGATTTTGAAGGTTTTTGGTCATTTTTGAAATATGAACTTTAATAATTTTCACAGAAATTGAGGTGTAAAAAATTTTTGATAAAATTCTTCGGTTATAACTTTTAAGTACAAAAATATTGGTTTTTAGAATTTCTAAAAAAATCTTTAAAATTGTTTATATTTCTACTATATATTTCAGAATGTGTTTTGCATCTTATTAAAGCGGTTTTAGCATACATATTTAAATAACTTGAACTTTATTAATAGATTTGTAATGTAAATTCATTCAAAAACTACTTTTTTAACGATTTTTTTATTTATAGTCTAAAAGCGTGAGAAATACGTTTAAATTGACTTCTCTATTCATGAAGTCAATTATTGAAAAATGTATTTGCATTTACATGGTGTTTTAATATTCAAATGTGTTTAGAACAATGTTAAGTTAAATATCTAAAACCTCTAAAAACATTTTAAATATCACATATTTTTGAAGTACCCTTTGATACACATAAATATTAGTTATTTATGCATTTATTTAAATAAGAGTAATATTAAAAACTTGATTATTTTATTATAAATGTATTTTTTTTTTTGTTAATATTAAAAGGTTTATTAAAAAAATTCTGTATTTTTTAGAAACTATTTCATATGTACAGTCAAACTCAAATTACTGTCCCAATGTTTTTTAAGTTCTTTACCTGTAAGAAACATCATAATAAGACAAAAATAAAGAAAAGCAAATTTTTATTGGGACAGTTTTTTGACTTTCGACTTTTTACATATTTTATGTTATTTTTTTTTAATTTAATATTTTGTATAGCCTTTATTCGCAGTAATAACGACTTCTTGTTAATTTCAAATATTTTTGAACACGCAAACTTCGTAACATTTTCTAATTATTGACAACTATTCTATTTTATTTAATTTATTACTTAATAAACTATGAAAAAAACAAGACTTCAATTCAAAGCCGACTGACAGTTTTTAATTCAACAACAAATAATTATTTAATTAAAGATCATAATACATCCCAGAAATAAGATCACCCTATTATGATTTGAAAGCTTAGCTCAAAATAGCACAAATTACGAGTATTCATTTCAAGAGTCATTTATTTATTTGTATTCTCGACAAATTAAATAAAAATTCTAACGTAATCAACGAATTAAGACAAGTTTTTTTTTCAAAAAAAATTTCAAACCGATCAACCAGACACACTAATTTATGGTATTTAACTATAAAATACAAAAATCATTCATGATCTTGCTATTTTACTAATTAATTTGTGTTTAATTTCCCATCATTAGCTATTTTTATCACAATAAGTGGCTTTGCTGAAGTGCGCTGGACTGAGAATATTACACGACAGGATGCTCAGGGTAATCGGGAAAAGGCTATCGAAACCTACTCATCCTCAGAATTGTACTATAGTAACGAGAAATATGTTTATGGACAAAGTGGTGGAGCACAATTGGAATTGCCAGCGGGGAAATATGTGTTTCCTTTTCAGGGAACTATACCACCGAATGCTCCGACATCTTTAAATGGGGCCTGGGGTCAAGTGCAACATGAGGTTTCGGTGGTAGTGGATCGTGTGATGCGTTATAATAATGTCTTTAAACAGGCTTATACTGTAGTGTCGCCATATGATTTGAATTTGAATCCGAATCACGGGGTAAGTAGATTTTCGATTTTTGAAAATAATTTCCTATAAAAATGGAAAATTTTTGAAAAAATTCCTATAAAAATAGGAAATTTTTGAAAAATTCCCAATAAAAAAAAGTAATTTTTGAAAAATTCCCTATAAAAAAAAATTTTTGAAAAATTTCCTATAAAAATAGGAAATTTTTGAAAAATTTCCTATAAAAATAGGAAATTTTTTCAAAAATTTCCTATAAAAATAGGAAATTTTTTCAAAAATTTCCTATAAAAACAGGAAATTTTTTCAAAAATTTCCTATAAAAATAGGAAATTTTTTCAAAAATTTCCTATAAAAATAGGAAATTTTTTCAAAAATTTCCTATAAAAATAGGAAATTTTTTCAAAAATTTCCTATAAAAATAGGAAATTTTTTCAAAAATTTCCTATAAAAATAGGAAATTGTTTCAAAAATTTCCTATAAAAATAGGAAATTGTTTCAAAAATTTCCTATAAAAATAGGAAATTTTTTCAAAAATTTCCTATAAAAATAGGAAATTTTTTCAAAAATTTCCTATAAAAATAGGAAATTTTTTCAAAAATTTCCTAATAAAATAGGAAATTTTTTCAAAAATTTCCTAATAAAATAGGAAATTTTTTCAAAAATTTCCTATAAAAATAGGAAATTTTTGAAAAATTTCCTATAAAAATAGGAAATTTTTTCAAAAATTTCCTATAAAAATAGGAAATTTTTGAAAAATTTCCTATAAAAATAGGAAATTTTTGAAAAATTTCCTATAAAAATAGGAAATTTTTGAAAAATTTCCTATAAAAATAGGAAATTTTTGAAAAATTTCCTATAAAAATAGGAAATTTTTGAAAAATTTCCTATAAAAATAGGAAATTTTTGAAAAATTTCTTATAAAAATAGGAAATTTTTGAAAAATTTCCTATAAAAATAGGAAATTTTTGAAAAATTTCCTATAAAAATAGGAAATTTTTGAAAATTTTCCTATAAAAATAGGAAATTTTTGAAAAATTTCCTATAAAAATAGGAAATTTTTGAAAAATTTCCTATAAAAATAGGAAATTTTTGAAAAATTTCCTATAAAAATAGGAAATTTTTGAAAAATTTCCTATAAAAATAGGAAATTTTTGAAAAATTTCCTATAAAAATAGGAAATTTTTGAAAAATTTCCTATAAAAATAGGAAATTTTTGAAAAATTTCCTATAAAAATAGGAAATTTTTGAAAAATTTCCTATAAAAATAGGAAATTTTTGAAAAATTTCCTATAAAAATAGGAAATTTTTGAAAAATTTCCTATAAAAATAGGAAATTTTTGAAAAATTTCCTATAAAAATAGGAAATTTTTGAAAAATTTCCTATAAAAATAGGAAATTTTTGAAAAATTTCCTATAAAAATAGGAAATTTTTGAAAAATTTCCTATAAAAATAGGAAATTTTTGAAAAATTTCCTATAAAAATAGGAAATTTTTTCAAAAATTTCCTATAAAAATAGGAAATTTTTTCAAAAATTTCCTATAAAACAGGAAATTTTTTCAAAAATTTCCTATAAAAATAGGAAATTTTTTCAAAAATTTCCTATAAAAATAGGAAATTTTTTCAAAAATTTCCTATAAAAATAGGAAATTTTTTCAAAAATTTCCTATAAAAATAGGAAATTTTTTCAAAAATTTCCTATAAAAATAGGAAATTTTTTCAAAAATTTCCTATAAAAATAGGAAATTTTTTCAAAAATTTCCTATAAAAATAGGAAATTTTTTAAAAAATTTCCTATAAAAATAGGAAATTTTTTAAAAAATTTCCTATAAAAATTGGAAATTTTTTCAAAAATTTCCTATAAAAATTGGAAATTTTTTCAAAAATTTCCTATAAAAATTGGAAATTTTTTCCAAAATTTCCTATAAAAATTGGAAATTTTTTCAAAAATTTCCTATTTTTATATTTTTATTCCTATAAAACAGGAAATTTTTTCAAAAATTTCCTATAAAATTAGGAAATTTTTTCAAAAATTTCCTATAAAAATAGGAAATTTTTTCAAAAATTTCCTATAAAAATAGGAATTTTTTTCAAAAATTTCCTATAAGAATAGGAAATTTTTTCAAAAATTTCCTATAAAAATAGGAAATTTTTTCAAAAATTTCCTATAAAAATAGGAAATTTTTGAAAAATTTCCTATAAAAATAGGAAATTTTTGAAAAATTTCCTAAAAAAATATGAAATTTTTGAAAAATTTCCTATAAAAATTGGAAATTTTTGAAAAATTTCCTATAAAAATAGGAAATTTTTGAAAAATTTCCTATAAAAATTGGAAATTTAAAAAAAAAATTCCTGTAAAAAAATAGGAAATTTTTGAAGAATTTTCTATAAAAATAGTAAATTTTTGAAAAGTTTTAAAAACATCCATTCATCTTTTTTCCAGAAACCACTTCAAAAAATCGAAGAGAAAACATTCTGTTGGAGCCTATGTTGCGGCACCAAAGGACCCATGGTCATGACTGCCAAAGTCCCCTTTGGCGCCTATGCTCCCGGTCAAAAAGTACGCTTCAACATAGTATTAGACAATCAATCAGATGTCCATTGCTCCGATGTAAAAGTTCGTCTTATGAAGAAGGTCGTCTATACAAGTCGCAGTCCTGAAACGGCCACAAAAGAGACCGAACTTAAGGTAGCCGATAATCATTGTGGGGAAGTGGTAAAATTGAATAAAGCTGAATTCAATGAATTTCTACAAATACCCTCGACCACTCCGTCCTCGCTGGAAAGTTGCAGTATTATAAAAGTTTCGTATACTTTGAAATTTATAGCGAAAGTTTCACGTATTCATGGTGACCTGGTGATAGAGTTTCCCTTTACAATTGGCACAGTGCCGCTGTATGCTAGTATGGCCGATGAGGGAGCCATAACCACACAGCCGGGTAGTGGGCCGATGTATAAACCATTACGTAAGTTTTTTTTTAAATTTGTATGTTATTCCAAATTTTTAATTTGATTTCTCTTCTTATATCATTTAAAGCTCCCCCTATGTTTGAGGAAGATGTGCGCTCGGAACAATTTGAGAGCAATACATTTAAGCCTAGATATCCAGTATTTTTGAATGACCCCAGTTTGTCGGTAAATGGTACTAGTGCTCCATCAGGACCACCACCGCCGTCGGCTACACCAAGCAATAATCTTTATCCTAAAGCCAATATTTCGTCTGTAACTCCTACTCCTCCTAGAGCCGCTATAACACCATCAGCTCCCGAATTACAACCATTAAATCCATCCGCTAATATGCCCAGTCCTCAACCTATGATTAATCATAACACTTCGAAGTCCGGACCTAGCCATCAACCATCCCTAGAGGTATTGGGCTTTAGTTTACCTCCCGACTATGAACCGACTGCTAATGATTCCAGTGCAAATATAGGCTGGAAATAGATTTGTTGATTTTGGAATGTATATCTGAATATAAAATCTATATAAGATCTTTATATGAACGAACGCGAATCAAAGACGACTTTAGATATTTTTGATTAAATATTTTTTGAATAAATAACCACCTTTATATTGATATTTGGAAATATGTATTACCTATATTATATCTTTAATTTTGATACGATATTTTTGCAATAAAGCATTTATAAATCTGTAATGGTCTCATTTATTCAATTCAGAATTTCTAGGAAAATTGTGAAAATTTCCCTATTCCTTGACTATTTCGAAACAATTTTTGTTGTTTTTAGCTTTAGACAAATAGGCGCCAACAATTTTAAATTAACAAACGAATTTTTTTAATTAAATAAATTATTTGAATTTTTCCCAAGCACTTAGAGATTCTGAAAATGGTGAATCATTTTGCGTTAAAATATTTAAAAGAAAGCAATTTGGTCTTGATTTTTACAAGTTCAAGAAAAAAAAAATCAAAATCCCTGTTACTCAATTAAAAGTGACAAGATCGATGAATCAGATCTATTGATAATTCGATCATTTGTATATTTATACG